>CM018694.1:42761823-43361823 GCA_009363875.1 Mikania micrantha | reverse complement strand
GAACCCACCTGTTGCAGGTTAGTATCTAGTGCTTCCTAGTCGTTTACAGGTGTTTATCCCCATGTTCTCAAATGTTAAAGTCGACTAGAACAATAACAAACTAAGGAGTTGTGATTCACACCAAAAACCGAAATAAAACTAGAGATTTACCTCGAAAATGATGGATGAAAGCTTAGATCCCTTGTACTTTCGTGATCTACGGATGACAGTGGTCGTTTTGACACCAAGAACTCGTGAATCCGATGAGAAACGATCAAGAAATCTTGGAGAGAAGTTTAGAGAGAGATTTTAGAGAAAGAGGGGGACGGAAATTATGGGTGAGGGCTGGTAGGTGGTGGTTGTTGTGATATTCATGACAACATTTAATGGTTCAAAATACTCGGTAGGTTCGGTTTCGTTCGGTTTCGCGTAAAATGTGGGTTCTTCGTATTTTTCGTAACGAAACGACTCGGTCTTAACATAAGATTTATAAAATTATTTTAGGTGGTTATTCCTAGTAAATTAACTAAATATCTTCCATTTATTTTAAATTTACGAAAATATTTAATTAACTGTTTAAAATTGAATCGTACAGTCGTCGCGCGTATTCATTCGAATCGTCACCCGCATGAATACAACGATAACTATACTTTTCAATATTGTTTTCTAATTATCGGACATCATTCAGAACGTTAAACTTTCAGATATATTCGTACAGATCGTCACCTATACGAATAATCCGTCGGTTTAGCATTCACGTAACGACATCCGTGTTGTTTTGTTCTGTAAAGCCTCACATACGTTTATACATAATAGAATCCTAACAACTAATCACATGATGGTTCTGTATTGCCAGATAATTATCTGACTGATGAACCATGTTTTCTGAGTTCTGTTTCTCTGAAATGATTCTGAATATGCTGTTTGATAACATGAAATGATAATGATATATGATATGAACATGACAAAATATGTATAATTTGTACCTGAATACTGTTCATGTTATTGTTGAGATCACTGCTCCGGTGACGTTTCCGGCACTGATGTTACAGTCTCCCCTTGTTAGAGAAATTCCGTCCCGAAATTTAAGAGTCATTATCAGGTACGGCTTCCTCTGTAAATAGTTGGGGATACTTTGACTTCATTTGATCTTCGCGTTCCCAAGTAAACTCAGGTCCGCGCTTTGAGTTCCATCGAACCTTTACAATCGGAATACGGCTTCGCCTTAGTTGCTTAACTTTGCGATCCATAATCTCCAAAGGTTCCTCGATAAAGTGTAATTGTTCATCCACTTGAATTTCTTCGATCGGGATGACAAGTGATTCGTCAGCAAGGCATTTCTTTAAGTTTGATACGTGAAACACGTCATGCACACCACTGAGTTCATCTGGTAATCTCAGTCTATACGCAACAGGGCCAATACGTTCAATGATTTCGAACAGTCCCACATATCATGGTGCTAACTTGCCTTTCTTTCCAAAGCGGACTACACCTTTCCACAGAGATACCTTCAACATGACACGATCTCCCACTTGGAATTCCAACGGCTTGCGCCGTTTATCGGCATAGCTCTTTTATCTGCTTCTTGTTGCTTGTAGTCTCTGTTGAATTTGAGCAATCTTGTTAGTAGTTTCCTGAATAAGCTCTGGCCCAGTTATACGGTTATCTCCCACTTCAGTCCAACAGATCGGTGATCGACATTTTCGACCATACAAAGCCTCGAATGGTGCGCATCCGATGCTACTATGATAACTGTTGTTGTAGGAGAATTCAATCAATGGCAAATGAGAATCCCAATTTCCACCGAAATCCAACACACAGGTTCTCAGCATGTCTTCCAGGGTCTGAATCGTACGTTCCCTTTGCCCGTCCGTTTGTGGATGGTAAGCTGTACTTAGATTCAAGTGTGTCCCTAGAGATTTCTGTAAGGACTGCCAGAACCTTGATGTGAATCTGCTATATCTATCAGAAATGATGGACAATGGCACACCGTGACGTACCACTATCTCATTGATGTATAGTTTTGCCAGCTTATCCATCGTGAAGGTCTCATGCATCGGCAAGAAATGAGCAGATTTTGTCAAACGATCAATGATAACCCAAATCGTATCATGACCACTGGAAACTGGAAGTGCGGGGCAGCTTGGTAATGAAATCCATAGCTATTTATTCCCACTTCCAGAGCGGAATCTCAGGCTGTTCCAGTAAACCGGACGGTTTCTGGTGTTCCGCCTTCACTTTCGCACACGTAAGACATCGGCCGACGTACTTGGCTATGTCTTTCTTCATTCACGGCCAGCAATAAAATCCACGCAAATCTTGGTACATTTTATCAGCGCCCCGATGCACGGAGTACTTAGTCTTGTGTGCTTCATCGAAGATAAGTCTTCTCAATTCTTCTACCGCCGGAATCCATAGACGACCCTGGTAGTAGATCACTTCATCAGGCTTAGTCTCAAATTGTTTCTCTGCTCCGCAATTGAGTTCTTTCTTCAGATTTCCTCGGTCAACTGATTCTTGCTGTGCCTGAATAATCTTGTCTCGTAGACTTGTCTGCACAGTCATTCCCATTGCTCTGACGCGCAAGGGTTTGACCCGTTCCTTCCGGCTCAAGGCATCAGCTACAACGTTTGCCTTTCCCGGATGGTACTTGATCACGCAATCATAATCATTTAGAAGTTCAACCCAACGACGCTGTCGCATGTTGAGTTCCTTCTGATCATAAATGTGCTGCAGACTCTTGTGATCGGTAAATATGGTACACTTAGTGCCATATAGGTAATGTCTCCAAATCTTCAACGCGAAGATTACAGCTCCCAGTTCCAGATCATGAGTAGTGTAGTTCTTCTCATGAATTTTTAACTGTCTTGATGCATAAGCGATAACTTTGTCCCGTTGCATCTGTATGCAACCAAGTCCCTGATGGGAAGCATCACAATAAACTACAAAGTCATCACAGCCTTCTGGGAGAGATAGGATTGGAGCGTCACATAACTTCTGCTTCAACATTTGGAAAGCATCTTGTTGTTTCTGCTCCCAAACAAACGGTTCACTTTTTTGAGTCAACTTGGTGAGAGGCAAAGCTATCTTAGAAAAGTTTGAGATAAACCTTCTATAATAACCTGCCAATCCCAGAAAAGACCATATCTTCGTCGGTGTCTTTGGAGTATCCCAGTTCTTTATCGCTTCAATCTTGGCAGGATCTACATGTATTCCCTCGCTGTTGACTACATGTCCCAGAAATTGAACTTCTCTTAGCCAAAGTTCACACTTAGAGAATTTGGCATAAAGTTTTTCTTCTTTTAACAGCTCCAAGATCTTCCTAAGATGTTGCTCGTGTTCAACTTTGCTCTTGGAATAAATCAGTATGTCATCAATGAAAACAATGACAAACTGATCCAGATACGGCCTGTACACTCGGTTCATGAGGTCCATGAAAACCGCTGGTGCATTCGTCAACCCGAAAGGCATCACCATAAATTCGCAATGCCCATATCTGGTCCGGAACGCCGTCTTCGGTATGTCTTCGTCTTGAACTCTAAGCAGATGATATCCAGATCGCAAATCAATCTTTGAGAAGTACTGTGCTCTTTGCAACTGATCAAACAAATCATCAATCCTTGGCAATGGATACCGATTCTTGATAGTCAACTTGTTCAGCTCTCGATAATCTATGGACATCCGAAATGATCCATCTTTCTTCTTCACGAACAGAACCGGAGCTCCCCAAGGTGAGTAGCTCGGTCTGATGAAACCTTTATCAAGTAGCTCATGTAACCGGTTTGACAATTCCTGCATCTCTGAAGGTGCTAACCTGTAAGGAGATTTAGCAACATGAGTTGCTCCAGGAACTAAGTCAATACGAAACTCTACTGGTCGCGCAGGTGGCAAACCTGGTAGGTCTTCGGGAAATACTTCCGGATACTCTTTCACTACTGGTACGTCTTGAATATTTTTCTTGTCCTTGTCCTTTTCCACCACATGAGAAAGGAACGCTACGCACTGCTTCTGTAGACACTTTCGCGCCTTTATGCAATAGATGATTTTGACACTTCGTTTTGCTTGATCCCCTCTAACTTCCAATACGCGATCATTCAGCAATGGAACTAGAAGCAGATTTTCAGAACAGATGACTTCCACTCGATTAGATGAAAGCCAATCCATTCCAACAATGATGTCAAAACTACCCAACTCCATCTGTATCAAATCGATGGTGAATGTATGACCATTAAGTGTCAATGGGCAATTCCTGTATAATGTGCTAACTATGATCTATTTCCCGTTAGCTACTTCTATGGTATAAGGGGAATCTAACTGTTCCTCTATAGAATCTAGTTGGCATGCAAAATCGGTAGAGATAAAACTCTAATCCGCACCAGTGTCTAATAAAATAGATGCATAAAGGTCATGAAAGAAAAATGTACCAGTGACCACATTCGGGTCTTGGCGTGCAGGTGGAGCTCCTATAGCAAAAGCTCTTCCACGGGGTGCTGGAACTGCCTGTTGTGCCTTCTTCGTGCAATTCCTTGCAAAGTGGCCCTGTTCACCACAGTTATAGCATCCACCGTTGTTTTGGTTGTTGGGTGGAGGGAGAGCTAAAGCAGCATTGTTGACTGCTTGGTTTGGTGTTATCCTGCATTGCTGGACCCAGTGTCCCTTTCTTCCACATCCCGTGCATTGACGACATTGATTGTTAGCAGCATGATGATACTGGCACTTAGCACACAAAGGGTGTGGGCCAGTATATGGCTTCTTGTGCACATTCTGCGGTGCCATAGCTACTTGGGTAAGTGGAGTAGCCATAGTGTAATTCTTTATAATCTTCTGTTTCTTCTTCGGGTGTTGATGGTGATGAGGTTTCTTGGAAGACTCTTCCTTTCTCTTGCCAGTGTCAGCCTCTTTCTTCAATGTTTCAAAGACTACCATCAGATCAGTGAGTTTTCCAGACAAACTCACAGCAGACTCCACAGTAACAGGGTTTGCTGCAACAACTAAACCCTGAATGCAGGCGGGGAGTCCACCTACATATCGATCAATCCTCTTCTCCAATGTTGGTACCATCTCTGGCACCAAAGCAACCAACTCGTGGTAACGAGTAGTATATCACATGTGGTCTGCCCCATTCATCACATGGTTTGACAGCTCGACTTCCAGTTTCTGCAGCTCGTTCTTGGGGCAGAATTCAGTTCTCAATAGGGTCTTGAAATCTTCCCAGGTCATGGACATAGCTTCTTCTCTTCCTCTCGCTTGGATCTGCGAGTTCCACCAAGTCAACGCTCGCTTGTTGAACGATCCAGCAGAATAGCGAACTTTATGATGCTCTGGACAACTGCTAATGTCCAGGGTAGTCTCCATCTTTTCAATCCATTGGATTAATCCAACTGCTCCCTCAGTACCGCTAAAGCTTGGTGGTTTACATCCCAAAAAAGACTTGTAGGAGTAGTGTGATGTATTGGCAGTGTTCCCACTAGCTTCCCCTGAGGAGTTCCCAGTGTTGTTGCTGTCGTTCCGGATAAGGTTGAGCATATCCGGTATCACTTCTTTCAGCTGATTAGTCAGCTGGCTGCTTAGTAAAGTTGCCAGTGCAACTGTAGCAGGATCTAGTATCTGAGTCGTGCTCAGACCTGGGTGGATTAAGTGGTGGAGGAGGAGGTGGAGGAGGTGAGTCAGCTGGTGATGGCGTTGACGAGTGTGGTGCTGAACTCTGTGGTGGTGGTACAATAGAAGGAGGTGTTCTTGGCAGCATTCTGATCATAACCAAAAGTATATTGGTTAGTGCAATGATCGAACACAGAAGACACAATGCAGTTAAAGTCTTAAGTCCTGTGTTCTTTACATGCAGGGCCCCTAGGTTATAGTCTAGGCCAAACCGTAAATTACATGACCTATATTTCTTTATAACCATGGTTCTGATACCCATCTGTCACACCCCGAGCCGGCGGGTTGGATCGACTTCCCCGTCGGGCGGAAGGTTCACGGGGCGCGATATCATGAATGATAATCGGAATGATCAGATTGTTTACGTTGCACATGATATATATAAATGAGAAACTGCTAAATATAAATAGAATTACAAAGTTAAATTACATCAGTTTAGTTCATAATTTAACAATGTAAATCTATTGTCAATCATCATGAATCTTCTATCTTGTATCTGCAAAAGATATACAAAATAATCTGTAAGTTGATGCTTCAAAAATATATGTAGGTTTAAAAGCTAGGTCCTCTAACTGGTATCCTAGTCCAAAACTAATAACCTCTTAGTTGACCTGTTCGTCACCTGAGAAGTCATGCAAAAATAAAGTCAACACATGGTTGGTGAGTTCATGTAATTTTATTAAAATAAGTTTGAATAACCTGAATGACAACCTTAACCTCACCATTAACCACCTATACCATCCAATTCAGTATGCTTATATATAGGGCATATGTAGGGTCGAACTTACCGCCCGCCCAGCCACCAAACCACCACATACCAAACCACATGATATATTGGTCCTGATGATAATTAAGCGTTTCATCCCACTTCTTTGATTTCATAACCTTTGATTCTTAGCATTTGATTACCCTGAAAATGTTTACCTTGATCCCCCGAAATGACAACCTTAACCTCCTTAACGACCACCTATGCTATCCAATCAAGTATGCTTATATGTAGGGCATATGTAGGGGGCAAGCCCCAGCCACCGTCCCACCACATACCGAACTGCTTAGCATATTGTTGTTAATGATAATTAAGCATTTCACTCCATTCACCTTAAATTTAGATTTTGATTTATGCAAATAGATTTACCTCTGATCTCTTGAGTTCACCATGTATTCATGATTACCCCAAAACACTTGTAGACATATAATATTAAATGTGTAATTAAATTAATAACTAAGCATTTAGTTACAACTAAGACATGATGATTGGGCCTTATTTGATTCAATCAATTAGACTTAGTTGTTGTTGGTTGTCAAGTTGTACCCTCTCACACGTGGCCCATATCAGGCATGACCCACAAGGAGTCTACCTGTATATGTCGGGACTTTAATGATGCCCATATCAGCTTGACCCATTGGTCTACTTTACATGCCGGGACTTTAAAGATATCCTTTGATTCTTGATCTTCTTTGAGTCTCTTGATTTCGTTTGATTGTTTAAGTTATGCCCACATAGCTTGACTACAAGAGTCTACTATTTATGCCGGGACTTTCCGTGTGTTTCACGTGGTCTTGATTTACATACAACTGACATCCACCTTAGATTAAACAGTTAATGATTTCATTAGATCTTAATGATTTCATTATTTCCATGATTCACACACGATTATGATTTCCATGATTCACTTGAGTCTCTTGATTCTGATCTTTTGAATTCCATGATTTCCACAATGATTATAGATTCTTGATTTGGATCCTTAGTTTACTGATCACACACTGGATTAGATTTCCATTGCATTTGCTCTTTAACTTTAGTTCTTTTGATTTCACTTTGAATTTAGATTCTTGATTTTGAACTTGATGGACTAAGGGTTTGTTTAGAGTTTAGAATTAAGGTATTACTCAAAAGAGTAATTCATTAACTTGTTAGTTAATTCTGTATAGCAATTACCTAGACAGGAGTCCAGGAGTATAAACAATAATATATAATAAGCAAATAATAAATAAAAGCATTTACGTAAAACAATTTAAATAAATAGGTTTACGCATGCTTTTCGGCCCCGCGTTTGAAAACAAAAATGTTTAGAAAAGGGGCAATGAACTCACCTGTGTTGCTCTGTATTGAATTACCACACAATGCGCGCTCGTTGTTGTAGCCTATGTTTCTTCGGTTCCTGAGTTGTTTTAAGAGAATTCGAATACGATAATTATTTATAATAGTCGTCGTATCTAAGGTTTGGTTTCGGTGTGCAACTAAATGTCCTGTGTTACTAGTGTGCTTCTAAGATTTCATCTAACTAGTCTAACTTAAATACCCATTTGTAACCCGTATCCCACAGTTAATCATAACAAGTCTTAATTAACATGTTTTTAATTAATTCATTTTTTAGTTGTTCATTAAGTTAAAATCATTTCATTTAATTTAAACAAGTTTACAATTTAATTTCTTTTATTAAAACATGAATAATTTACGAAAAATGAAGTTTACAAATAATGGGCTTGTGGTAAGCCCACTGGGCCAACCTTGGCCCATTATTAGACTTTGATTAACTAATCCTAAATAATCTAAATAAATTATCTAGGTTAGTTACATATCTTTATGGACTCTTCTAAGGTTTAGGTGTTAATAATTAAATCAACACTCAACCTTTAGATCGTTGTTTGGTTTCTACATGATTTGCAATAACTTCCCAAGTATTTTAAGCCAACTAAATAGGTGTTAACAACTCATGTTGAGTTGTTAGGGTGTTTTAAGAAAACCCATTCTCATTAGAAGTCTAACTCATGTTTCTTTAACCCATTTTCAATTTATACATCATATTATTTAACACATGTTGGCCCTTAAAAGTTAAGCATTGATTTTTATATAAAGGAAACCCTAATTGGTCCGCTCATGCATACATACTCACAAGGTCATCCCATGCATGCATGTTATGCGGTCCAATCCCCATTCGAAAACTTAGGTTCGTAGCCCCATTGCTTGGCTAAAGTCATAGATTCGCTGCCACTAGTTCATGGCTTAGGTTTTTGGCAGCTAAGGTTCAGCTAGCATGAGCTTTGTCTAATTCATGTTCAGCAGGTTCATGGCACTAGGTTCTTGACACTAGGTTCGGTCACATGCAAGGTTCGCGGCTCCCTGATTCAGCCAACCGAAGGAAGGTTCGGCTAGCAGGAGGTTCGCCCCACATTAGGGTTTGCCTATCCTAGGTTTGTTGCTCCCTTGTTCGTGTCTCAAGGTTCGTGGCAGCCTAGGTTCGTCCAAACCATTGGATGTTCGGTCAAGTAGGGTTCGGTGATGGCCTCAGGTTCACGGGATGCAAGATTCGTGTCACATGCAGGTTCGACCACAAGAAGATGCGGCTGGATGGGTTCGTGGCAACTTAGCGAAGGTTCGGCCCAGCTTTCCCTGCTTCAACAGCACTTAGGTTCGTTTCAGCTAGGTTTCGCATGGCCCAGGTTCGTGGGTGAAGGCTTTAGCTGGTACAAGGTTCGGTTAGGTCGAGGGTTCGGCCCTCATGGAGCTTGGTTCGTGGATGGAAGCTTCGGCCAAGGCTCCAGGTTCGGAAGCCCAACAGGTTCGTGAGTGTTAGTACATATTTGTAATAGGTTGCTTGCCATAACTTGTAAATTATAGAATGAGTGAGAGGTTTGGCTGAGGTTCGTCTGGCCCACGAACCTTAGCAGGTTCGGCGAACCTAGTAGGTTTGGCAGACTAGGTTCTTCCAGGGAACCTAGAGGTTCGACTGGCGAACCTAAGGGTTCGGCTAAGGATAGGTTCGGCTGACAGAGTATAAATTGTAGGTTTGTCTGATTTTGACATAACTTGAACACTAGAACTCTGGAAAACCTCTGTATTTTGTGTGTATTCTCTGTGTGAGATTTTTCTATGAGAGATTGTAATCATTGAAGATTGATTAATGAAATGAAGATGATTATTGGAATGCTTGTTCTTCTTTGATTCATATAAATCAAATATAGATTCCACATATATTTGAGTGCTAATAGAATTCCGTTGTACGATCAAGATCAAATTCAGTAGATCTACAGTGGTATCAGAGCTTTGGTGGAATTCTATACAAGATTTTTGAAGAACTACAAGTATTTGAAGCTAAAGAGATCAAGAAATGGATTGAAATTCAAGTTTTCTTTGTGCTTGTTTGCTGAATTGAGTGTGATTTCATCATCAATTGCTGTGGAATATTAAAATTACAAGATTGGTGGTGCAAATTGGAGATTTTTGACGGATTTGCTTCAAATTTGGAAGGTTTTCCCTCCAAATTTTCGAATTTTGCTGCACAGGTTCGTGAGCCGAACCTATGAGTTGCTGAAGCAAGAGGTTCGCTGTTATTGCAATTTTTCTGAGGTTCGTTTAGAGATTTTTGAAGAGGTTCGTTGAAGGCTTTCTACAGAGGTTCGTTTGTCTCAGGTTCGTGAGATCAGGTTTGTTTCCAGGTTTGTGAGATCAGGTTTGTCTCAGGTTCGTGAGAGAAAAGGTTTGTCTCAGGTTCGTGACTTCAGGTTCGTGACTTAAGGTTCGTGACTTAAGGTTTGTGACTTAAGGTTCGCGACTTAAGGTTCGCGACTTAAGGTTCGTGACTTGAGGTTCGTGACGTGAGGTTCGTGATTTGAGGTTCGTGTATTGAGGTTCGTTCAAATCAAGGAGTATTGAAGGTTCGCCTGGTTGTAAGGTTCGTGAAGCTAAGTTTTCATCAGAGGTTCGCTGATAAAAGATTAACATCATGGCTGAGATGTATGCTGCTGTAGCTAGTCAGAATTCTAAAATACATAGCATTCTGATTAGGGAAACTGAGGTTGGAAGTACAAACAAAGTTCCAAAGTTGCTTGATTTGACAGATTACGAGAACTGGAAAGGAAGGTTTGAAACACACTTAAATGAAACTGACACTAATCTGTGGGAAAGGATTTTATCACCTTATGAAAGACCCAAGGTTGTGGGGACAGATTTAGATCAAACCCTTGAGAGATTAGATGTCGATCAGAGAAAAAAATACGATTCTGAGAAGAAAGCTTACTGGATGTTGAGCCAAGCAATCCCTAATCAGATACTTGATCAATTTGATGAACACAAAACCTCATATGGTTTGTGGAATGATTTGAATGCAAGGATTGAGGGAAATACCAAGTTAAAGAAGATGAAAGCCACTGATATTCGCAAAGAATTTGAGAACTTCAACTTTATTGGAAACGAGAGTTTTGAAGACTTAATAACAAGATATAGGCATTTATTGACTGAAGTTAGGAAGTGTGGCATTGAATACACTGAAGAGGAAAAGATAGATTGCTTTGCAGATGCGTTGCCTGAGAAGTGGAATTCATTGGTGCTAATCTTGAGAGAAAATCTACCAGGAATGACTGTGGTGGGATTTATTTAAAAACTAAAAGAACAGGAGATGAAGGATAAGAGAGAAGCATGGAGAGTGAATGTTACTCAAGATCCTTCTTTATATGGTGCATCGGTGGTTACACAACCTGTATCTTCAGCAAAGATTCAGACAACATTTGTTTCTAGTACTGCTGATAGTACTCCTGCACCTTCTGCATCTGCAAGTTCTAGTTCATCTTATTCTGGGAAAGAGAAGAAGTCTGACTCAACAACACCTCCTGTTCAGCTGAATACAACAAATCTGGGGATAGTAACTGTAGAAGCTGTTCGGGATCATATGTCAATTTTTTCATGTGTAGTCAGTGCATATGATGAACAAATTGCAGGAAAAATTGGAAACTCTAATCTTACATTTGAAGATTATGAGCAAATTGATGATGACGAGATGGAGTTGATTGACACTCAATGGGCATTGGCAAGTGTGATCAGAAGAATCAATAGATATGAAAAGAAAATTGGGAAGAAATTCACTTTTGATCGAAACACCAAGTTTGGATTTAATCCAAAGACTTCTCAGTGTTACAACTGTGGTGAGTTAGGCCATTTTGCTAGAGAATGCAAGAATCCGAAGAAGCAAGGAAATATAAACCCTTTCAAACCAAAGGAAGCTTATCAGAAGAAGAAAGAAAAGTCTGAAGAGTCATCGAAAGCTTTAGTGAGTCAAGCTGATGAAGGTTATGATTGGGGAAAGCAATATGATGAGTTGATGGTTGCTTTTATGGCTTCTTTGGATGAAGACACCGGCAAAGGCAAATAGAAGGTTGATGAGGTACATGATGATTTGTTAGAAATCATTGATAAATTGAAAGAGATAAATGCTCAGCTGACTGCTGAACTGGTAGAGTGCACAGAAGCTAACAAGAAGCTAATTTCAAGAGAAAAAGCCTTTGACAAAAAGATAATTGATTTAGGAAAAGAGAATGAAGAATTGAAAATCAAAGTTTTACAAAGTAATCATGCAGTTTCTGTGCATCTCGAATCAGTGCAAAAGCTGAAGGTTGAATTGTCAGCAGCAAAAGCAGAAGCTGAGATGAACAAAAGCAAGCTGGAGAATTATCAGAATTCTCAGTATGTCATTGATTACTTTGCTGCAATGCAAAGATCATCAAATGATACTACCGGCTTGGGTTTTCATTTAGTACCACCTCCTCCCAGCTATGTTTCCAGACCACAAATTGATCCGAATTTGGAAGTTCATCATGTCTCTTTGGATGAACATCGGTCTGAACATGTCATTGAAATTGCTGGAGGATCGTCATTTGATGAAAAAGTGTCTCTTGATAATGATGCTCCCATTATTGAAGACATCACTGAATCAGAATATTCACCTGACATTTTGAGACAGAATGGTTATCAAGTTAAAACTGGTGATAAAAAGAGTCTGATGTCTCAGAGATCAAAAGCTAAGATGAAACCAGTTGAGAAAGTGGTGATCAAACCCAATCTTGTTTCTAAACCAGTGATGAAAACCAAAACAACCACTACTCTCAAACCGATTGTGTATGTAAAGTCATCTACTACACATCAAGGAGAGTCTAGTGGTATTTTTCAAAAGCAAAATGTGTTTTCTAAAAAGGTTGACAAAGTGGATTTTTTCTTTGATAAGTTTGGCATTGGACATAAAGATAAATCAAAGAATCTTAAAACTCAAAAGACTAATTCAAAGATAAAATCAACTGGTTTGAGAAACGGATTCTCATCTGCAAAGGTTGCTTCTAAACTTTTCAGTTCATCAAAGTATTATGATGAACCAAAACCAAAGAATCATCTGAAAGATAAAAAATGTTATCGTTGTGGTAAATTTGGTCATTTGATTGCTGATTGTGATTTGGATATCAGTTCTATTAACTGTAGCAGCTTTAGGTCTTATTCACCAAGAGAAACACGAAAGTGTTTTACTTGTTGTGGAAAAGGACATATTTCTGCTAATTGTCCAAACAACAGAATCAAAAAGAGTTCAGATGATTAGAGTTGGGTGAATAGGTCAAGTGGAAGTCCTAGGAAAGTGAAACCTAGTGAGGAAGAAATAAGAGTTCTTCGAAAGTTTGATCCTGATTGTGTTTGGGTAAAAGAAGAAATTGCTCAAAAGAAACGAGTTTTTGATAACAAAAGAAATGTGAAAAAGTTTGTGAAAATTGTGACATCATCTGATGATGATTCTTTTGACAAAGCGTCTTCAAGATCATTTTCAAAATCATCTTTTAAGTCAAAATCATTTTGGAAATTGAAAAACAGGTCAGGTGATCAAACTTTTGGGAAAGAGGATGAAAACATTGAAGACGGGTCTTCAAGCAATTCATCACAACAGAATGGCAGGGGTCCATTCAGGGAGACTCGACGCCGAAATGGCGGGGGTCGTCCCTTTTGATACTGATAAAATTTTAATTTATTATGCAGGTGGCATCCATGGGCCATATCAATAGTCGTTGGATTGTTGATAGTGGATGTTCACGGCACATGACTGGAGAGCTGAATTTGTTGAAGGATTTCAGGCAAATAAAAGGAAGTTATGTGAACTTTGCAGGAGATAAAGGAGGTCAAAGTACTGGGTTGGGTAGTTTGACGAATGGAAAGCTTTCATTTGATAATGTTAATTTCTGCAAAGAATTAACTAACAATTTGTTAAGTGTTTCACAGATTTCTGACAAAGAATACAAAGTGATGTTTGATAAATACAGGTGTTATGTGCTTAAGCAAGGATTTCAGATTCCTGAGGAGTGGATTCTGATGACAGCTGATCGGAGCAACGATTTATATGTACTTGACATGGCGAAGGCGGAGACGGTGAATAATGTGGAGACTTGTTTGGTGTCCAAGGCAACAGAGCAAGATACACGTTCTTGGTATCGAAGGATGGGACATATTCATATTAGGAACATGAATCATCTAGTACACAATCATTTGGTTGAGGGTGTACCGGTTAAACATTTTAAACTTCCTGATGTGTGTGTGTCGTGTAAAAAGGGTAAACAAAAAAGGAAGTCACACAAAACAAAGACAATGTTTTCTATTGATAAACCACTTGAACTTCTTCACATGGATTTGTTTGGACCAATCAATGTGCAAAGTATAGGTGGTGAATCTTATTGTTTTGTGGTGACTGATGACTTTTCTAGATTTTCATGGGTAATGTTTTTAAAGCATAAATCTGAAACTTATGAAAATTTTGTGTTGTTGATTAACAGGTTGGAGACTTTATATAAGTTGAGAGTAAGGCGTGTACGATCAGATAATGGGACTGAGTTTAAGAATCATCAAATGGAAGAATTTTGTGATTCAAAGGGCATTCAGCAACAATTCAGTGCACCATATGAACCCCAAATGAATGGTGTAGCTGAAAGAAAGAACAGAACGTTGATTGAGTCTGCAAGAACGATGCTCGCTGATCCTAAACTCCCCATTACATTTTGGAGTGAAGATGTGGCTACAGCTTGTTTTACTCTTAACAGAGTGTTGATTGTTAAAAGACACAATAAAACATGTTATGAATTGCTTCAAAATCGAAAACCTAATCTGGAACACTTGGAACCTTTTGGGGCTCCTTGTACCATGCTAAAGAAAGATTCCAAATTCAATTCAAAAGTTGAAGAGGGTTTCTTTCTTGGCTACAGTCTTCCTAACAAACGTGTGTTTAATAAACGTACGGGTGTTGTGGAATTATGGTATCATGTGGATGTTCAAAGACATACACCTATACCAGACAGAAAAGGACCAGATTGACTTTTTGATTATGATAAACTTTTTGAGTCTTTTAATTTGTCTCCAAATGTTTCTGATGAGGAAATCACCTTACAAATGTTATATGATTTGCAGAACTATGAAGATCAAGGTATTTCTCATCATTCTGAGGATGGTAATTACATTCCACATGAGGAAGGCGTTTCAGAAGTAATTAATGATGATTGGTCATCTGATGATGATCACGATGTTTTTGAAGATGCTATTTCTCATGATCAAGATATTGATCAGAATATTACAAATCTTGATCATAATGTGGAAGTCTTGCAAGTGCCTGTCACTATAGTTCATGTAAATCATCCTATTGATCAGATCATTGGAACTCAAGAGCTATGGATGCATTCTGCATTTATTTCTCAGATAGAGCCGAAGACTGTTACTGAAGCGTTGCGTGAGCTTGCCTGGGTGGAGGCTGTGTAAGAAGAGTTAAATCAGTTTTAGAAGTTGGGTGTTTGGCATCTAGTTGATTTGCCAAAAGGTGAGAAGAAAATTGGCACTAGATGGGTGTTAAGATGCAAACGAGATGACCGAGGTGTTATTGTTCGCAACAAAGCTCGTTTAGTGATTCAAGGTTTCAAACAAGTTGAAGGAATTGATTATGATGACGTGTTTGCACTTGTGGCGCGGCTAGAAGCAATTAGACTTTTTCTTGCTTTTGCTGCTCACAAGAAATTCAAAGTTTTTCAGTTGGATGTCAAATCTGCATTTTTGTATGGATCTTTGAAAGAAACAGTGTATGTTTGTCAGCCACCGGGCTTTGAGGATCCTATCCACTAGGCTCAGGTTTACCTCTTGGACAAAACACTGTATGGTCTACATCAGGCTCCACGTGCCTGGTATGAGACATTATCGACTCACCTTATTGAACACGGATTCAATAGGGGTCAGATTGACAAAACTTTGTTTTATCGGGAAAAGGGCAAGGATATTATTCTTGTTCAGATCTATGTAGATGATATTATCTTTGGATCTACCGATGAACAACTATGTTTGGAGTTTAAAGAGGTGATGATTGAGAAATTTGAGACGAGTGCAATGTCAGACATCAATTTATTTCTGTGTCTACAAATTGATCAAACTGATGATGGAATTTTCATTCATCAGACAAAATACATTCAAGATGTGCTAAAACGGTTTAGCATGCTTGATTCAAAACCAATTTCCACACCCATTCAGCCTAATCACGGGATTGAGCCTGATATTAATGGGGAGATCATTGATCCTACTCTTTATCGTGGAATTATTAGAAGTTTGATGTATCTGACTGCCTCAAGACCAGATATTGTATTTGCTACAAGTATCTGTGCTCGATATCAATCCAAACCTAAAGTATCACATCTGATTGCAGTCAAAAGAATTCGTCGTTATCTGAAGGGTACACCAGACACCGGTCTGTGGTATCCTAAGGATGATAACTTTTCCTTCAATGCTTACAGTGACTCCGACTATGGAGGATGCAAGACAGATGCGAAATCCACAACTGGAGGTGCACAGTTTTTGGGGGAGCGTTTAGTTTCTTGGCAGTGCAAAAAGCAAACATCTGTTGCTACTTCGACATGTGAGGCTGAGTATGTAGCGGCTGCCAGTTGCTGTTCACAAGTTTTGTGGATACAACAGCATATAAGAGACTATGGTTTGAATTTTCTGACAACCCCAATTCATGTTGATAATGAGGCTGCTATTGCTATCACAAAGAATCCTATGTATCATTCACGATCTAAACACATTGATATTAGGTTTCATTTCATACGCGATTGCTATGAAAAGAAACTTATTGATGTGGTGAAGATACACACAAATGAGCAACGAGCAGACCTTCTCACCAAGGCCTTTGATAAAACTCGTTTTGAGTATTTACTCAAATTAAATGGCATTCGGGTTATGGGTGAGGTAATATCAAATCAATTTCCTTCATAATCAATTTTATTGAATTAACATCAGATATATATATTTTTTGTGTTTTAGTTTTTAGGGGGAGAAAATTTTGAAAAACTCAAAAACATTTGAAAAATAAAAAAAACATTTAAAAAATTAAAATTCTGAGAAATTGATTCGACCAAATGAGAAATGATAGTACATTGTAGCAGTTGGAAACACATTTGTATCATACTATCATACTATAACATAAACATAAAGAGCAGCTACAATTACTTAGTATGATATGTTGGTAGGTTTATAACTTAGTTAAAATAACATTTAACAAAATTTTGATTATGCTTTATGAAAAAAGATGCTTAGAATACAGTACTTAGTTTTGTCCTGAATGAGTGGTAGTTAATCTTACAAAATGTTTCTTGAACAAAAGTTAAATTTCTAGTTCTGATTATGTGTTTTATTTTCGAAAAGAAATTCTAATTTTGTTTTTATTTTGTTTTAGTTTAAAGCTGAAACATTCTTTGCGTATACTTGCGTATCGACCTGAGTGTTATAGCTTTAAATGATTCAAATTTGTTTTCTTGGTTATTGATTAAGTTTTGGACAATCTCTGTGTATATGAAATATCGATCTGATTGTTAAAAGCTTAATCTTAAATTATTGTTTCGTTCATTTTATCTGGATCATCTGAGCATATGTAAGTATCAACCTTGATTCCAAGATTTTGAACAAATTCAAATTGTTTTATATTTTGTTATTTTCAAAAGAAATTTTGTTTTGTTTTTGCATGGTCAAACTAGTTAAAATTGAAATATATTGTTTCAAGAACATTATTCTTTGATTAGTTATTCATGAATCGGGGATGTTTTCAAGTAAATGGAAAACATAAAGTATTTGATAATTTTGTTATTTGATATTTTATCTAAGTAATTAAACTTAAAGAGGTTTTATACTGATAATCAACTTTGAATTGTAATTTGCTGTTAAATGTATTCATTAATTCAATCAGATGTGTTGAAAATTGTAATACAATACGATCTCATGTCTGGATCTTTCTCAAACAAAAATATGTGTTTGTTTTGTTAGTTTATATTTCATAGTTAGATTTGTTAAAATTGTAGATAGTTTGTTTGTTTTAAAAATTTAAAAATACAAAAAGTTTTTTGTTTTATCTGATGTTAAATCAATAATTTTTGATTATTTGTTTTGACTTTGAAACATTAAAACATTGTTTTGTTTGAAATTTTAAATAAAAATTGAATTTCAAAAAGGTTTGCTTGGAGGTTCGCCTGAAAGGTTCGTCCAATAGGTTTGTTGGACAGGTTCGTCAAATAGGTTTGTTGAACAAGTTCATTCAAGAGGTTTTGGATAGGTTCGTCTGAGAGGTTTGTTTATAGGTTCGTTTGTGAGGTTCGTTGATAGGTTCGGTCAACATATTGGTCAAAGGTTCTTTGAAAAGGTTTGTCAACAGGTTCGTATAAAAACAGGTTCATTTGATACGTTTGTCACTTTTCACCAGAAGCTGTTCATGAACCTACAACTGTGTTTTTTTTATTTTTCGATTTAGGATCTCAGAAACATTTTTCCTCATATCATCTGATTCGAAATTGTTTTGTGATCATTTATAGGTAAAAATTTTGAAGTTTGACCGGCTAAATCAGAATATATGATTGGTTTTAGGATAGTTTAGTCGAACCTGTGTTGTTGAGTTAAAAACTGTTAAAATCTTAGTTTTGAACAAAGTGTTTTCATTAATTTTGTTCATTTGTTAATAACGAACCTCTGGATAACAATTTTTTGATCTAATTCGTAGATTTGAAAATTTGATTTTGAAATGGATTTAAGTTCGTTGAAAGGACTTAGGTTCGCTGGAATCTTGAAGGTTCGTTTGAATTTGATAGGTTCGGGACGAACCTCTGAATATCAGAACCGAACCTTTGTTGGTCAAGGTTCGTTTGACCAAGAAGGTTCGTGTGATGTGAAGGTTCGTTCATAAAAGGTTTGTTTAGTAAAGGTTCGTTAAGTTCAGAGGTTTGTTCAAACAACAGGTTCGTCTAGGCTTAGGTTCGGCACAGGGGTTCGCTGCTTTCAACACTTAGAAATTTTTTTGATTTTTTAATTTTTGATTTTTTAATTTTAATTTTGTTTTTATTTCTGATTGTAGAAATGACGAATCTTACTTTTGGAGATAAGCATAATCTATGTGCATATCTGGATCCTACGACCAAGAATGACAAAGATTTCAGGCCGATGATTGAGTTTCTGAGACGTTCAAGGATTTATCATGCCATATCAAATTCGTGTCAGATTTATAGATCACATGTTCAAAGCTTCTAGGAATCAGCAAGGTTAATTACTGTGGATGAAGAACATGTTATTGATGCAAATGTGCTTGGTCAAGCAATTCGAGTTACTGAAGCAGGCATTAGAAGAGTATTACAGTTCGGTGGAGAACCTGCTGGGATGACACTTATTCCAGAAAGATGTATCAAGGGTTTCTTTCTAAGGATTCGGTATTTTGGAGTATATACTCAGAGTTCTATCTAGAAAGGAAAACTTCCTCTACAGTATAAGCTGCTGGCTCATTTATTGTTGCATTGTTTGAGTATGAGGAAGGGAGCGTTTGATGAGCTCAGAGATCTGATGAGGTCGGCTATGGTGGCTTTGATTTTGAACAAACCGTTCAATTTCTCAGCGATGATTTTCAGATATATGTCTTATAACATCACCAAAGCAAAGGATAGATTCTACATGTATCCCAGATTTGTCCAGATGTTGATAGATGAGAGATTACCATAGCAAAATCTTCCTAGAGTTGCTGCTGATCTTCTCAAGTTAAAGCATATGACTGACTCTAGTCTTGGTCAGGTCAAGATCTATCAGAAGAGCAATGGTGATATTTTGATTAAAGAGTTAGTATGCCATTGTTCAAGAGCTAACTATGTTGCTCCTGAGAATGATGTGTGGATGCATGAAGATTCTAGTTCTGACAGTGAATTGCTCAGTGATAATGATGATGACCAACAAAAACCACCACCTCCTCCTTTTCCTAGATAACAAGCAAGGAAATCACAAGCTCAATCTTCACAATCACAGTCACAAAGTCAAGAACAGACTCAAGGGCCAAGTGTAACTCCTTCTACATTGGTTCCTCTTGATGTTATATATCCAGGTCAACAACAACAAGATTCTTCAAGACAAGAAGAGGCTACTGCTTCTCAACATGTAGATACTGAGAATGTTGAAGTTGAGGGTGAAGATGAAGAGTCTACTGAAACAGAGTCTGAATTAGAGACTATTGTTAGTGGTAGTAGTGTGATTAAAATATTGAAGAAAAGACCAGTTCAACATCAGAGTCAAGAAGCAAGGGAAGAAGCAGATGATCCTAATTTTATTGCTGAAGAGCCTGAGACTTCTAGGCCAAAGAAGAAAAAGAGAATGGCTAAGATACCAAAGAAGAAGATGACTAAATCTCCAAGGATTATTTTATCATCTTCTATTGATGTTTCTACTACACCAGTTTCTGTTTCTATTTCTGAACCTGTTTCAGTGGCTACAACGGTTCAAGCAGAAGCTTCTACATCACCTATTCATATGCAAACAGATTATTTTGTTCAAACTCCTGAGTTTATCAATGTTGCTACTTTCAATCCTTCTTTTTTGGATGCTACAACAATGGCTACATCATTTCAAGCTACAACAACTTTTCAAGATGCTTCTACTTCCAGAGGAGAGTTTTTATTTGAAGGTTTAGGTGACTTGGATCTAAACTTCTCTATTGGTTATGATGATTCTGAGATTAGAAGAAGGATATCAATTTTGTCAAAGGAGTTTGATCAGTATAAGATAGAAAAGGAGAAAGTAGTAGCTGATCAACCTTCTTCATCAAGCTCAAGTGATATAGATATTATGAAAAGCCAAATTGTTCAACTGATGAAGTGGAGAGAAGAAGATATAGTTGAGAAGAAGTTGTTGAGTGACATGATTCTTTCTTTAGAGACTTTGACTACAAAACAAGATGTTGAGATTGCTGTGTTAAAAAAGGAAAATCAAGATTTGAAGAAAAAGATTGATGACATTCAAGTTAAGGATGATCAAGCTGAGACTGTTGGTACTACTTCTGATCCTGTATTTGTGAACGTTGATGATGAAGAAGAAGAGGAGAAGATTGACTATGAGGATTCAGATGTTGATGAACATCCAAGCTTTAATGCTTATCATGATGATAAAGATGATGAAGGTGGTGTGAATGGTGCTGGAAGTTCAGGTGGATTAAATTCCAAGACTGGTGCTCTAGTGGTTTATGATTCTTCCAACATTTTTCTTGATGCTACTCCTGTTTTTGTAATGTCTTCTGACAAAGCTAAAGATTGTAAAGATGTTGATGTTGAGGATTTATCTGATATTGAATATCCAAAGGTGATTATTGATTATTCTTTGCCTACTTTACTTGATTTGTTTAAACAACATTCTGATATTGATTTGCAGAGAATGATTGTTGAAAGATCTAGAGATAAAGACTTGGAGGAAGGAGAGATTGCTGGTGGTTATTCAAGAAATGATTTCTATGATATGTTTGAAGTGGATTCTGATCAAGTGTTTGATTTTGAACAAGATGATTACATAGAGTTATTTGATGTTGAGCAAGATGATCCAATGGATGAAAATTTGTACAATTTGCAAACTCTGAAGAAGATTTTTGATCTTGAAGTTCAAGGAGGTGTATCAAAAACATCATTGGCTCAGATGAAAGAAAAGACTTACATGGAATTATGGAAGGAGAATCAAGATGAAAGCAAGTATATAGTTGATCACTTGTACATTTTTAAGCAAATGATTGAAGTTATAGAAGAAAAAGTTCAAGAAAACCAAGCTAAGCAATTCACAAGATTCAAGAGTGGATCTAAGTCAAAGATGCAAGGAAGAATTGTTAGCTATGGTTACTTTCACAACATTTCAGGAAGCATAAAGGATAAAGGATGTTATGTAGTCAAACGGACTGATGTATGTCAATGTTTTGGAAAACCCTTAGATCTGATGTCTTTACCATCTTTTGAGTGTATGCAGTTATCCAGATTAAAGATGATAAAGCCCATTCAGACTAAACATAATGATACATTTGAGAAGTTATTGAAGAAAGAGTCTAAGTATGGGTGGAGTTTGTTGAGTCCACAAGTGAAAGATAAGTTATTTGGATATTCAAAGCCTAAAGTTTTTAAAAGACCAAGGTTGAGGAGGATAGAACATAATTGGAATCCTTATTTCAAGTTCTGGTTCTATGATGAAAATACATCTGAAGCTGTGATTTTGTTGAGAGAAGAAGAACAATGGAGGGTGATTAGGATGTTGGATCCTGTTTGGATAGTCAATTGTTCAAAAGAAGATATTGATTTGCTGAATGTAGCTGTGATATATGATGATAAGGGATACCATGATGTTGGGATTAGTTATAAAGACATGGCAGTACAATTTCAAACAATTGCTCGGATGTGTTATACTTAAGGTATACATTCTGGATGTAACTGGGAAGATGTTGATTATTTGTATGTAGAGTTGATGAAGATACAAAAGGAGATGGATGAGAGAGATAACAAGCTGGAAGCTGAAAGATTATCTAAGATTCCAAGATCTTTTATTATTCGTGCTTCTGATAATGTGTGTGGAGAGACAAGCGGAGATAAAGCTGAAGATTGAAGATTTTGAAAGCAACTATTAAGGGGGAGTTTGTTAGTACATATTTGTAATAGGTTGCTTGTCAAAACTTGTAAATTATAGAATGTTAGAGAGGTTTGGCTGAGGTTCGTCTGGCCCACGAACCTTAGCAGGTTCGGCGAACCTAGTAGGTTTGGTAGACTAGGTTCGTCCAGCGAACCGAGAGGTTCGGTTGGCGAACCTAAGGGTTCGGCTAAGGATAGGTTCGGCTGACATAGTATAAATTGTAGGTTTTGTCTGATTTTGACATAACTTGAACACTAGAACTCTGGAAAACCTCTGTATTTTGTGTCTATTCTCTGTGTGAGATTTTTCTGTGAGAGATTGTAATCATTGAAGATTGATTAATGAAATGAAGATGATTATTGGAATGCTCGTTGTTCTTTGATTCATATAATTCAAATATATATTCCACATATATTTGAGTGTTAATAGAATTCCGTTGTACGATCAAGATGAAATTCGGTAGATCTACAGTGAGCCATGCAAGCTAGAGGTTTGTCAAACCTATGGTACCACTATGCTATCGTCGGTTTAGTCACGTCAAATTAACTGGTCAGCGATTTATGAAAGGGACTTACAATGATCAACTTGAGTACATGGCACATGTTTGAAATGATATAATGGAGACAATTCAATAGTAATCAATTGCATTGTGTTCATCAATGTTGTTTGTTCTCAATGTTGTATGTTCTCGTTGTTGTTAACAAAGTTGAATAAGAACTTGTCTTATTACATTATGTTAATTGTTGTGTGAATGATGTTGTTATCATGAAGTTGCATTATCATGATTATCATTCTTTATTGATCCATATAGTCACCATGTTGTCACTAAACTATGGTAAGGACTGGTCTTACTACACTTAGTCAACTCAGGTGGTGGATGATATTTGTTCCATGTTATCTTGTAATATGTATCGAGTTGTAAGCTAAGTGTTATAAGAACTTGTCTTACTACACTTACTTAACTCTAGTGTTGAACGTTATTATGAAGATATATTATCTTCATAACATTCATGTGTTTTGTTGTTGTTGTCATCATGTTCACCTGTGATTATCTCAATGTTTGTTCTTGTAAGAATAAATAAGTGTTGTAAAATAAAATATTACAACTATGTTATTCTATTGTGTTGACGAGTTATGAAGTTATACTATCATATTCATCTTAGTTATCCCTGTCATATCATGATCATACAAGCATGCATACAATGATAAATGATAATAAGTCAAGCAATATTATCAAATCAAAGTATAAGCATTATGTTAAACTGAAACTTTTAAATAAATAAAAGTAAACACGTTTCTCAGCCCCGAGAGTTTAAAATCAGTTAATGATTAGAAGAGGGGCATATGAACTCACCTTGTAGTTGTCGTGGTTGACTTAGTCTAAACAAGAATGCACACACTCTTTGTTGTGTCTGTTGTTGTATTCACGATCCTGTATTGATTTCACTTTGTTTATAACTTGTAAGTATGAGTTATATAGACTTGAGTGTGTGTAGGTGTTAGCTCTAGTGTTAGCTAACACGCGTAAATCTTGGTCATCATTCGGCCTCGTTTACTTGTTATGGACTCTAATAACACTTAGCCCAATTAGGTTAAGGTTAGTACCCCTTGTTATTGATTTTTATGTTCAACTTGAATTTATGTCATAACAAGAGTGGTGCTAAGTATAAACTTAGACTTTAGGTTAAAGATTATAAGCCCGTAGCATTTTATAACTTCACTTGAAAGATTTTTGTTAAATTCATCTTATCATTCTTGAATTTTCTTATTAATACTTGTAAATGATAAAGCTTTTATGATCTGAAAATCTCATTAATCCATAATTCACCACTATTGTAGTATTTCAGAAAATTCCATGTATGTTTATCCTTAACCACTTAATTCCTTGCGTTTATTTCTACTAAACCTTGTGGGTCTCATGTTGGGCCTAACCAAGAATTTATTGGGCCGCTGGAGCCATT
This sequence comes from Mikania micrantha, assembly GCA_009363875.1. Taxonomy (NCBI): domain Eukaryota; kingdom Viridiplantae; phylum Streptophyta; class Magnoliopsida; order Asterales; family Asteraceae; genus Mikania; species Mikania micrantha. The sequence goes on along the minus strand of CM018694.1, from coordinate 43,337,502 downwards.
GTGGGCCAAACCAGTGGCCATGGGCCGAACTGAGTTGTTATTGGGCCTAACATATAGGCCAAATCAGTCCTTGGGTCGCTTGTATTAAATCTGGGCCAAACAGCCACATGGGATTCTGCCTAGTGATGTTGGGTAGATGCTTTGGGCCAACTGTTAGGCCGAATAGATGGGCTGAATATATCACAGTGGGCCGATTGTGTAGTCGAAATCATTAGCTTGGGCCAAAATAGCCTTTTTGGGCCGAAACAGTAACCTTAGGCCGACCCAGTGGGCCTTGGGCCAAACCAGTGGGCCTTGGGCCGAACTCGTATACTGTATGATGTTATTGGGTCTGAAACAGTTGTTAGCCACATGAAAAAGGTTTTGGGCCAGTCGACCTCACTTGGCCGAATGAGCCAAGTTCTTGGCCGGATGAAGGGTGACCGAAAGAGGGATGGCCGAAGCAAGGTGGTGGGTGAATGAGTTTGTATGGTCTAATGGGGCATCACCGAAATGAAGAGGAGGCCGACCGAATGGGTGTAGTTGCCGAAGGAGTTGGCTCAGTCGGCTGACCCTTGGCCATTCGGCCGAATGGGCTTATTCGGCTAGCTGGGGTTCCGGCCAACCATGGGTGCTCAAATCAAGTTTCTAGCTGGTCCCATGGTGGTTCCTGTGGACAAGCAGATGATTACCAGTTTCGAGGGAGAAAGGTTCGAAGAAGAAGGTGTAGAACCGGTTTAGAAGTGGTGGTCGACCAAGGGTTGTGAAAACCCTGATTTTCGCTATATATCATCACAGATTACCTCGAATCTGGTGGTTTTCACTCCAGATCAGTTGTACTTTCATCTAGAGGGGATCAAGATCTTCGTTTAGGCTCAAGAACCACTCGATTTCATCAAGAAATGAGTGAGTTATGGTGGATTGAAGTTCAAAATCTTATAGAGAGAGAGTGGGTGCCGGATTTGGGTTTTTAAAGAGAGAAGAAGAAGAGAGAAATGGGTAGGTTGAACTCATTTCGGGTATTTATACCCACAGTGAGTTCGGGTTCGTTTTTGTTGCTCGATTCGTGTTTTCGTTGCGTTTCCGGAACGTTACACGCGCGTTTACGTATTTTAAATAAAAGTGTTTATTTAATAACCTTTTGATGAGTTTCAAAATTGTAAAACATAAAATATCATATTTCCTTAAATTTATTATCGTCGTATCGTTTTCCGTTTTCGTTTCGTCAGAATGCGTCACCTTCGCGCGTATTCGTTCGAATCGTCACTCGAACGGACACGACGATGGTTTGGCTTTCTGATTTTTGTTGTCTACTTTTTAGTCATTATTTCAGAATGTTAAACTCACAGATATGTTTGTGTGAATCGTCACCCACGCAAACACACTGTCAGTTCATTATTCTGAAACAACACTACAATTATGTTTGAATTGTGTTTCCTCACTAACAGACTCAACTAAACATTATGGTTTCACATCGTTTTCGTCTGATTTGTCGGCCATCTGATTCCTGTCATCTATGGATATCAGATCGCAACCGACATGTTCTTGTTGTTTACTTGTACACTGTTATCATTCTTGATTCGTTGTATTAATTGTATTTAGGTTTTCACCTAAATACATACAACTATTGTTTATCGTGAGTTGTTGTACTTACGGTATTTAAGTTTTCACATAAATACATACAACTCTTTCTTGTAGTTTTGAATTCTGTTATCACAAGCACTGTTCATATAATGTATTTACACACAGTAAATAGTGAAAGTAAACATACCGTACGGACTTGCCGGACGATCATGTACTGGATGTCATAGAAGACACTTGTGGCATAGCGCACTTTCAGTTCCTTGGGGCAGTCATTGTTGAGAAATGATTCTCTATGTTCTCGAACCACTGCAATAGACCAGTTGCCCTTTCAGCACCCGTGAAATTTGTCGGGTTACATGATTTAAAGTGCTTAAAGTGCATGTTCGTGAGTTTGGCCCTCCCCTATTGTCATTGGTTGTTTGTCTGAATTTGCTTACCAAATCTGGTATAACCACAGCCATTTCCTTTGAAATGAGAGCAGAAAGCTCTCGCAGAATGGGGCTGGTGTTGTTGTTATTAGCATTGTTCTCATTATTTTTGTGGTTGTTGTCCTTAGCGTTTTCGTGGCACTGCGGCATGTTTCTACAAGGTTAAGAAACATGAAAAGGAGTTAGGTCACAATTTCGCAAGTGAATATTTAATAATTTCTGCGTGTGAAGTTTGGAATAACGTTGGGTTACTTTGTTGGATCTATATATCTAAGTTCACCTACTTATCATAGGGCATACTATAGTTCGTAAGTATTTCCTACCCACAAGGAAGCCTTAAGATAGTTGTGTCCAGAATCTAAAGTTCTACTATCAAAATGTGTGGATGTAACTTAGCGAGTTAAGAAATCTAAGGCATAATGTATAGTCGGTTCGTAAAGATATACATTCTTAAGTCCTAATGTCTCATCTTTTGTGAAAATATGTCACTTGTTATCCTAGCTAGATTCTACACTAACTTTAACATTGAGATTCTCCTAATGCACCATAGATGCTTTATGTACAGGTCATACTTAGCACCACGTGTTGCCGCCAGCCCACCATCTCTACAGTACATCACGATTATGCCCTTGTTAATATCTTAAAGGTATATCACTATAGTATCTAAGAAATCGCTGTAATCTACCAAATAGTGAAGATAAGTTACAATTATAGCATTGAAATTTAAAAATTATGATCCTATATAACAAGTGTAATAAGTAGCACATAGTAAACACATAGCATGATATTTCCTAATATAGTAGCTAAGGTATAAAAAAATTCATTGTTGGGTATCCTATAGTTATAGACTAGGTCATTCATTTCTAATAACCGAATTCCTTATAACACAGGCTCTGATACCAATCTGTAACACCCCGACCAATGGCGGAAACATCGAGATGCCACAACAAGTATGCAGACTGTTATAAGCTCATGGGTAACTAAATTAAATCATCATATATCATTTAATACTTTAAATTACTTCCATAAAAATCATGTTTATCCTGAATCACATACATTAAATACACAAAAGATTTAGCTAAATTAACTAAATCCTATTCTCCAAAAGATCGAGTTAAGTTAGCTAAGTCCAAGCTTCCTATGTGATGATGTCCAAAAATAGATAAAGCTATCCTTCCCTAACCTCATTTCCTGAAATATGTAGAAATCAAGTGTCAACTACAAAAGTAGTTGGTGAGTAAACATAGGTTTTCATACACCCAGAAATAATTATCAAAACAAAAGTGAAAGGTTACAATAAACCGGCAGGTAAGCGGGCAACTAGTTGCACCGCAACCCCCTTTCAAATTGCAAATCCAATCCTACTAAAAAAAATTTTCTGGGTCCTAGGAGCTATGATGTTGCTATTCATGACCCTTTGAACTTGGTTCAGAAAATTCATAGCCTCGGGAGCCAAGAACCCAAATGTATCAAAAGCAAAGGGGGTAAACACATGTTTTTTCTCCAAGCAAGCTTTCTCACGTTTAGCAACCTTGCCTGACTCCGCTTTTAACTCAACTTAATCCAACCCGAATCCCGTATCCCTCAGCCCAACAAGAGGGGACACTCCTATAAGGTCCACACACGAGAGTTTCCCCTTCCCCTCCAAACACAATAATATTTGCAGGCCATAGAGTATACCTCCCCTCGAGCGGATATGTTAAGAAGTGAACGGGAGCCTTCTTTTTAGCAGAAATGCTTGACCCTTTAAGAACATCACACAGAACATCTCTTACCAAATCATGTCTACATTTAAAACACGGTAACTCCTTACAGTGTACCACATGGTCACCAAAAGAATCCAATCACACTTTGTGACAAAATGGACATGGCTCATCGGCTGGAAATAGAGGAACGATTAGCCTGTGCTTCAGAATAGCCCGATATTCCAAAGCCGACATATGTTGCCTTAGTCTGTCAATAGGGATGACTTGCAGGAAATCCTGAGCATGAGGTGGCCGTAGACATTCTAACGCTGCTTTTTGACGATGGGATAGATTGAAATTCACTCGCAAATTCTGAATGATTCCACCAAATAAGGCACTAGCCAAGACATGTTGAGATTTAAGAGGGGCGATATCCTTATTAGTGAAACCGCTGAGATCGAAATCAGGAAGGGACATGCGCAAACGATCTATTCCACACCCGTAATCAGAGTCTAAACCATCCATACAACAATCTAGAAGGATGTGGTCATGCAGATTCCATGATTGTGCCCTCGAGAACACAAAAGCATATGTTGATACATCCTCGGCTGAACATAAACCCAATCCCCCAAAAGGGGTCGGGAGTGATGCCAACCTCCACTGAAAATCTCCAAAAAAGGGACCTTCATAAACAACATCTTCAATTGCTCCTCGAAGACCCTTGTCAAATATCGAAACAGTTTCCCCTACATACATTGGCTGGAATGTTCTCAGACCAAATAAAAGCTTTGCAACTCCCATACATGAGCGTAGCAAAAGGAGCTCACTTTGAAGGTCTCGCAAACGTGGGAGACAACTCATAAGCTCCACTGCTTGAGATGCCCTTTTGATAGTCAAACTACTGATGAACCCCACATCTCGGCTAACCACGCCCCCAAGGAGTTTTACTCCCATCGCCGGTCTTCCAATCCCACAAGGAAGCAACCCATCTTGTGCCTTCACCCCATTACACGATGGCCAAAATACTTTTTTTTTCTTAGTGTTAAGTTCAAGGCCCAACTCAGGCCCCTCGGCCCTAATAATATCCAAGGCTGTAGCTACTCATTTGGCGTCTCCAATAATTGTGCCATCATCTAAGTACCAAGCATGGAAGGGAAGCGTACAACACACCTTAATCGGGTGAACGAGTAGATGCAAAACGAAAGCAAAAATTAGAGGTCCCAAAGGGACCCCCTGCTGAACCCCAGTGGTGGACCAAATGTGTTCATTACCCACATATAATCTAGCCTGCTGCCCATACAGGAAATCCACCCATAAAGAAATTGACGGGCAACGAGTCCAAACCTCATGAAGGAGGGCATTCCTAGAAACTAGGTTGAAGGCATTAATCAAACCAGGTTGAAGGCATCCGAGCGAAACTCATTTAAAAATATGTTCGTTCTATGAAGCACGACCTCCGCTCCACTAGGAACTCCCACCCCAAATTGAAAGTCACCAAGGTATTTAGCCATCTCCTTCCCGACACCCCTCATAGCCGCCTTAGATATCAGTCTTCTCCAAATCATACCCACGACAATAGGTATAATCCCATTGTCTGATTTAATCAATGGCATGAGGGGAGCAGACACAACAAACTTCGCTATGGTCTTAGGGCACCTTCCTGCCAAACACAAATTGACCACTGCAGAAATAGCCTTATGCGGCCCGCCAGCGATAGTAGACTCCTATCCACAAAATGCCTCCAAAATACATTGAGCCCTCAACCCGTCTCACCCTCAAGAAGCTCCTTTAGGGAAAAATGTAATGCATTTAAACACACTATCCGCATCCACAACAAGAGGAGGCTCAGATAATAAGAAATCATGCATGACCATAGGGGGTAAGGTGGGATGCTTAGCCACCAAGGATTTCAGTGTATTATTCCCCAAAGGCGCAACCCCTGATGAGCATAAAACTTTCACCGCAGTAGTGATATGACCGTCCGCCACTTTACGCAAACATTTGTTTAATGTTAGTATGAGATGCAGAGCTAGCGGAGCTGGGCAAAGGCTTATTAAGACTCGGGGAATCATTTAATTGTTGGGCAAGAAACGATAGTATAAGCTCAACAAACCCATCCTCATCCCCCAAGTATCTAGCGACCGGCGAATACTCTGTCATTGTAACAATTCACGATTACCAGATCTATGCTCTTGATGATTAGAAGGTCGGAAAACACGTAATGTACATCGTGGTAACAACAAAAGTCGTACCCATGCCTCCATAGAATCTGGTGTAGCCGCTACCTTCCCAAGTGCGGCAGTTAAAGTGTGAGAAAACGCCATGCGACAACTAGGTGGGATGCTCTTGACAACAGTGATTGGAAGTGAGAATAAACGATCAAGGAGTTCATCTTCCACAGTCAAACCCCCTAAGGGAACAACCTCCTTCCCCCCTATGCGGGTTAGAAATACCCACTATAAAGTCCCTAGTATCTTCAACAACTCGGTTTAAAATTGTCAATTTGTCCTCATGATGGCACCCCCGACTCAGGGCATGACATGCACATACACCCCACACAACCACTTGGAGGCCTTTAACGCCTCACCCACCGAAGCAAAAAAATTCAAATCGGTAGAAATCACTTCCCGTAAAACCTTTTTCCTATCATCCAAAGACAAATGCAAACGTTTTATATGTGCAATCAACCAAGGAAAGCGCTTAGACCCATCCATCCCATCCGAACAACAATGAAACCCCTTTAAACCTTTTACTTGTCAAACTTTAAGTAAAGTACATGTGAACCATAATAATGAACACTTATTGGCCAAGCCAATGGAACTATCATTGTTTATCATTTGTATGTGTGCTAATCAATGCAAGTCTAGAATCATCATAGTATGGTCATATGAGTTTCACCCCGCATTTTGAAATCAAAGGAGGATTAAAGGGGTATGAGAACTCACATGTCGATGCAAGTGATATGCGTTCTGAGTATGTGATATATAAGTATTACAATCTAACTCGGATCATGTTATGATGTTTTAGACATATATATATATATATGAGTTGTTGTGTGATATATGTTAATATGTGACCAATGGTTGTGATTGTATTAGTTGTTCAGTGAAGCGTGTTTTGTCTAAATTTCTTTCTGAAGATTTGTCTAAGTTGGAAGAAAAGCACTATGCCAATTTTTGACGCGTGGTCGATTCTATGAGTAAAGGTTTATACATATAATTATAGATATGTGAATTCTTAACATAAAATTGACACACACACACACACACCAAGGTGGTATGTTATTCATTTATGCATGTGTGCATGCATGCAAGCTTGTGGTTAATTCCAACTTGGTAATCAAGCCTTAGTTTTTCTTGCAACCTATTGAACCTCAATCTCATTAGTATCGGCATTACCACACTTATCCACGTTGGATACCATCTTAATAGGATTGACCCTATTAGTATCGATAACCACTTAGCCAATTATGGGAACACTCGACCTTAGTAAGTTCGACCTGAACTTGGTAGTTCCTTATAACACTCGGGTCACATTATGCCCCATCCGATCATTTAAAACCAATATTTAAGAAATTATATTTAGGTCCCCGCTAAAAATATTGTGTTTTAAGTATTAACAACGACACTAAGTGTTATCATACGTTAAAAACCAACTTTAAGTATATTTACATAGTTTTCAAAACATAAATTACACAAAAAGTTTGGTTATTAACTTCAAAACATCACCAGAGCCTCCACATTCTATTCCGATCACGTTTACCGATCACACGATTACTTTGTACCTACAAAACCACAAAAATTATTACCCGTTAGTTCGTTAGAACTAAGTAAGTTCACCCGGCTTTTTCCCAAGATTAAACAACCATTAGGGTGGAGTATGGCAACAAACCGGGTTAAAAAAGGCTCCTTTTAACATTCCAGGCGCACTACAGATAATCCCAGGCGCACTGGGATCCCAACCCGGCGCACTAGGCGCCCAATACAAGTCGGCATTAAATTTTTACCTATTTCATCCCCCGAAACTGTTTCTAATCATTTCCGACCATTCCTTTACCCCACATACAATCCCATAACACCACACAAACATATTAATCAAGTCTCCAATCATATATGTGCACACAAACAAGATTACGAATCAATTCCTCATAATGGGTCAAAATACCAAATTTAGCACACATTTACAATTTAGCATTTTACCCACATTATGGTTATCAAAGATCACACTTTTGTGATCTCTCAATTATTTGATCAATTTTAGTGTCCACACCCTTTGTGAATCATCAAATTTCATGTTTACTTTGAATGTTCTCACCCTTGAGAATCATTCCCATTTTATAATTAGATTGTATACGCATTTTTGACTATCAAATAATGACCACACTATTGTGGTTCTAGTTAAAGATCACACTATTGTGATTCTAAACAACACACTCTTGTGTTTACATTCCAATTCAATACATGTATAGATTTATCATATAAGGTCCACACATTCTATGGATCATTCGTTCATTCCAACAATATAAGCAAAAACCATTATCATCAAATTCACTAATTCACTAATTCAACATTCTACATATGCTTCTATGCACACCTTGCTATCATATACTTAATTAATCCTTGTAATAAAAAGTTAAATTTAAACATGGGTAATTTGCATTGAATTGGAGTGTTGTCCCCTATCACTAACTCCTTCCAGGATCGTTCGGTATGAGTTTCACTCCCACTTCCTATTATGCATCCACATATAGCAAGATTTAACCCCATAAACACACAAATTATGTTACATATATAAACCCAATCCATTTGAACCGTTTCACTTCTAACTCACCCAACTAATCAAAAGTTTATATCATTTGATCTTATAGTTAGGTGTACTAATCATCCATTCCAATTTACACTTTATTCATAACCAAAACCTCATTGTGGCATTTTAACAAACAACTCATGTGCAGAAATTAATCTACCCATGTTCTTAGTCATATTCAAGTTATCGAATTTCCATCTTTTGTTCAAGTTCATAAATATCCCAAGTTTAATGAATTTGTTGAGTTTTGACAACACTTTTGCTTCTAAAACATCAACATAACATCTACTTGCAACCAATTTCACCATGTTCATATGTAAACCCAAACTCACATGGTTTATCAATCACTTAAATCCTCACCTATTGATTCTTTTATGTAAGAATCATATGTTTGAGTGTTTAAAACATGATTATAAGATCAAATCAATATGTTCTTGCTACCTACAACACCCAGTTCAAAGTTTGGATGAAAACCCATTTATGGCTTCATCCTCTTCTCACGAAATTTATACCAAAACAAGAACAAACACTTACCACTTGTTAGAACTTGTTTTAGATGTTGATTTCTAGCTCCAATCAACTAATTTTGGCTCAAGAACACTTTGATTTTGATCAAAATCTCAAGAACTAGGGTTTTGCTCCCTTTTCTTTTCTCTGGATGTCGAACACCAGGCAACACAAAAGTGTTGACCTAGTTTGACCAATTTACTCTTTAAACCCTCCCCCATTTACAGCTTTAACCAGTTGACAGTTTTGGTCCCTCATGTTTTTAACCCACTTAACTAGTTTTAACTAACCTAACCAAGTTAGTTACTAGTTATTTAACAACCCACTTTGTTTAAAACACATAATTATCTAATTACACACATTGTAACTTAGAATTTAACACAATACATTATTTTACTAATAAAATCCCATATAGGTCATTACAAATTCTTCCTCCCTTACAAAGGTTTCGTCCCCGAACCAAAAAGATAGGGATATAATTTCTTCATTTCTTCCTCTGACTCCCATGTCACGTTAGAGCCTCTTCGATTTTGCCACTGAACCTTTACCAGTTTATTGTTTTGTTTCTGAGCTGTTTGACTTTTCGATCCAAAATCGCAACCGGCATTTCAATATAATTCAATTTATCATCAATCTCCAAGTCTTCATATGGAACATAAGCCGATTCATCTGCCACACATTTTCTTAGATGTGACACATGAAAAGTGTCATGTATACCCTTCATTCCCTCTGGTAGCTCGAGGCGATAAGCAACATTACCTATCTGAGCTAAAATTCTGAATGGTCCGATAAAACACGGGCTTAATTTCCCTCGTTTACGAAAACAAATCACACCATTCCAAGTGGAAACCTTTAACAACACAAAGTCTCCCACTTGAAACTCAATTGGTCATCTTCGTTTATCCGCATAAGAATTTTGACGGTCTTGTGCCGCCTTTAAGTGAGCTCGAATTTGATCAGTTCGCTAATTTGTCACTTTAAGTATTTCTTTGTTTTCAAGTTCTCATGGACCAACTTCTCCCCAAAAAACGGGAGAACGACATCGCCTCCCATATAACACCTCGTAAGGAGGCTTTCCGAACCCGGAATAATAACTGTTGTTATAAGGGAATTCAACATGAGGTAGATAATCATCCCAACTACCTCCGAAATCAATTATGCACGCTCGTAACATATCCTCCAAAATCAATAGTTTCGTGCCCAATTCCTCTTGAAAATTCTTCCAGAAATGAGAAGTAAATCGTGTGTCTCTATCAGACACAATCGTCACTGGTATTCCGTGACGCGACACTATTTCTTTCACATAAAATTCTGCCATCTTCTCGGAAGAATACGATTCACGAATAGGAATAAAATGAGCACTTTTAGTCAATCGATCCATAATGACCCAAATTGTATCATACCCCTTTCGGGTTTTGGGGAGTTTAGTAATTAGGTCCATTGTGATGTGTTCCCATTTCCACACAGGAATCTCCAAAGGTTGTAATTTGCCATAAGGCTTTTGATGTTCAGCCTTTACATGCAAACAAGTCAAACATTTTTCAACATATTTAACAATATCTCGTTTCATACCTGGCCACCAGTAATTTACCTGAAGGTCTCGATAGATTTTAGTGGCTCCTGGATGAATTGAGTATTTCGATTTATGTGCCTCCTCCATCAAATCAGTTTTCAAAGAACAAGTGGGAGGTATCCATACCCTACCCCATCTTGTCTTTAAACCGCGACTATCTTGATCGAGATTATGAGCTTGTCCCTTTATTCGATCTCGCTTCCAATTTTCTTCCTTTAGAGCTTCAACTTGAGCTTGTTTGATTTGATCCACCAAATATGAAGAAATCACAATCTTCATTGCGTTTACCAGAATGGGTTCATGTTCTTCTTTCCAACTGAAGGCATAAGCCACCACATTGGCTTTTCCCGGATGATAAAGGATTTCAATAATCCTTGAGTAGTTCTATCCAACGTCTTTGTCTCATATTTAATTCCTTCTGTGTGAAGAAATATTTCAGGCTTTTGTAATCACTGTAAATTGTGCATTTCACACGATACATATAATGCTTCCAAATTTTTAAGGAAAACACCACTGCTGCTAATTCTAAATCATGAATAGGGTAGTTTACCTCATGTACTTTCAGTTGCCTTGACTCATAGGCAATCACCTTGCCCCTTTGCATAAGGACACCCAAGCCCAAGATAAGATGCATCAGAGTACACCACAAAATCATCAGGTCCATCTGGTAAGGTTAATACCGGTGCCTGAGTTAACTTGGACTTAAGTTCTTTGAAAGCTTTTTCTTGATCATCACCCCAATTAAATTTCACATCTGTCTTTCTAAGTTTAGTCAAGGGAGATGCAATTCTTGCAAAATCTTGTATGAATCGCCGATAGAAACTAGCTAGACCAAGCGAACTTCTAATTTCAGTTGGAGTTTTAGGAGGGCTCCACTTCATAACTGCTTGAACTTTTGAAGGATCGACAAGTATGCCCTCAGCACACACCACGTATCCCAAAAACTGGACTTCACGTAACCAAAAGGCGCAATTAGGGAATTTGGCTTAAAGTTTCTCCTTTCGTAAAGTTTCAAGTACCTCACGCAAATGACAAGCATGATCAGACTCATTTTTAGAATAAATAAGGATGTCATCGATAAAAACAATGACAAATCGATCCAACATTGGGCGACACACACGGTTCATCAAGTCCATGAACGCAGCCGGAGCATTAGTCAACCCAAACGACATCACCAGAAATTCATAATGACCATAACGAGTACAGAAAATGGTATTAGGAACATCTTCCTCTCTATCCTTGAGTTGATGATAACCTGATCGAAGATCGATTTTAGAAAACCATGACGCTCCTTGCAGCTGGTCAAAAAGATCATCAATTCTAGGTAGAGGATGTCAGTTTTTCGCAGTCACTTTATTCAACTCTCGATAGTTGTTGAGCTACAGAAACCTCGAGGAGTAGCTGTTTCACCAGGAACAAGGCTTTAGACACATAGTCAAAGCTTTGGTTTTAGCTCCCTTTAAAGTTTTGCACAAGGTTATTTTCGTTGTTTAGTTTTCTTGCTTAAAAAGAGAGAAAAGAAGAGATAGAAAGCACAAGGAATTTTGGGGGAAGTAATTCATTTTATTCAGAGAATTTTGGGACTTAAATACCCAAACATTCTGAGATACAAGACAAGAAATAATAAGACAAATAGCTGACATTGTTATGGACACTGAAACAACAGACTAGTACAAATACAAAGTCAACAACAATGGAAACAAGAGTCTTCAGGAGCCTTCAGGTCTTCCGAGGTTGAAGTAGTTGTACTTGGGTTCAGTGGTTATTCTTTCAGAAGATGATCATCGGAAGCTGATTAAATAATCAGTTATTTCGGAAGAGGAGATTGTCTTCCGAGTCATTTGACTTCTTTCGATGCAATGGTTGTCTTCTGAAGATGTCATGATCAGCTAGGGTCTTCTGAGGTAGATGTTCAGCGGTAGTTCTTTTTGGCGAATCTTCCGCTGTTGATCTTCCGATTCTGAAGCAGTTCTTCAATCGGAAGAGTAGCATCCGCGGCTTGTCATTTCGCGGTTTATTCAAGTGTATGGCTTTAGTGGTTTTACTCATCAGTCCTTATTTTTCAACAATCTCCCACTAGACTGATGAAGCCAAAACCTATTTATTTTGTTTTAAAACCGGACAAATTTTATTCCTAAGAGTTCGAACATAGTTCAGAACATCATACTCTGTATCAGCATTGTCCAGAGTCTTGTGCTGCAGTTCCTTCAGATCATTAGTTGGTAGGGTGAGAATCTCATCCCAATTTGAGAAAAAGTTCTTGAGCCATTATATCTTTCAATGGCCATACTCTTGGAGACAGAGTCATAGAAGCATCTCTTTATTCTTATTCTTGAGTTTTTGATCTGAGGAGGTTGGGATTTAGAAGGTAGCCCCAAAGGAAGAGGAGCTCCATCTGGCCAATGTATTATTTCTCTCCTTATCACTTGATCATTTGAATCAAGTACCTTCTTTACTACAGCATGCTGATGAGGCTCATAGTTCATCAGAAGATCAGGAAGGATTTCCTTATTAACATTAACCCAGGGTCTGAATTTGATAGTAGATGGAGATTCTACAGACCCAACACCTAGGCTTCCCATAGGTGCATTTAGCAAATGATCAAGCATTATGCTTGGGTAGGCATCCTTGAGCTGAGTCCCTAGAGAAGGAGAAGGAGAAGTGACTTCTTTCCAAAGCTCAGGGTGATATTTGTTCTCTCTTTTAAACTTTGACCATTCATCAAATAGAACATCATCTCTCCATCTTGTTATTATGTTGTTTGGTCCCCATTGATTTTGGATGAGGATGTGCTTTATTCTTTTCCTCTGCTCAATAGTCTTTTTCTTCTTAAATTCAGCTTTTATTCTTTTGGATAGAAGTTTAGCTTCATTTCTGACGCTAGTGATATCACAGTTGCTGAAGTTTTCAACCTTGTACTTCCCTTCATCCAACAAGTACTTGATCAGCTGCTCCCTCTCAGTCTGATAAGCTTTATCTTGCTGCTGATCCAATCTGGCTATTTGTTCTTGATAAGTCCTTACCAGTTCATCTCCTGAGAGACCAGTGGCTTCTAGACTAGCTAGAATCAAGTTTTCCTTCTCCGTTTCTTTATTCTTTATCTTCCTAAGGTCTTCATCGGAAGGGAAGGTCCTAATAGGTGAGTAGGATTCCTTTATTGGAGAGGTTTGTGGTTTCTCAGCATCTGCTGATCTTATTGGTGAGGGAGCTGTGGTGGGCAGCGAGAGTGAGCCCTATATATATACTGCGTTCGGTATAACAGGATAGTGTTGGTGCGTAGTGTTAAGACGAATATTATGACAATTAATTCAACAAGAATCGTAATACGTAAGCGAGACTGAGTATAGTTATGGGTGACGATCCATAATGATACGAATGTTGAACTTATAATTATGATTAAACGACTTTAAATATTTTAATACGATCGGAAAACGTACGCGATTGCGGGTATACACGTAATTGTGAATGTTTAACGATCTGTCAACACACGAAGAGTAAAAATAATTATATTAATTATTTTATATTTTTACAATTTTGAAACTCATCATTTATTTGAGTTTAACAACTCTTTATTTTTAAAACCGCGTAAAATACGCGTTACGTTCCGGAAACGCGAACCGAGCGACTGAAACGGACCCGAATATTACTCGGGCTATAAAAGCCTTGAACAAGGCTTAAACCTTCATTTATTACCTCACCAACTCACTCTCTCTCTACAATTTCGTCTACCCTCTCTCTCTAAGAAAATCGACTTCAAACGCGCATAACTCGCTTATTTCTCAACGGATTTCGGAGCTATTGGTGTCCACGCGAAGCTCTCGACATCCTCTACACGAAAGTACAAGAAATCAGTGGAAATAACCGGCCAAAATCGAGGTATTGGTGCTTGAATGTTCACGAAATTAGGGTTTTCTTTAGTGTGTTTGTTTAAATCTATGTTCTAGCCGACTCTACACATTTTCGGTCGAACCTACAACATTTTGAGGTTGAGATTGCAAGTAGTAATGGTCTAAAAGTGGTTGGATCGAAGGAACAAGGTGGAACAATGGAGCTGGTAACAGGTTCGCTGGAAGAGGGGGCGGCCGAGTCTTCATCCTCAGCTGGCCGAACCCTAATGAGGTGCCACGAATCTGCATGGTTCGTTAAATGTCAGCCGAACCCTTAGGGGACCTCACGAACCTGTACCGAGCCTTCATGCCTTCGACGAACTATTCTAAGGCCACGAACTCTTCTGGACCAGACGAACCTTGTTCAACCCCTAAGGCCGAACCTTCCTTCGATCAGAACATACCAGGCGAACCCTGGCTTTATTGGCGAACCATATCTGATCCAACGAACCCTCATTTGCAGCTGGCCGAACCCTGAGGTGCCTCACGAACCATCACGAACCTTTGGCCTATGACTAATCTTCACGAACTTGCATGGTTCGCAACTCACTTAGCCGAACCCTACTGTTGGATGGTGGATCACGAACCTACATTTGGCTAACCTTCACGAACCATTGATGACCACCGAACCCTCTACAATGGACGAACCTTTGCATGGTTCCTTAACATGTAGCCGAACCTTAGGTCATCAACATGAAGGGTTCGCTGCCTAAGGTGGCAGCCCAAACCCATTCGGCCCAATCCAGTTTTTCAAGGCCCAATTCCATTTACAACTTGGCCCATAGGTTTAAATCAAGCACAATTGGGATAGCTTGGCCCATTAAGATATTCAATTGGCCCAATAACACCTTGGAACCTTACTTGGCCTACATATACATTGGGCGGCCCAACACAAATCCCTTAGGCCCAATCCAGGCCCATACGACTCATTATGATCCTAATTAGCTCGATATTAGCTTGGGAGTGTTACGAGGCCTATATACAAGTTGTTGGGCCAACATCACACTCAATTGGCCCAACACCACCTTCAATTGGCTCATGGTTAACTTAAATGGCCCATGGTTGGCCACAACTCAAAATGATTGTAAATTTATCTTAGTTGGTTTAAGTTGCAACTTAAACCAATAATGGGATCAAGTCACAATCTCAAGAACTTAAACAATTGGAACATTCTTTCATAAATCGTAGTCATCAAAGGTTATCCAATTCTCAAACAATTACCATTTTATGCATAATAATTATGCACAATGGAACATTTCATATTCGTTTCTTGGACCCATGATCAATCAAGTGATTCAAATCATAACTTTCAAGTTTTCACTACAATCATAATCATGAGAACAAGTTATCAAGTGTTAATCAAGTTCAAGAGAACACAAGTCAATCAACGAATCAAAGTTATACAATTATAAATTCTATATCTTATGTATGATTACAATGTTATAGGAAACAATTAGAAGTCCTGTTTGCTACTTGCTATCTGTTTTAGTTCAGAGTCTACTGCAGAATGGTGAGAACTTTAGCCCCTCTTTTACTGTTTTTATAACTATTTTGGGGTGGAACACGTGATCAAGACAATCGTTTACAATCATATTTTATTACACAAGGTGTGTGTATGCTTATAAACATTATGGGTTCATTGTAAGAATCCTAGGAATTCATCAACTGTTTTAAAGGACTTATCAATTACTAAACTCTTTTCACTAAAAAGGTTTTATAAAGGATTTTTAAACTGTTGTGTAACAGATTTACTCAAATGTATTTATGAAGGATAAACACTTTTAAATAAATGATTTTGTAAACACTTTTGTTATAAACCTTGTTGTTACACAAGGTCACTATTTTATGGTATTCAAATCAAGTGGTTCAAAACATGGTATTCAAATCAAGTGGTTCACATCATGGTATTCAAATCAAGTGGTTCACAACATGGTATTCAAATCAAGTGGTTCACAAAATGGTATTCAAATCAAGTGGTTCAAAACATGGTATTCAAATCAAGTGGTTCACATCATGGCATTCAAATCAAGTGGTTCAATTCATGGTATTCAAAACAAAGGATTTAATTCGTGGAATTAAATCCAGGTTTTCAATTCATGTTATCAAATAAGGCATTAACACATCCAGTTAAAGTAAGATTCAGAAACATGGTGTCTATTGTTGTAAACAAACTTGTAAAAGCATCAAGTATCATTTTCATTAGCGTTAGTACTGGGTGATCACAACAAGGGAAAGCGGACACACACATTGGGGCAGGCCGATTGCTGCAGTTAGCTTTTAAATATGTTTTATAAACTAACTGCAGATTTTGGTTACATATGGTTTTATCAAAACTGTTGACACATTATCTAACTCCAAACGTGGTTTGGGACTTGATAGTATATGTTGACTCTTGTGCAAACATTGATTGGATTGTTTACACTCATTTTCTACTTGATGTTAGTTTGGGTTGCAGCTCATCCGTGTGAATCTTATGTTGCTTTAACTTACCTATGCCTTATATCATATACTCATGTTTACAAATGTTTAAACCTATTGTTCTCACCAACTACGTCTGTAGTTGACAGTTACTTTTCACGTGTTTCAGGTAATCAGGTTTAAGACATTCTCAGGGACAACTAAGGAGACCACTCTAAGATAGAACAAGATGAAGAAACATGCTAGGATGGATTAGAAACACACTAAATCCTAATTGTTTAATTGTCTTGTTTGAAGTCTTATTTTGTAAACTACATTTTGGGTCTGTAGTTGTCTATTATTTTGGTAGATAGAATGTCTGTAACTAAACAACTGTCTAAACATTATGAAATGTAGTAATCCATTGTGGTTGTTCTTATTCAATACTTGTGCATGATTCAACTGTTCATACGTCACCGCGTCGTGGATTCCGCACGTGGCGCAGGGGTGTGACAGGTTGGTATCAGAGCCAAGGTTGTAGAGAACTAGGAAAAACCCAATGTTTAATGACCTAGACTATAACCTAAGCTAACCAATAGGACTAAGTGCTATAGACTTGAGGATACTTAGGATCTAAGTAACTTAAGTGAGCATTAAGTCTACATCAAGCTTGAAAGATCTTAGGGACATTTTACTAAGATTAGATATCGAGTCAAAGAATTTGAATCGGACTTCTATAATTTTAGAAACCGAATTAAATTCTCACACATATGCATTTAAGGATTTCAGAGGCAAGGATCTGTATTCATAGTATCCTTGATCTGAAATTCTCACACAGAGATCATTATGGGATTTAGAGGCAAAGATCTATTAATTTAGTATCTTTGATCTAAGATCCTTGTCATATTCATTATGGGATTTAGAGGCAAAGATCTATTAATTTAGTATCTTTGATCTAAGATCCTTGTCATATTCATTATGGGATTTAGAGGCAAAGATTGGTATCTTTGATCTAAAGTCCTTGTCATATTCATTATAGGAATTCAAATGTCAAGATCTATTAATTTAGAGTCTTGATTTGAAATCCTTGTCATGCTCATTATAGGAATTCAAAGGTCAAGAACTATTAATTCAGAATCTTGATTTGAAATCCTTGTCATTGTTATCATTGTTATCATTATCAAGTGTTCATTATCATAGGAACTTTATAACTTAGAATCTGTGTAACAGTATTCTTTAGTTGAAGTTCTCACAAGAGATCATTATACTCGATACTGTAAGTATTGAGAACCTAGGTTAATTAACCTAGGACACACATGCTAAAACCTAAGGTTTTAATTTCTAAGTAAATTGAGAACCATGGTTTATATAATCATAAACATATTCTGAGAACAGTTGGCAATCATGAAACAATCATAATCAATCAACAGTTGGAATCTTAGCTCCAAATATAGATGACGGATTTACGCTGACGTGTTGAGGTAAGTGGTGGGTCGGTGAGAGCTTACCCTATATATAAGCTTATTTCAGTATGTTAGGGGGAACCCGGCGTTCGTATTTGGAGTGAGGATTCGGGAGCAACTGGGAACATTGAACATTAGTCAAACACATGGGATACAAACATTTGGGAAACAATCATTGGTGAATCAAATCATAGTGCAATTCAAACTTGGATGAACCAAACATTATGGTGAATCAATCAAGTTGTGAACATTTTCAATGTAAACCTTAAGTGAAATTCTTAAGTGATTACATCATTAGTACTTACTGACATAAGATAACAGGAAAGTGTAGAACACACGTGTTAGTAGGTGCACGCATAACATAATCATAGTTCAATCATGGAATCAATCATAGTTCAAGTTGATCAAAGATCATGAGATTCTTAATCAATGGAACACACTTGGGAATCAGTACAAACGTGTTGCCAAATGCTAGCAAGGGCATGATCGTGGTATATCGAAACGGTGGTGGGCAGCGAGAGTGAGCCCTATATATAAGCTATTTTCGGTATATCGGGAAAGTGTCAGTGTGTAGGTTTGGTGGAGAGATCATGGAACATCGTACATATTCACATGATAAGTATGCAAATAAGTTGATAACTTATACGTGTACTGGATCATATTACAATTGAATGATAATACTAGTAGTATGGATATATAACTGACCTTATCATGAAAAATTCAATTGTATCCTTTCTCATTACTGACCCACTTGTGGCTTCTATTCGTAGAATGCCTCCCCGACGTGATCCTAACGGAGGGGGTTCAACAAGTGGCAACGACGATGAAATCAACAAGATTGCTCGAGCTATCGCTGTTCATATGAGGGAAGTAATCCCTGGTATGGTCACTGATATTACCCAGAATCTTCGGGGAAGTACTAGTGATTCAGCACATAACTCAAATGCTACAACTACTGGAACTGCTAACTTCACTTTCAAGTAGTTCAATGATGCTAAGCCTCCTAAGTACGCTGGTACAGAAGGAGCTACTGGTCTACTACAGTGGTTAGAGAGCATTGAGGACATTCTCGACTTCACTGGATGCCCTGAGAATCTGAAGGTCAAGATGGCCTCAAGTGCTTTTCATAAGGGCGCACTCACTTGGTGGAATTCTGAGAAGAACACCAGAGGACGTGAAGTTGCATTAGCTTTACCGTGGGACGGTTTCAAGAACTTACTCGTGGAAAAGTTTTGTCCACGTCATGAACTGAAGAAACTCGAGGTGGAGATGTGGAATCTGGTGCAAGATAGTGGTGAAAACGCAAAGTATACAACTCGTTTTCATGAGTTGTGCATTCTGGTACCCCATTTGGTTACTCCTCTATCCCGCAGGATAGAGAAGTACATTGAAGGTCTACCCTTAGTAGTCAGGGGAACTGTCATGGGTAATAACCCTACTACTTTGGAGGCAGCCATTCAACTTGGTGCTACTCTTACTGAAGAGTATGTGAAGTCTGGAGTGCTCACCCGAAAGGGGTTCAAGAGAGCACAGATTGAAGAAGGCAAGAAGCCTGAGCAGCACCATCACAAGAAGAAGAAGCAAAAGACGATCAAGAACTTTGCAGCGTTGACTGCAGCTACACCTACTCATGCCACACCTATCACTGCTATGCCACAACCAGCTAATGCTAGAAAGCCTTATACTGGCCGGTTTCCACTTTGCACCAAATGCCAGTATCATCATCTGCCCAACACTCCATGCAAGAAGTGTCTCAAATGTGGGCGAATGGGACACTTGCAGCTACGTGCCGAGCTGCTCATCTTGCTGCTGCAACAACTGCTACCACTACCACTATTGCTACAGGTGGAAGAGCCTGCTATAATTGTGGGGCAGAGGGACACTTCAGAAACCAGTGTCCAAAACTCAACAACACCACTGCTGCTGCTCGTGCTTTTGTTATTGGAACTGCTGAAGCACGTGAAGAGCCGACAGTCATTACGGGTACATTTCTTATCAATGATCACTACGTTTCTATCATATTTGATACTGGTGCTGATAAAAGCTTTATCTCTGCTCATACTGCTTCTTTGCTTAATATGCAACTATCTATACTTACTGCTCCCTATACAGTAGAAGTAGCGAATGGTAAGACTATAGTTGTAGATTCTATTATCAATGGTTGCGAATTAAGATTAAATGACCATCTTTTCTCCATCGATCTCATTCCTATGACTCTCGGAAGCTTCGAAGTTGTGATAGGAATGGATTGGTTATCCAAAAGCAATGCTGAAATCGTATGCTCTGAGAAACTTATTCGAATTCCTCTACCGTCCGGCGAAACGATGATAGTCTACGGCGAGAAACCATGCCGCGGATTGAAGATTGTATCGTGCATCAAGGCGAGGAAGTACTTGAAGAAGAAGTATTGTGCTTTCCTGGCTCACGTGGTAGAAAAGAAACCTGAAAAGAAAGCAGTTGGAGATGTTCCAGTTATTAGAGATTATCCAGACGTATTTCCAGAAGACTTGCCTGGACTACCACCAGTCCGACAAGTGGAGTTTAGAATTGATCTCGTCCCTGGAGCAAACCCAGTGGCGAAGTCACCGTATCGATTAGCCCCGTCTGAGATGCAAGAACTGTCTAGTCAGCTTCAAGAACTTTTAGACAAAGGTTTCATAAGACCGAGTTTCTCTCCATGGGGAGCTCCGGTTCTCTTTGTCAAAAAGAAAGACGGTTCATTTCGCATGTGCATCGACTATCGTGAGCTAAACAAGTTGACCATCAAGAATAGATATCCTCTGCCTAGGATCGATGATCTGTTTGATCAATTACAGGGAGCAACTTGCTTCTCTAAGATTGATTTACGGTCCGGGTATCATCAGTTAAGAGTAAATGATGAGGATATACCAAAGACTGCATTTAGGACTCGATATGGACACTATGAGTTCGTGGTCATGCCATTTGGGCTGACCAATGCACCTGCAGTGTTCATGGACTTGATGAATCGAGTCTGCAGGCCTTACTTGGATCAGTTTGTTATTGTCTTTATTGATGATATACTGATTTATTCCAAGTCGGAACAAGAGCATGAAGATCATTTGAGGAAAGTCTTAGAGTTACTAAGAGCTGAACAACTCTATGCTAAATTCTCAAAGTGTGAATTTTGGCTAAAGGAAGTTCACTTCTTAGGACATGTCATAAACAAAGATGGAATTCATGTAGATCCAGCAAAGATTGAGGCGATTAAGAACTGGACTACTCCATCTACTCCAACAGAGATTCGTTCATTTCTGGGTTTGGCAGGTTATTACAGAAGATTCATTGCAAACTTCTCTAAGATAGCCTTGCCACTTACCACACTAACTCAGAAAAGTCAAGCATTTATATGGGGACAGAAGCAAGAAGATGCATTTCAACTTCTTAAACAAAAGTTATGCAACTCCCCTATCCTTAGTCTTCCAGAAGGCAGTGATGATTTCATTGTCTACTGTGATGCTTCAAACCTTGGTCTCGGTTGTGTACTTATGCAACGGGACAAGGTCATTGCTTATGCTTCAAGAAAACTTAAGGTTCACGAGAAGAATTACACTACTCATGACCTTGAGTTAGGGGCTGTGGTCTTTGCATTGAAGATTTGGAGACACTACCTGTACAGTACTAAATGTATCATCTATACAGACCACAAGAGCCTGCAACACATTCTCAATCAGAAAGAACTCAACATGAGACAACGACGTTGGGTTGAGCTTCTAACTGATTACGACTGTGAGATTCGTTACCATCCGGGTAAAGCCAATGTGGTGGCGGATGCTCTTAGTCGCAAGGAACCAGTCAAACCGATTCATGTAAGAGCCATGGAGATCAACACACAGCCAAACTTGAAAGACTTGATTCGTATTGCACAACAACAGGTAGTAACAGATAATCAACTCAAAACAGACTTGGATTGTGGCATCGAGAAGAAACTAGAACCCCGATCTGATGGGGTGTTATATCTCAACGGCCGCATTTGGATTCCAAAGTCTGAAGAATTGCGCACACTCATCTGTGATGAGGCTCATAAGTCGCGATACTCAGTTCATCCTGGAGCCGACAAGATGTATCAGGACTTGAGGACATCTTACTGTATGTGGGAAAATGTCTTACATGTTCAAAGGTCAAAGCAGAACATCAAAAACCTTCGGGACTTCTACAGCAACCTGAAATTCCTCAATGGAAATGGGAGCAAATTTCCATGGATTTCATAACCAAGTTGCCGAGAACTCCGCGAGGTTTCGATTCGATTTGGGTGATCGTTGATCGACTCACCAAATCTGCTCATTTTCTCCCTATCCGAGAGGATTACAAAATGGAGAAGCTATCTACTCTGTACATCAACGAAATCATTGCACGTCATGGTACACCAACATCAATCATATCTGATCGTGATAGTCGTTTCACTTCTCGCTTTTGGCAATCATTGCAAAAGGCTTTGGGAACGCGTGTTAATCTTAGCACGGCGTATCATCCCCAAACCGATGGTCAAAGCGAAAGGACTATCCAAACACTTGAGGACATGCTTCGTTCTTGTGTCATTGACTTCGGTGGAAGTTGGGACACTCATCTCCCACTCATTGAGTTTTCATATAACAATAGCTATCATACGAGCATTCAATGTGCACCATTCGAAGCTCTATATGGTAGAAAGTGCCGATCACCGGTCTGTTGGACCGAGATTGGTGACTCACAGGTTGTAGGACCAGAACTCATTCAGGAAACATCAGACAAAATCACAATCATTCAGTCACGGCTTAAGGCCGCACGAGATCGGCAGAAGAGTTATGCTGATCGACGTCGGAAACCGCTTGAGTTTCAAGTCGGTGACCGAGTCTTACTCAAGGTTTCTCCCTGGAAAGGCGTTGTCCGATTCGGGAAGAAAGGGAAACTTGCACCAAGGTACGTTGGACCTTTTGAGATCCTGGAACGGATTGGTCCCGTAGCCTACAAACTCAAACTTCCAGTGGAGCTAAGCAATGTTCACGATACTTTTCATGTATCGAATCTTAAGAAATGCTTAGCGGATAATGATGTTCAGATTCCACTGGAAGACATACAGATTCAGAACAACATGCAATTCATAGAACGTCCAGTTGAGATCATGGATCATGGGGTCAAGAAACTTAAACGCAGCCGTATCCCGATCGTAAAGGTACGATGGGAGGGCAAACGCGCTGCTGAGTTCACCTGGGAACGTGAAGACCAGATGAAGCTTAAGTACCCTCATCTTTTTACAGTATCTTCGGCTAGTTAATTTCGGGACGAAATTCCCTTAACTAGGGGAGACTGTAACATTTGTACATTTAGTCATGATAGTTGTAAACAGTGTTAGAACAGTGTGTGTACATGTTCAGTCAGTCAATGTGAATCATGTGTCATTATGTGCTTGTGTGTTAGAATCTTTATCATTTAACAAGTATGTATTATTTATTTACAGTCGAGTTCACTAGGCAAGAACAGTATTGTGTTATATCGAAACAGTGGTGGGCAGCGAGAGTGAGCCCTATATATATACTGCGTTCGGTATAACAGGATAGTGTTGGTGCGTAGTGTTAAGACGAATATTATGACAATTAATTCAACAAGAATCGTAATACGTAAGCGAGACTGAGTATAGTTATGGGTGACGATCCATAATGATACGAATGTTGAACTTATAATTATGATTAAACGACTTTAAATATTTTAATACGATCGGAAAACGTACGCGATTGCGGGTATACACGTAATTGTGAATGTTTAACGATCTGTCAACACACGAAGAGTAAAAATAATTATATTAATTATTTTATATTTTTACAATTTTGAAACTCATCATTTATTTGAGTTTAACAACTCTTTATTTTTAAAACCGCGTAAAATACGCGTTACATTCCGGAAACGCGAACCGAGCGACTGAAACGGACCCGAATATTACTCGGGCTATAAAAGCCTTGAACAAGGCTTAAACCTTCATTTATTACCTCACCAACTCACTCTCTCTCTACAATTTCGTCTACCCTCTCTCTCTCTAAGAAAACCGACTTCAAACGCGCATAACTCTCTTATTTCTCAACGGATTTCGGAGCTCTTGGTGTCCACGCGAAGCTCTCGACATCCTCTACACGAAAGTACAAGAAATCAGTGGAAATAACCGGCCAAAATTGAGGTATTGGTGCTTGAATGTTCACGAAATTAGGGTTTTCTTTAGTGTGTTTGTTTAAATCTATGTTCTAGCCGACTCTACACATTTTCGGTCGAACCTACAACATTTCGAGGTTGAGATTGCAAGTAGTAATGGTCTAAAAGTGGTTGGATCGAAGGAACAAGGTGGAACAATGGAGCTGGTAACAGGTTCGCTGGAAGAGGGGGCGGCCGAGCCTTCATCCTCAGCTGGCCGAACCCTAATGAGGTGCCACGAATCTGCATGGTTCGTTAAATGTCAGCCGAACCCTTAGGGGTCCTCACGAACCTGTACCGAGCCTTCATGCCTTCGACGAACTATTCTAAGGCCACGAACTCTTCTGGACCAGACGAACCTTGTTCAACCCCTAAGGCCGAACCTTCCTTCGATCAGAACATACCAGGCGAACCCTGGCTTTATTGGCGAACCATATCTGATCCAACGAACCCTCATTTGCAGCTGGCCGAACCCTGAGGTGCCTCACGAACCATCACGAACCTTTGGCCTATGACTAATCTTCACGAACTTGCATGGTTCGCAACTCACTTAGCCGAACCCTACTGTTGGATGGTGGATCACGAACCTACATTTGGCTAACCTTCACGAACCATTGATGACCACCGAACCCTCTACAATGGACGAACCTTTGCATGGTTCCTTAACATGTAGCCGAACCTTAGGTCATCAACATGAAGGGTTCGCTGCCTAAGGTGGCAGCCCAAACCCATTCGGCCCAATCCAGTTTTTCAAGGCCCAATTCCATTTACAACTTGGCCCATAGGTTTAAATCAAGCACAATTGGGATAGCTTGGCCCATTAAGATATTCAATTGGCCCAATAACACCTTGGAACCTTACTTGGCCTACATATACATTGGGCGGCCCAACACAAATCCCTTAGGCCCAATCCAGGCCCATACGACTCATTATGATCCTAATTAGCTCGATATTAGCTTGGGAGTGTTACGAGGCCTATATACAAGTTGTTGGGCCAACATCACACTCAATTGGCCCAACACCACCTTCAATTGGCTCATGGTTAACTTAAATGGCCCATGGTTGGCCACAACTCAAAATGATTGTAAATTGATCTTAGTTGGTTTAAGTTGCAACTTAAACCAATAATGGGATCAAGTCACAATCTCAAGAACTTAAACAATTGGAACATTCTTTCATAAATCGTAGTCATCAAAGGTTATCCAATTCTCAAACAATTACCATTTTATGCATAATAATTATGCACAATGGAACATTTCATATTCGTTTCTTGGACCCATGATCAATCAAGTGATTCAAATCATAACTTTCAAGTTTTCACAACAATCATAATCATGAGAACAAGTTATCAAGTGTTAATCAAGTTCAAGAGAACACAAGTCAATCAATGAATCAAAGTTATACAATTATAAATTCTATATCTTATGTATGATTACAATGTTATAGGAAACAATTAGAAGTCCTGTTTGCTACTTGCTATCTGTTTTAGTTCAGAGTCTACTGCAGACAGGTGAGAACTTTGCCCCTCTTTTACTGTTTTTATAACTGTTTTGGGGTGGAACACGTGATCAAGACAATCGTTTACAATCATATTTTATTACACAAGGTGTGTGTATGCTTATAAACATTATGGGTTCATTGTAAGAATCCTAGGAATTCATCAACTGTTTTAAAGGACTTATCAATTACTAAACTCTTTTCACTAAAAAGGTTTTATAAAGGATTTTTAAACTGTTGTGTAACAGATTTACTCAAATGTATTTATGAAGGATAAACACTTTTAAATAAATGATTTTGTAAACACTTTTGTTATAAACCTTGTTGTTACACAAGGTCACTATTTTATGGTATTCAAATCAAGTGGTTCAAAACATGGTATTCAAATCAAGTGGTTCACATCATGGTATTCAAATCAAGTGGTTCACAACATGGTATTCAAATCAAGTGGTTCACAACATGGTATTCAAATCAAGTGGTTCAAAACATGGTATTCAAATCAAGTGGTTCACATCATGGCATTCAAATCAAGTGGTTCAATTCATGGTATTCAAAACAAAGGATTTAATTCGTGGAATTAAATCCAGGTTTTCAATTCATGTTATCAAATAAGGCATTAACACATCCGGTTAAAGTAAGATTCAGAAACATGGTGTCTATTGTTGTAAACAAACTTGTAAAAGCATCAAGTATCATTTTCATTAGCGTTAGTACTGGGTGATCACAACAAGGGAAAGCGGACACACACATTGGGGCAGGCCGATTGCTGCAGTTAGCTTTTAAATATGTTTTATAAACTAACTGCAGATTTCGGTTACATATGGTTTTATCAAAACTGTTGACACATTATCTAACTCCAAACGTGGTTTGGGACTTGATAGTATATGTTGACTCTTGTGCAAACATTGATTGGATTGTTTACACTCATTTTCTACTTGATGTTAGTTTGGGTTGCAGCTCATCCGTGTGAATCTTATGTTGCTTTAACTTACCTATGCCTTATATCATATACTCATGTTTACAAATGTTTAAACCTATTGTTCTCACCAACTACGTCTGTAGTTGACAGTTACTTTTCACGTGTTTCAGGTAATCAGGTTTAAGACATTCTCAGGGACAACTAAGGAGACCACTCTAAGATAGAACAAGATGAAGAAACATGCTAGGATGGATTAGAAACACACTAAATCCTAATTGTTTAATTGTCTTGTTTGAAGTCTTATTTTGTAAACTACATTTTGGGTCTGTAGTTGTCTATTATTTTGGTAGATAGAATGTCTGTAACTAAACAACTGTCTAAACATTATGAAATGTAGTAATCCATTGTGGTTGTTCTTATTCAATACTTGTGCATGATTCAACTGTTCATACGTCACCGCGTCGTGGATTCCGCACGCGGCGCAGGGGTGTGACAGGTGGTGTGTGGAAGATCAGACTCATCATCATTAGCCAATATGAGCCTTCTCTTTCTTGAAACAAGAAAGGCAATGGGCTGACCATCATTTAAGTCTGAGTTGGGTTCTTGAGCAGGGGTTGGAGGTTTATGAGACATGCTATTGAGTGATTTGGTTTTTCTGACCATACTCTTTTGTCTTCTTGAGAAAGACTGAGTGATTATTGGTATTGGTTTTTGGCCAATTTTGGAGGCATTTAGAGTGGTAGGAAGGGAGGTTTGGGAAGATAGTTCTAGGAGGGTTTGAGAGGCAGAGTTTGGGGAAAGAGTGGGTGAGCTTTCTTTATTTGTGTGTATGGGTGAAGAGGGGATAGATATGGTGGGAGAGACATGTTTAGATTGGTATGTCCTAAGTGGTCCTAAGTTGGATGGGGTTGTGCTCAGATTGGACAGAACTAGTTGGAATTGGTATGTCCTAAGTGGTCGAGGCAAAAGAATATGGGGCAGTGGTTGTGGGCTTTATTTGCTTATTGGGGGCTGAAATAGAGGGTTTGGGTTTTTTGGATACTCCATATGTTCCAGTGTTTATTTGAGCTTCAGCTTCCCTTTGCTTTTGCTCTGAGCTAGCCTAAGCAGCTTCAGTTTGGAACTGTTGATCCAATGCTGCTTTGAGGAGTGCCTCTTGATATTGCAGCCTTATTTGCTTTATCCTCCTTTGCTCAGTTTTGTCTTCTGCCCTTTTGGCAGCTTGGGCAGCAGACAAGAGTCGTTCATTCTCCATCTTTTTGGCTTCATCAGCCTGTTCCTTGAACCAGGGAGAAGGAGGACCAATCGCAGTAAGGGAATCAGGAAATCTAGTATGGTTAGAGACTTCATGTTGTAAGGAGGAAACTTTCGTGTCTACTGAAATTTTAAGTAGATCCAGTTGGATCTTTTGAGAAGTGAGGAATTGGTGGGTAAAGGTTTGAAGCAGGGTAGTAAGTTGGGCAGTAAGAAGTGGGTTTAACACTTCTTGAACAACCTGAGGTGAGAAGGTGGGGGAAGTGGAAGTAGGTGGAGTGTTGGAAGTACCTTCGAGGGAAGGTGCCTGAATGGGGATGGTTTTGGGTTGCAGGGATTGGTTACTCAAGACTGTTGAGACAAGCTCAGTAAGCTTAGTCACATCAGCCTGAATGTGAGCAACAGAATCCGTCAATTCCTTTATTTTAAGATTTGATTCGTCCATCATTTTACGGATGTCATCTGAATCCCTGCCTAATGAGTCAGTTTTATCATGACCTGAGTCCATCTTAGGAATGTCATGGACCCCTTTTTCTTGGTTTCGGGGATTTCCAGCCTTAGTTTCAAGAACTTCATGGGATTTTGCCATATCAGGAGTCTTATTGCCTGATCCATTCAAATGAGAACCCATTGGATTCTCATGTGAAATGGATTCTCCAGATATATGATCAAGATGTCTAGATGGACTTGACATCCTGATCTGATCCTCTTCTCTATAGGTAGGAGATTGATGAATTTGAGCAAAGGTGGCTGTTCCTTTATTGGAGAAGGGGAGGAAAACCAAGTTGCTCAAACACAGAATCAATCTCATGGAGAACATGGGTAGGAGAGTTAAGAGCTATAAGTGGGGAAGAAACAGAGATGTCCTTGGGAGAGTGGACTTCCATCTGAGTGTCAAGTGACATTTCAGTGGTTAGAGAGGGTTCCCTTTGAAGTACAACATCATCTTGTTGAGAGGATTGATGAGGAGCTAGGTGGGGTGGAGATGCTTGATTCATCTGTGAGGATGGAACAGATGTATCCAATTGCCCAGTGGGGGCAGAGACATAATCAGGGATCTCATCTTCCTGAATAGTCATTTTGGGCTTCTTAGGTGTTTTAGAGGCTTTGGTAGAAGCTTTTCTTTTGGCCGGTACGTGTACAGGTGTGGAAGAAGAGGTGGATGTGGGTTCATCGAGGATGGGTGTTTCCTTAGTGTCATCCATTTGTCTTGCATCAGTGTTCAATCTAGTGAACACTTGTTTGTCAATGCCCTTGATAGTGGTAAGAGGAGAAATATGACAAACCTTATTAAGGTCAACAAAGAGACAGGCCATTACAAACCTAAGATACAACAGAAACTTGGGACTTTTCTGGTGGTGTACCAGATGGTCAAAAATTATTTGAGACAAGTTGACCTTTTCGTTGGACAGAACAGCATACATGACATATTGCATGTCATATGGCATTTCTCCCCAACTCGTCGAATTTTGAGACAGACACTGTAAAATGGTGTGATACAGGAACTTGTACTTAGGGTAGAAGAAAGCTTTGTACAAGGTCCTGTTTTTCAGGTCATCGTGATAATCACACTGAATAAAAGCATTATGAAGAAGTTTTAAAAAAAACAGTTATGGGAGCCTCGGTGTCATTCAGATTTAGGGCAACGCTTATTTTGGTGGGGGTGATGGTGACTAGTTGACCAGCGACCACCGAAGCGATGCTTTCAACAGAGTCATCCTTTGTCACCAAGTATGAGTTTGCCCAAATCTGGTTTAGAGCAACTTTCGAGATAGGAGGGTTTAGAATGAGAGCAGTTTGAACGAAAGAGTTTACCAGAATGTCGATTGCTTCGTTGTAGTGAGGGTACTCAGAAGATTTGACAAGGTAAGATCTGAGGTTGTGGATCGGCTTGATTTTCAAAGCGTTAGATGCCATTTTTGCGACGATGAACACCAGGCAGTTATGAGCGCAAAATGTGAGTACAAACTTTGCTTTAGAGGAAAAGAGATGAGGAAGTTTAACCGTTCACACACAAAGGCGGTTTCAAAAATAAAAACTGCCACTACTTATAACATATCAAAAGCTTTACCTTTGGTTTTTTACCCTTTGGACAAACCTGTGATCATGAGAGAGAAGAACGAACAACAAAGAAGTACGTTTATGCACACCTTGAAGTACAGACAAAGCTTTGTTTGGAATGAAGCCTGGTCCGATGCCGTTACACCATCATCATGAACATCAAGTACAGACGGAATTAGTGTAATTGCATCATGCCCGGCGACATGCCTGACAAGCAGTTGTGCTTCGCCATGAGCAGCATTCAGCAGATTCAAAGTTGAACGAAGAGTTTTCTTGATCAAAGGAAGATCAAGCAACTCTGTGGAGTTATTATGAAAGAACTGAAGGACTTAAGAGTATAACCACTGATATAAATAATATCAGTGGTCATTAGAGAAGAGAGGGGTAAAAAGGTAAAATGCAAGGATATTATCGAGCCGCGAGCTCAATTAATGAGGGTTAATTCAATTAATTGCAGGGGGTCTAATCTTGCAGAGCAATTAGTGACCGTCAAATCAGACGTAAGTCTCAAGAATTAGTTAACTATAGAGAAGAAAAGTTAACCACGGATGAGATTTTTAACATCACATGAACCTTATCCTCGAAAGAAAAGTAACCAAGGATAAGTAAAGAGGTTAAAAATCTCGGAAGAAAAAGGAGGCATCATGGTTGGAGCAATCTCAGTTTGTTCAGAAGAATTATTATTTTGATCACTTTCCAAGGGTGTTTCCTCCAGTTTTTCAACGTTAGTTTCAGTTAGGGGTGAGTATCGGTCCGGAACCGAACCGGACCGGAACCGAACCTGTTTTATCATAAATTTGGGAACCGAGAACCGGACCAATTATCAAAAACCGGTTCCGGGTAATACGGGTTTCACAGTTCGGTTTCGTGGGTTTCGCGGGTTTGGACCTGTTTAATGTACAAGCCACCTATTAAAACATAACATCAAAGACCTGTATGAAAAAAAATAGAGAAATGGTTCGTGTATTTGGTGCTAATGTTTTGGAACGTGAATATGGGATAATTCCATACATTGTAACATCAAAAACAATTAAATCAGATGAAGTCGGATAATCACGGACTCACAGGCGGGTGTTGATGAAATAGGAAGAAATCTTTAAATATGTCATTATGATCAAAACTTAAAATAATCTTCGACTCTTCTTGCATTTGATGCCTGATGATAATGAATTAAATTGAAAAATGAAATTCACATTTGAAGAATTGAAGTTGGAATTTGGATGGTCACTCTGCCGCCTAGAATTATAGGTAAGCTTATTTAATTCTCCTAAAAAAACTAGGTTAAAAAAACCAAATCGGGTTTCGCGGGTAACCCGCGGGTTATAACCCGGAACCGGACCGAAACCGATTAAACCCCATAAACATAACCGAAACCCAAACCTTCTTTTATAAACGGGTACCCGAACCTGTTTTCACGGTTCGGGTCTCCGGTTCTCGCGGTCCGGACAGTTTCGTGCACACTCCTAGGTTCAGTGGGATAAACAAACGTAGGAAACTGCCTAGGTTGGTACACTCTTGGAGGTGTGATTTTTATGGATGAAATTTCATCCGGAAGAAAGGTGGGGGAGACGAGCTCAGAATCTGTCTCTTTTATTTCATTGTCAATCGGAGTATAGTCCTCTGGAGGATTGGTATGATTAAACTCGATTCCAAATTTGGCCTTGCTATGAACTTGCTTACTTAAAAGCATTTTGAACCCTTTGCAGGATTCAACCCACTTGTCACAGCTGACCTTGGTCTGAGACAGTTCATCTCTACAAGATGCATATTTTTCGTTTTGCAAATCAAATAGAGCTTGTAGGTTGGATTTTTCAGTCATTAGGATAGAGATTTGACTGTCTTTATTCTTTATTAATTTTTCTATCTTAGTTTTTTTATTATCTAGCAGTTGCTCCAACTCCTGATTTTGTTGTTGAAGCAACATGTTGGCTTTCTTTATTTTTGCAAAAGCCTCTATGCACGCGTCGGTAGATAGTTTTTCTAGAGTAGAAGAAGATACTTGTGCATCAGGAGTGTCTGCAGCAAGTTTTTGAGAAGAAGAAGAATCGTCACCAACAGCCATGAGAGCGAAATCTGTTGGTTCAGAGGTGATGAAGGCATAGCCTACATCTTCAGGCAAGCTGCTCCAGTCTACCTACTCTGGGTGAAAAGAGTCGGTTGACTATAAGAAGGGGACTGGACAACAGGGTGGTACTCTTATTTGAGAAAGGGATGGTGCAACAATTTGAAGAGGTTCAGGAGTAAGTTGATACATGCTACCATTGGCAGCTTGTACAAATTGTACATTAGTAGGAGGAGAGGTCTGTACAATGTATGCTGACTCCTAAGAATTGTTAAGCCTTCTGAAAGATGAGGAAGAAGAAAAAGAAAAAGGTGTAGAAGAAGTATGTGATTGTGAATTTGGGAATGTCACATACGGTGAAGAGCTTGAATTGGGAGCATTTTTGCATTCCTTGGCAAAGTGTCCAGTGCCATGACATCTATAGCATTGGATCTTAGCCTTATTTAGGCCGAACCTGGTTTTCCCATGTGTACCAGGAAATTTCCTTTTGGTCCTCTTGTAGAAATTATTCGTTCTTATGCTCAAGAGGGCCAGTTGGAGAAGAATGTCCATCTCTTCCAAGTCATCACTTGGAACTTGATGGAGGTCATCCATGATAAAGTACATATGATCAGAAATAGGAGAGTGGTCATCACAAGAAGAAGTGATGCCAATAGTTATATCTATGTATTCATCATAACCCTGATCATTTGTCTCAGAGTTATGACTAAGAGAGTTGTGTTTCCTTGAACATACTCTTAAGTTGATTTACCAGACTTTATTAATTTGCGTTTCTGGTCAATCTCTCGCTCAAAGGTGAGCAACTTACCATGAAGTTGGGTAAGTGAGTGTTTGCCAAAGTCTGGAGAAGATCTCATGAAAATGGAATAGGTTTCCCATTTTTCAGGCATAGATCTCAAGAAGCGATTCAGAACAGAGACATGGGGGTACACTTGACCAGCTAGTTTTAATTCACTTAAGAGATAAGTGATCGTTCAAGCTGCTGAGTCAGTGACTCATTATTTAATTGGGAGAATGTATCATATTGTTGAGCTAATATCTCCATGGTATTAGCCACAACATCTTCGGTACCACCGAATTGCTCTTTTAGAGCATCCCACAAGTCTTTAGCAGACTCATGGTGAAGAAGACCAGAGTATATTTCATTAGTAAGGGCCATAGCCAGTTGAGCATGTGCCTTTTCATCAAGCTCTAACTTCTCGTAGTATCCTTCGGTGTAATTCCGAGGATCTTTCGGGACATTGTCTCCAGTCTCCGTGTCCACGACCGTTGGTTTATGCGGTCCGAACATGACAGACTTCCAACATCCTGTATGATTATTGGACAGGAAGTGTAACATCTGACTCTGCAAAATGTTATATTGGTGCCTAACCAAGATTGGTGGCTTTGTGGCAAAACCGGTGTTATGAGGGTCTAGGGTGAATTTCTCTGCCATTTGTTCACAAACAGTTATGAGCAAATCAACGAGTGATGAGTTCTCAAATTGATTTGTTAGAATGATTTTTGAACACAGTTTTGTTCAAAAACCAAACTCTTGCATATTTAAAGAAAACAGAAAGACATAAGAGACAGAAATGCAGAAAACTAAACAACAAGATATCAGTGAGAACAGATAGAAACCTCGAGGGGTAGTTGTTTCACTAGAAACAAGGCTTTAGACACTTAGTCAAAGCTTTGGTTTTAGCTCCCTCTAAAGTTATGCACAAGGTTATTTTTGTTGTTTAGTTTTCTTGCTTAGAAAGAGAGAAGTGAATAGATAGAAAGCGCAAGGAATTTTGGGGGAAGTAATTCATTTTATTCAGAGAATTTTGGGACTTAAATACCCAAACATTCTGAGATGCAAGACAAGAAATAATAAGACAAATAGCTGACATTGTTACAGACACTGAAACAACAGACTAGTACAAATATAAAGTCAACAACAACGGAAACAAGAGTCTTCAGGATTCTTCAGGTCTTCTGAGGTTGAAGTAGGTGTACTGGGGTTCAGTGGTTATTCTTTCGGAAGATGATCATCGAAAGCTGATTAAATGTAACGACCGGTTTTAACGGTCACTTGTGTTTTAATAAATCAATATTATTATGTATATAAATTATGTTAAGATAATAATATAACATATTTGGGGTATTATAGTTAACTAGTAACTAACTTGATTAGGTTGGTTAATTAAGTTAACTAATTAGAAGCTTGAGGGACTAAACTTGCCAAATGGGCAAAGTTGAAAAGTTAGATGTTATAAGGCTTTGACTTGGTCAAAACCTTCATTCTCATCTAATATATGTGTGTGCATATGTTCGTGGGAGCCAAGATGAAGAGAAGAAAGGCTTCAAGCCCTAGCTTCCAAATTCGTTGATTTCATGGTCAAAACTAGAGATTGAAGCTTCTAATCCTATCTAAAGTGTTGGTTAACATCTTGTAAGTAATTTTAACTTCATTCTTGATGTTGGTTATAATTTCTAGAGATGAACAAGTTTTGGGTTAAACTCAAATCTTGCAATTTGTTTGTTAAGATGAGTTAGAAACCAGGAATCTATGCTTGTTTTGTGTTTAGAACAACCAAACTACTAGTTATTATGATATTTGTTGAATTTAAAATGGATGGAAGTTGGGTAACTTGAGAAGTTATGAATAAATCCATATGAGTGGGTTTAATAGCTAGTAGGATGGTTAATAACATGGTTTTGACTTGTGTGATGCATCAATTGTAAATAATCTTTGGTAACGATTAAGAAATTGGTGATTTTTGGGACTTTGAATGAAACATTAACAAAATTCCTAAAATTTAATGATGTACACCGAGTGTTTGTTGAAATGCCAATAATTTATTTTAATGTCAAAATTGGAGTGTTAAATCATGAAATTTAGTTTCAAGAGTTGTAATTGTAAAATTGAGAGTTTGATGGCAAATGGGTTTGATTTTGATAAGTCAATGATAATCTTAACTG
This sequence comes from Mikania micrantha, assembly GCA_009363875.1. NCBI lineage: Eukaryota > Viridiplantae > Streptophyta > Magnoliopsida > Asterales > Asteraceae > Mikania > Mikania micrantha. The sequence continues at coordinate 43,302,277 of CM018694.1, read as the reverse complement.
GAATTATAGTTAAGAGAATTGCAAATTGTTGTTAAATAGGTGTTGAAAGTGAAGTCCAAAGGAAAAATCAAAGAGAAGGCAAAGCACTCATTTGCTAATCTCTAATCATGTGCTAAGGTAAGTTATCTAAACTTGATAAACACCATATTTTTGATGTAGTAATAGTCTACTAATTGAATTGGTTTGTCTATGAATGGTTTGGTTCATAGGTATTGTTTGTTGATTGTGCAGTTTGACTTATTTAGTCAAACTATGCATATCGAATTTTATGTTTGAGTTGTAATTGATTGCAATGACATTGACTGTTAATTGATGAGATAGTCTCACAATTGAACTAAATTGGTTATGAATTGTTAAATTCATAAAGAAATAGAGTTTGATTGTGTGGTTTGGCTTATTTGGTCAAACTATGTATGTATATCAAAATATGGGATTGTGATTATGTGTAGTCCATTAATTGAGTTGAATGGACTATGAAATGTTGAATTCATATTTGAATGTAATTAGTTATGAATGTTGAATTCATATTTGAATTGAATTAATTATGAATTGTTTAGTTCATAATTGAAATTGGTTTGATTGTTAGGTTTGACTTTATTTAGTCAAACTGCATAGATCATAATATTTGAATTTTGACATGGGTAATTGAATTAAATGTCTGGGTGAATCTATGATAGAAGTATGGAGGATGAATATCATAGAATCATGGTTTATAAAAAGTTATAAACTTATGAATTGATTGGTTGATTGAAAACTATGATTGAAGGACTAGAGTGTGAACATCATTGTATGAGTTGAAAATTGAGATTACTTCACCACTTGAATGTGGAAGTAAATTTTGGTATGTTATGATGGAAGTACCTGAGGGAGAACATCATAGATATGTTGAATGTCAAGTTGCCACTTGGGTGTGGTTTGATTGATTTGAATTGGTTGAAATTTGGTCAACTGATTGAATTGACTTGAAATCTACAATGGAAGAACCTGAGGGTGAACATTATAGTAATTGTTGATGAAATATGATTGGCTATCAACTTAATAACCCCATAGGTTGATATGAAAGGAAATTTGGTGGGTTAAAATCGCTTTTGGTGATTTTGACCCGTTAAGGGAAATAATGCACGAATTATGTTTGAATATGCATTTGTATGTTTGAATTAATTATATTATGATTCAAACATGATAATAATCCATATGAGATGTATGTGGATGATTGAATTGATTTTTGGAAGGGTCAGAACGTTAATTGATTGAATTTTGAAATTTTGACCCGTTTAAGTGAATTGATTCACAAATTGAATTAATTGGTATCCAATTATGTTTGGATATGTAATGATATGAAATTGAGGAGTTGTTACTCCATATTATATGTGTTGGGGACTTGTGATTTAGTTTTGGGTGGTTTGGAACGATCGGAAGTGGTTATAATGGGTCGAAACGTGAAAAATAGAGATTTCTGGATACAGGTGGGCGTAGCCTATGCTGGCCAAGTTATGTCCCAGGGGCCGTAGGCTATGGAGGGGGGTTTCCGGATTTTCATGTTTTTGAAGCCGGAATCGCGTTTTAAGGCCTAGAACCCTTCCGTTTCGAACCATAACTTATATTTGGATAATCTTACATAGTTGTCATGAACTAATGGTGAAATTATATGTGGTGTTTGCTGGTCGGAAAAATCAGCATATCTATTACAAATGAAGGATAATTCACAAACTCTACTAACTCCAGAATCAAACAATACATATGCAGGCAAGGAGTTAACATGAAAAGTACCTGTCACCACGTCTGAAGTGACTTTGGCCTCCTCTGCTGTAATTTTGAAGGATTTTATTTGGTGCGGGTATTTCAACCTTCTTACCACTACCTTGAGCCTTAAAATACCCACCACTAGTACCTCCTTGACTTACCCCTTTTAAATTTGGACACTCACTTCCTCGGTGCCCTGGTTTGTAATAATTGTGGCACAAATTGAGTGTACTGACTCATTGAGAGGCAAGATGCCCCAACTTGCCACATTTATAACACACGATTGGCTTTGCATAACTCTCCCCAACATGTTTCTTTCCACAATTCAAACAATGGCTAACTTCTTTGAAAGAACTAGACGTTTTGGGTTGGCTAACAAATTTCCCTTTCTTTGAGGATCCCACATCTCTCTCAACCTTTCCCTTTTCTCCACGATCTTCTTGTCTTTTTAACTCCAGTTCACACTCATGAGTGCAATCAATCAATTCAGACAAAGTTTCAAAATTTGATGGTATAAGAAACTCCAGGTACTTGTCATTCAGCATGCTATGGTACCTATTAATCCACATCCATTTAGTTGTAAGAAGATCAGGACATAATTTGGCTTTATCAAATAACACTGTAGTAATAGTCTCAATATCTTCCTCCTTGTGCTTCATATGAAGAAACTCCTCAGTATTTCTATCAATGGCAGCCTAAGGACAGAATCGTTTAAGGAACAACTCCTTAAATGCAGCCCAGGTCAAATCCTTTATGGCATCCCGACCCTTCTCCTTACGAAGAAGTTCCCACCAGTCTTTTGCTCAATCCTTCAATTGGTTTCCTGAAAACATCACCTCATCCGACGAATCGCAATAACATGTTTCAAATGTACTTTCCATGTCAGAAATCCACCTTTGACCCAACAGTGGATCCACCTCTCCCTTAAATTCAGTTGGCTTACAAGCCACAAACTCTTTGTAAGTAACCTTTTTAGAAGGTTTTTCCCCACCTATTTCATCTTTAAGAGTCGCAAACTCTTCACGTATAAAGTTCTTCAATGAAGCTTGTATTCCATCTAGATGAGTTGCTAAGGTAGCTTCAAATGCTTTAGCTACCTCCTCCCTTACCATCACTTGCAATTCGATGAGATTTTCTTCTTCATGGCCTGACCCCTCTGGGTTATGTTCATCAACCATTTTATGACTGAAATTGTTTAAACACTACATTAGTTTAAAAAATTTACTAATTAAACACATGTGCAAACCAAATACTCATCCATAACAAATTTATACACTACAATTTATATGTCTTATTAAATATTCACATGTTTGTGAATTACTCAAATTTCACTACTTTAAGTTGTTCTCACTTTTGAGAATTCATCAAGTCAAAGTTAAAACATGTGTTCACACACATAAAGGCACACTAAACACTAACAACTAATAACCACATAATTGTGATTCTAACCAATCACATATACAAGATTCTAACACCCTACCAATTCTTCCATATGCTAATATAAAACAATGTTCCTAAACATACGTTCATATCGTGTATATGTTACTAGGCTGGCCAGGCATAGCAAGATATGCACCATATACACATGTCCTTACGTTCATTGTTTCACACAAGTTAGGAATATTGGTTTATAACATAACAAGTTCTCATATCACATAATATTACAAAACAATTTACAAATACATATTACTTTGTGAGTTCGGCTTTGTGATTGGATTACGGATCGAACGGCTCTCCCCATCTTTCAAGAGATCAATGGTTTGAGTTTAAGTGTTCATGACGCACTTAAATCCCTTAAACCTATGGCTCTGATACCAACTTGTAACACTCGTGTCACATTATGCCCCATCCGGTCATTTATAACCAATATTTAAGTAACTACATTTAGGTCCCAGCTAAAAATATTATGTTTTAAGTATTAACGACTACACTAAGTGTTATCAAACGTTAAAAACCAACTTTAAGTATATTTACATAGTTTTCAAAACATAAATTACACAAAAAGTTTGGTTATTAACTTCAAAACATCACCAGAGCCTCCACGTTCGATTCCAATCACGTTTACCGTTCACACGATTACTTTGTACCTACAAAACCACAAAAATTATTACCCGTTAGTTCGTTAGAACTAATTAAGTTCACTCAGATTTTTCCCAAACTTTAACAACCATTACGGTGGAGTATGGCAACAAACCTGTTAAAAATGGCTACTTTTAACATTCCAGGCGCACTACAAAACATCCCAGGCCCACTGGGCTCCCAACCAGGCGTACTAGGCGCCCAGTGAAGGTCTGAACGCAATTTGTACCTGTTTCATCACCCGGAGCTGTTTCTAATCATTTCCGATCATTCCTTTACCCCAAATACAATCCCATAACACCACACAAACATATTAATCAAATCTCCAATCATATATGTGCACGCAACCAAGATTATGTATCAATTCCTCATAATGGGTGAAAATACTAAATTTAGCACATAATTACATTTAAGCATTTTACCCACATTATTAAGATTGTCCACACTTATGTGAATCATTATTGTTTGTTTTGCAAGTTCCAAGTTCACACCATTGTGATTCAAGGCATTCACATACAACATATCAATGTTTACACCTTTGTAAATCATGAACCACATTCATGGTTATCGAAAATCACACTTTTGTGATTTCTCAATTATTTGATCAATTTGAGTGTCCAAACCCTTTGTGAATCATCAAATTTCATGTTTACTTTGAATGTTCTCACCCTTGAGAATCATTCCCATTTTATAATTAGATTGTATTCACATTTTGGACTATCAAATAATGACCACACTATTGTGGTTGTAGTTAAAGATCACACTATTGTGATTCTAAACAACACACTCTTGTGTTTACATTCCAATTCAATACATGTATAGATTTATAATATAAGGTCCATACATTCAATGGATCATTCATTCATTCCAACAATATAAACAAAAACCATTATCATCAAATTCACTAATTCAACATTCTACATAAGCTTCTATCCACAACCTTGCTATCATAGACTCAATTAATCCTTGTAATAACAAGTTAAATTTAAACACGGGTAACTTACTTTGAATTGGAGTGTTGTTGTAGCATCAATGCCGGAAACGTAACCGGAACAGTGATCTACACAATAATATGAACAGTATCTCAGGTACAAATTTCAGTTGTTATTCGTATATCATTATCATTTCGTATTTACTATAGAACAATTTCAAAATCATTGCAGAAACGTAACTCAAAATCATGGTTCAACAGTCAGATATTATCTGACGATACAGAACCATCATGTGATTGTTAGTTAGGATTCTATTACGTATAAACGTATGCGAGGATTTACAGAACAAAACAACAACGGATGTCGTTACGAGAATGCTAAATTGACGATTATTCACAGAGGTAATGATCTGTATGAATATATCTGAGAGTTTAACTTTCTGAATGATGTCCAATAATTAGAAAACCATATTGAAAAGTGTAGTTATCGTCGTATTCGTACGGGTGACGATTCGAACGAATACGCGCGACGACTGTACGATTCAATTTAAACTGTAATTTAAATATTTTCAGAAAATTTAAATAAATGGAAGATATTTAGTTAATTTACTTGGAATTACCACCTAAAATAAATTTATAAACCTTACTTTTAAAACCGTGAAGCTTCGTACGAAAACGAAAAGAAAACCGACGCTTCTATGCGAAACCGAATGAGACCGAACATACCCGGGTTAATTTGAGACTCTTGTGTTTATGCATTGAGACTTTTGTTTCCGTGAGGTAGACGGTCTTTAGGATATGTCATTGATGGTTTGGGTAACTTGTTAAAGTAACTCACTAAAATCAGTAATTTAGCTACTTGTAGACATCTTAGTTGATATCTTTGAAAAGGGTTGAAGATACTCTAGGTTGTTTATTAGTTAATAATCCAAGATCACATTTTCACAATGATTCCATAAGCAATCTAAAAAGCATTAAACGTGTATAGAGTTAAACCCTAGGTAGTCACTTCATCATTTGTTACTTTTTGCTTCATTTCTGTTATTTAGTCTTAGACTGGTTTTTAAATCATTCTATTATTTTAGTAAATTAATAAAACCCTCCTTAAAACAATTCTTTTAATTAAATAAATTTGTATAGATAAGTCTTTGAGTATAGTTAGCACTTTTTGTAGAAGTCTGTGGGTTCGATATCTAGACGTACTTTTCTTTACTAGTTTTGACAGGTTCACTTGCCTATTAGTAGTTTAGTTTAGAGATTCTAGAGTATTACTTAGTGCTTAGGTTAATTGTGAATTTTGTTACTTTTAAGTAAACTACTTTGCACACATCAAGTTTTTGGCGCCGTTGCCGGGGACTTCTTAGTCGATTGTGCCTATTAGTTCTTGTTTCTTATCTGTGCATATTTGTGTCTAGTTTGTGTTCATTTTTATTTTATTCTATTTATTTTTTTTATTTTTTAATTATTTTTTTATTTGTTTGCAGGTTTGGTAGTGCATGCCACACTTACACTCACACGGACCGCCACCTGAGCTTTCATTGCCATTAAGGAGCGATTCGCGGGACATTTCTGAAGGTTCTACGAGCGAGGTAAGTGTTTCTACTCCCATTTCTGCTAATTTTTTTTGAGTGCACACCATCTTCTTCTTCTAGTTCTTCTACTCATTCTAGCCCACGTTTGCCTTTTGTTCCACCTATGGCAAACCGTCGTACCGTTCATCAGCAGTCCACCGAGGGTTTCATGGGACTTAACAATCCCATTACTGTGCCAAACATAACGAATGAAAATTCACGGCAGACACCTTCGTACATCATGACAGCCCTTAACAATTCTTAGTTTAATGGCCGTGATGATGAGGATGCTCCAGCACATATAGCTTGCCTCACTCACATCTGTGGTACCTTTAATCTTCAAGGTGCCACTGAAAATGCCATCATTTTGCAGCTATTTCAATTCTCTCTCACGGTTAGGTCCGCCACTTGGCTTGACTCGCGTGCACCTGGATCATTTACCACTTGGGGCAGTCTTAAGGATGCATTCCTTAAGAAATACTTTCCGCCTGCCAAGGCAACCCGCCTTCGTGATGAGATCCATTCCTTTCGTATGGCACCCAATGAGCGATATTACCTTGCTTGGGAGAGATTCCAGAATTTGCTTAGCAGATGCTCCCAGCATGGTCTCTCTGATTGGGCACTTGTATAGAAATTCTACAATGGTCTCACTTATGAAACCCGGGCTCGTTTCGACATATCCGCGGGTGGTCATCTTATGGTTAAGAGGGATGTTGCTGAGTTCAACGATATGTTTAAAAGTTTTGCTAAAGCTGAGTATGAGCAGCGGTCTGCTAATAGGAATTCCACTCCTATTACTAGTTCTTCCTCTTCAACGAGAGGAGTTCACCACGTTAATGTGGATACTAGTGTGGCAGCTGCTCTCGAGGCCTTGTCGAGGGATGTGAAGGAGTTGAAGACGTAGGTTGATAGGTGTGAGATTTGTAAGGGTGGCCATGCCACATCTGAGTGTTTGTTAGTCAACCAGGAGCATGTTGACTATTTGGGGGGTCAAAGTAGGGGTAACACTAACCCTTTTAATAACTCTTGCAATCAAAATTGGAGAAACCACCCGAACTTCAATTGGCGTTCTTTTGGTCATCCCCGTGGTTTCCAATCTGGGTTACCTCATAACCAGGGGCGGGGTCATTCTTTGGTTAGTAATCCGAGTCATACACCGGGGGCGGGTAGTAGTATTAGTGGTGGTGGTGGGGGTAGCAAGAGTAAGATTGAGGAGTTATTGACCCAGTTGGTTGCTAAGGATGCTAATACTCAGAAAAACCTTGCTGAGCATGACATCCTTTTGAAAAACCAACAATCTGCTTTTCTTGATCTTCAGAGATCAGTTGGTGATATTGCTAAGAGTTTGTATGAGAGGCCCCAAGGCTAGTTTTCAGGCAGCACACTGCCTAATCGAAATGCTCATGTAAAAGCAGTGACCACTCGGAGCGGTAGAGGAGGCGAGAGAGTTGATCCACCGGTTGAGGAAGTTGAGGAGGAACCGGTGGATGAGGAGATAGAGATGGAGACTCTTGGAGGGGTGCACATGAGGCCAGGCCCAGCAAGTATAGCACCGAACAATGAGTCTCCTGTAGTGGAACCGGCTAAGAAGAGACCGGTTGAGATTAGGCCGAGTCCTAAGATTGATCATTCACGGCTTCCATACCCTGCTCACTTGGCTCACCAGAAGCATGCTAAGGAGTATTGTCATTTCCTTGATATTTTCAAACAGTTGAAGATCAATCTTCCTTTCATTGAGGCTCTTCAGCATATGCCTAAGTATGCCAAATTTTTGAAGGATTTGTTGAAGAACAAGGATCAGTTAGGGGAACTTTCTAATGTTCCATTGAGTGGGGGTGTTCCGCGGTGATTCTGAACAAGCTACCAAAGAAGTTGACAGATCCGGGGATCTTTACAATCCAATGTCTCTTTGGTAGTGACACTTGGAGGCACGTGTTGGCTGATTCGGGTGCTAGCATCAATTTGATGCCTTATTCTTTATTTGAGAAGCTAGTACTTGGTGACCTTATGCCTACGCGCATGACACTTTCCCTTGCTGACCGGACGGTCAAGTGTCCACAGGGTATTGTTGAGAATTTGTTGGTGAAGGTGGATAAATTTGTGTTCCCCGTGGATTTCATGATTCTTGACATGGAGGCCGAAGAGAGTGTTCCTATCATTTTAGGCCGTCCTTTCTTGCGGACCGCTAAGGCCATCATTGATGTTTTTGATGGGAAGCTCACTCTTAGAGTGGGTGATGAGACTGTCACATTCGAGGTTGTGAAGTCTATGAGACATTTCGGTGATCAAGATGTTTTAGTGACCCATGTCATTCGGTTTACTTCATAAATTTTTTCATGTCACACGTAGATTGGTGTCTTGAGTACGTGTGCGGGGCTGATTTGGTAGTTGAGAGGAGTGAGGAGGAGTTAGAGATGGGGGATGAGATTATGTCGGTGATTTCTGAGGTGCTAGAGATTGATGAGTTGAGAGAGGAAAGTTAGAAACTTCTGTAGAGTCACCACCCACCCTTGAGCTTAAGTTTTTGCCCTCCCACTTAGAGTATGCTTTTCTAGAAGAGGATTCCACTCTACCTATTGTGATCTCATCCAGGTTGAGTGAGAAGGAGAAGAGTAGGTTGCTATGTGTGTTGAAGGTGTATAAGAGTTGTTGATGCATATTTTGGGTGTCCGCTGCTGTTCGAATATATTAGATTTGTAGTTGCTTATTTGTAATCACTTGTATGTATTTGTATGTTGTTACACTGGAAACTGAGTCGTTCGCAGGAGCATATGCGAATGGATATTATGTAAAGGGATCCATTCGGCCGAATGAGGAGCCAAATGTCTCCATTCGGTCGAATGGAATCAGACCCTATAAATACCAGTTTTTCAGATTTTAGGGTTTAAGGTTTTGTGTGTGTTCTTGGGTTTGAGCACGAGAGGGGGAGAGATCATGCTCGATCTCTCCCCGGCAACACTATGTTCTTTTATGATGTGGATTCAATCATGTAATCATTCGATTCTATCAATATACCATTTGATTTTGTTCATCATCTTCATGTTCGTCGTGTATGCAAACCCTAACCTTTCCTCTCACTTCTTTACAAGAGTGCTATTGCTTGGAGAATCTCCGATATCCAAGGCATTAGTCCTGCTTATTGCACACATGGGATGCTCATGGAAGATGAGTATAAGCCGGTTGTCCAACCTCAGAGGCGTTTAAATCCAAACATGCAAGAGGTTATGAAGAAGGAGGTGTTGAAGTTGATGGATGTGGGCCTGATCTATCCCATATCGGATTCATCATGGGTGAGCCCGACTCAGGTTGTCCCTAAGAAGGGAGGGATGACAGTCATCACGAATGAGAAAAATGACCTCATTCCTTCTCGCACGGTCACAGGGTGGCGAGTTTGCATCGATTATAAGAAACTTAACGATGCCACCCGGAAGGATCTCTTTCCGCTTCCATTCATTGACCAGATGTTGGAGCGGTTAGCAGGCCAACAGTTTTACTACTTTTAGATGGCTTTTCTGGGTATTTGCAGATCCCTATTGCACCGGAGGATCAGGAAAATACCACTTTCACGTGCCCATATGGCACTTATGCTTACCGTTGCATGCCATTCGGGTTATGCAACACTCCTGCTACATTTCAGAGGTGCATGGTAGCCATTTTTTAGGATATGATTGAGTCATCTATGGAAGTTTTCATGGATGATATTTCGGTTTTTGGAAGCTCGTTTAATCATTTCTTGGTGAATTTATAGAGGATGTTAAAGATATGTGTGGAGACAAAGTTGATGTTGAATTGGGAGAAGTGTCACTTCATGGTGACAGAGGGGATAGTGTTATGCCACAAGATCTCTAGAGCGGTATTGAGGTGGATCAAGCGAAGATAGAGACCATAAGTAAACTCCCAACACCTTCTAGTGCGAGATTCATTAGGAGTTTCCTTGGTCATGCGGGCTTCTATAGGCGGTTTATTAAGGATTTTTCGAAAATCACTAGGCCTATGACCCATATTTTTGAGAAGGATACCCCGTTTGTGTTCGATGATGAATGCATGAAGGCATTCGAGTTTTTGATGGAGAAGCTTGTGAGTGCCCCCATTTTAGTTGCCCCCGATTGGCGCTTACCCTTTGAGCTCATGTGTGATGCTAGTGACCAAGCCGTTGGGGCGGTTTTGGGGTAAAGGAGAGATACACATTTTCACCCCATCTACTATGCTAGTAAGACTCTCAATGATGCTCAAGAGAATTACACCACCACCGAGAAGGAGCTTCTAGCGGTAGTATTTGCTTTTGACAAATTCCGGTCATACCTTGTTCTTTCAAAGACCACCATTTTCACCGATCATTCGGTATTGAGGTTTCTTTTTGCAAAGAAAGATGCCAAACCTCGTCTCATTAGGTGGATTATTTTGTTGTCGGAATTTGACATTGAGATCAAAGATAAGAAAGGGGCAAAGAATGTGGCCGCCGATCATCTCTCTCGGTTGGAGGACCCGGAGAGGAGTGAGATTCGTGAGGAGGAGATAGGAGATAGGTTCCCTCATGAGGTGATCGATTTTGTGGAGGCGGAGAAGCAAGGAATGCCATGGTTCACCGACTTGGCAAACTTCCTTGTTCATGAAGGGTGAATGAGGGAATGACCACTCAACAAAAGAAGAAGTTCTTTAGGGATGCGGGTAAGTATGTTTGGGATGACCCATATCTTTATCGTGTGGATGGAGATAGAATTCTTAGGAGGTGCGTGAGTAGGAAGGATGGTTTAGAGATTCTTAAGCATTGTCAGAAGGCTTGACGGGTGGACATGATGGCCATCATTCCACCGCCCAAAAGGTGTTTGATTGTGGCTTCTATTGGGCTTCGGTGGTGAAGGATGCACTTGAGTTTGTCAAGAAGTGTGATCCTTGCCAACGCACCGGTAACATCTCCTCGAAGGATGAGATGCCTCAAAACCCTATTCAAGTGTTGGAAGTGTTTGGTGTTTGGGGGATTGGTTTTGTTGGATCTTTCCCTATGTCCAAAGGGAATAGGTACATACTCGTGGCGATAGATTATGTGTCAAAGTGGGTTGAGGCTCTAGCGTTGCCTACAAATGATGCCCGAGTTGTTCTCAAATTCTTGAAGAAGTTGTTTAGCCTGTTAGGGACTCCAAGGGAACTTATAAGTGACCGTGGCACGCACTTTTGTAACACCATGTTAGAAAAGGCCCTACAACGCTACGGTGTCACTCATCGTTTGGTGACCGCATACCATCCACAAACAGGCGGTCAAGTGGAGAATGCAAACCGAGGAGTGAAGAGGATTCTTGAAAAGACAGATGGGAAGAGTCAGAAGGATTGGTCCGACAAGTTAGACAATGTATTGTGGGCATTTAGAACGGCCTACCAAACACCTTTAGGAACCACACTATACATGGTCGTCTATGGCAAAGCTTGCCATCTTCCCGTTGAATTGGAACATAGAGCTCTTTGGACTCTCAAAACGGTAAATCTTGATCTTACCGAGGCGGCGAGGAAACGGTACTTTCAAATCCATGAGTTGGAGGCCCTTCGTGATGCGGTCTATGCACGTTCATTGAGTGTCAAAGAAAAGTCCAAATCTTTGCATGACCGGAAGTTGAAGGGTTTGAAGGAATTCAAGAAGGGAGATCGGGCTTTGCTCTACAATTCCCGATTGCAGTTGTTTGGGGGGAAGCTTAAGTCCAAATGGACGGGTCCTTACACCGTTGAGGAGGTGTTTCCCTATGGCACCGTTGAATTGCAAAATGAAGAAGAAGGTAATACTTGGAAAGTGGATGGCATATAGGTTGAAGAACTACATAGGAGGACCTTTGGATGAGAACAATGAGGAGGAAGAGATCTTTCCTTGAGAAACCCGAATGAGTAGATGTTGAAGGGTTCTTGGGATGAAAACCCAAGTGTATAGTGTGTAAAAGGTAGTTTTCTAGTGTTTTTGGTGTGTTGTCGTTATTGTGTTTCGTTTTTCCTTTTCGTTTTCGTGTGTTTCAATGTGTGTTGTAGGTTTTTAATCAATTTGATGTCATAAAGATGGATTGGAGCCACCAGGTATGTTTTCTTTACTTTAGAATGTTTGGGGATGGTTTAGTGCATTTTAGGGGGTGAAAATTTGGCTAAGGCATGAAAAAATAGAAAACTCTCTGAAATTTGGACATCCATGCGTCGCTTGAGACGTATACCCCAAATTGTCGCGCTACGCGACATAATATGGTCAACACGCGGGTCAAAGATGCCTCGAGTAACGCGAGGGCTTCTTCAGAAAGTGTCGTGTTACGCGACAGATGTCCAGACGGTTTAAATTGCTTTCAAGCCCTAGATTTCATATTTTAACCCCATTTTTCCTATTCTACACCGTCGCCCCACCCTTCTCAATCACCACCACTGCCGTTTACCATCATACCACCACCTGAAACACCACCCACGACCACAACCCATCATTTCTACCACCATTTTCATCTATTTCTTCCACCCCATTTCATCTTCTTCACCCCTATCCACCTTTGACAGGTCACAAAGCAAAGAAAAGGATTTTTCATCGTTTCTTCACCTCCTCCATCATTCTAAGTCGATTTCAAGGTAATGTGGCCATCCAATTTCTTTTCTCTTGCATTTGTTGGATGTTTTCTAATTTTTAGCCTAGTTCATAGCTTTCCTTTGTTGGGTTTTTTTTGATCTTGTTTATTTTTGCATAATGGCAGTTTATACATGATAAATTAGTAATTGTTTGGTCACCATTATGCTTGAACTTGTTTATTTTGGGTCATGGAGCCATTTGCTAGGTTTTGGGAACAATTTTCTTTTTGACAGTGGTTATTTTGATCATGAATGTAAAAATCGCTAGGCGCTAGTCGGGCGGTGAGGTAACGCCTAGGGATTAATCGGCGCTAGGCGGATTGGAATTTTTATATGTAATTTTACAAATATATATTATATACACACATCAATATCAATAATTTAATATAATATTTCAAATAATTTTAAAAAATATACTTAAATATACTAAAAAAAGCACTTTAAAGTGCAAACTTAAACACTGAGTTCAAAGTCTAGAGATAAATTTCGATGTTAATCATGAAACATATTAAAGATTTTCAGTAGAGAAATGTCTAAATAATCATGAAATTGGTCATTTTTATCATAAAAAGTCAAAAAAAGTCAAAAAAATGAAAAAATAAAATCTGATCGGGCCGCCTAGCGCCTAGGCACCGCCTAGGCCAAAAATTAGACAGTAGATGGGCGCCTAGCGCCTAGGCGGCCGCCTAGGCCAATTTTTACAACACTGATTTTGATTATGGAAATTGATTTTGGAATAGAAATTGATAATAAGTTTTGATTAATCATTAAAAATAAGTTTTTGATTGTTGGCATTGAGGTTTTTGCTTGGAACCTTGCGGGGATTGCTTTGTAACCGCGAATGAAATGCTATACGGTCACTTTTCTTTGGTTTTGTGCTAATTTTGCAGCTTTTGTTTTTGGTCTTAACTTTGTTTTCAAGAATGTCTGGAGCCGAATCATCAAGAGCTGCATCAAAAAGGAGAAGGGGACCTGTTCCAAGGCCTAAGGGAGAACCGGATTCCCCGGTTCAGGTTCAAAGGGATGAGAGAACCATCAGATATTTGTTTTTGAGAGAGTACCCACCACTAGGACAAGAAGGATGAGGAAGCACACACTACTTTGCTTTGAGCTCGGCACTTTTGAAAGTGACCGAGTCGACAGGTTTATTTCCTAAGAGTTCCTTTATCATAGGAATATAAACTGGGATTTGGTGAGTCAATTAGGTCAAAGAGAGAAACTGGAAAGGCTTCTAGGACAAAAGTGGGCTAGAGTGTTAGTTTGTGATTGGCCCAGTACAAGGAATTGACACTTGAGTTCCACTCCACCTTTATGTATGATGATTCTGAGTTAGATTCGGTGGATGCGGTGTCATTTTTCTTGGGTAGACGAGTGTATGAAATGTCTATTCCCCAGTTTGTTGGGGCATCTGGTTGTTACACTGAGGATGAGGTCTTTCTCCAAGGTTTTCATCATCCCTTAGAGGTGCTTCTAAGAAAAATAGGGATTTTTTTCTGTCTGAGGTAGATCTGAGTGAGTTCTGGGGGACGATTGCTGACTCACCATTTTCCACCAACATGGTGGAATCTGAGACCAGAGATCCAGTTTTGAGGTACATTCATAGAGTCCTAGCTTGCACGGCTGTTGGGCGATATTCTGGTGAAGAGAAAGCCAACTGGGTTGACTTGTTTTGTTTGTATTGCATGGTGAGGGGTAGAGAAGCCAATGTGGCTTGTGTGATGGCACAATCTTTGGCTAGAGGTATGAGAGGGGGTGGTAGAGCACAGTTGGATATGGGACCTTACATTTACCGGATTGCTGAGTTTCTAGGGGTTTTTCATAGGTATAGGCCCGACTTGATGACTCTAAGGCCATTGACCACAGCCATATATTTGACAGACCTGCGAAGAGCAGGTATTTGTGAGCGAGATGACCCACCTAGGTGGGCGAGGTTTGTTGAGGGTCCTCAGATGATGCTTCCGCATGGGATAGCCGCGACTGATTTTGTTATGGGTTCAGTTCCTACCCATCGTCAGAGGCCCGTTTTTAGGAGAGATATGCCACCCCGACAGTACCTCCTTAGGGAGCCAATTCCAGATCTACTTACTTTAGTGTCCTTATGTCACAAGATGGATGGGTACCATGAGCAGCATAGGGAATGACATTTTACTGATCAGAGGAGACATGAGGATGCGATGAGGTATTTGATGACATCGCTACATATCGACATCCCGGGGTTTTATCGGGCTCCTGACGAGCACGAGGAGAGATGTGGTGGTGACGATGAAGACTAAGTGTGGGGAGGAGTTTGGTTGTGGCTCTTTCATTAATGGTTATGTTGGTTCAGAAAATTTGTATTTTGTAAACTTTGAACTTGTTGGTTTGAGGGGGAGCCGGGTTGGTTTGTGGTTGGGCTTGATCTTGGATTATGTTATTATTATGTTTTGGATGTGTTGATGGTTGTTTGATCTTTGTTTTGTGTAGATATTATTTGTATGTTTATGGCATGTGGAGCATTTGTAGGTTGAGGAGCTTTCTTGGAAAGACTGGCACTTGATAGTCTTCTTCTTTAACCAGCTACGTCTTTTTTAGTTTTTAGTTTTTATTGTTTTCCTTTTTCTCTACATTAGGGACAATGTAAACTTTAAGTGTGTGGATGGGAAACTTCATTTTATAGACTTTTTAATCTTTAGTAGTTAGTTTTCTTTTAAATTTTAGTTGTTTATTTGAGTAAAAAAAAATTTTAGTTTATTTTAGCTTAGAAATTTTTCGTCTTTGTTGAGTTGGTTGCAAAATTTTAAATGAGAAATGATAGAAAAGTTAGGTTTGATGGTTTCAATCATGTTTAACTTGTTGAATTGGGATATGATTTGGTTATAGGATATGTGGATAGGCTCAACTGGTTTTTTCTGTCTCTTAGGATTGGTATAATATCATCTAAATGCATGAATTTCGTGGGAAACATCTTGGGAATTTGGAACTAATGAACCTGTTTTTTAGTTATTAAAGGAGCCTTTGCATAAAAACAAACGAGAGTTTTGAAAATCTGATTTTTTATTTGGCACATAAGTACTCTTTTTATGAGAATAAATTCGAGTCTTATGGCGCCCCATTTCATCAAATAAGTTGAGCTAAGAATAAAACAAAGAAGTTGAACTGAAACTTATGTGTCACACGTCGGGTTGCAGCCTGGTTGAAACACCACTAAGCTAAGTTCAGTGAAAGAAAAATAATAATAAAAAAGAATAAATAAATAAAAGAAAAATGCTCAGGCTTTATCTGCTTCCATTGTAAAAATCTGATTTTGGAAATTTCTTAGTTGTTTATATGTGAGGGTAACTTAAAAGTTTTAATTCAGGATTAATTTAGTTTTAAGTTTCCTAAGTGTGGGTATAATGCGATGAATGTCAACACATTAACTTAAAAGAACCATGACTAAGTGAGTTAGATAATCAGTTTATGAGTTTAAAAGGATAAAAATACTTGCAATCTTTTCCAAAGCATCTGATTTTGATTTGATAAGACTAATTGCGTAGAAACCATTTTACTTGACTATGATCCCAGATTTTTTAATAAGCCTTTTCTAGGGAAGAAAAAGAGATAAGTGTGGGGATGTGATGTGTTGCAAAACACATATGTTTATCCGGTAGTTTTTGTTAGTTTTCGTACAGTTTTACTTAGTTTTGTAATTGTTTTTAGCTGGTGCTCCACAACTTTATAAACGAATGCTTGCAGGTCATAAACATGCGTATTTGGCACAAAATTACAAAGAAAAGAGATCCCGGTAGGGCGAGGACGGACCGGGAAACAAAAGAAATCAAAAACTGGATTATGGGACACGTCGCGCTACACGACACCCACAGGAAACCTTGTTGTAACATCAGTGCCGGAAACGCTGCCGGAACAGTGATCTCAACAGTAACTTGCACAGTGACTCAGGTACAAACTATGTAAACTATTTGTATGCTATTAACACTTTGATGCTTAACACTAAACTATATTGCAATCATTTCTGAAATCTGATTAAATCTTATGGTTTAACAGTCAAAAAGACATCAGACAACATGGAATTGACATATGAATGCTTGTAATATGCTATTTTGTATATACGTATGCGAGGTTTAACAAAACAACACAATAACGGATGTCGTTACAGGAATGCTAAATGGACAGATTATTCGTATGGGTGACGATCTGTACGAATACATCTGAAAGTTTAACGTTCCGAATGATGTTCAATAATTAGAAAACCGTATTGAAAAGCATAGTTATTGTCGGATTCGTACGGGTGACGATTCGAACGAATACACGCGACGACTACGCGATTCGATTTTAACTGTAACTTAAACATTTTGTGAAATTTAAAATAAACAAAAGATAATTATTTAATTTACTAGGAATAACCACCTAAATTAATTTATTAAGTTCTATCTTTAAAACCGAGATGTTTATCGCGAAAACGAAACAGAAACGACGCTTTCACGCGAAACCGAGCAAAACCGAACGAACCTGAACATACCCGGGTTATTTTAAGGCTTAGATGAGGGCATTTACTCCCCTCATCTTCCCCACCTACCAAAATTTATCACCACCACCTTCACTTTCTCTCGCATCTTTTCTCTGTCTAGAAACCCTCAAGCTATCTCGTTCATTTCTCAACCAAATCGCGTGTTCTTGGTGTCTAAACGAGGACCACATCACGTAGATCGTAGAAGTACAAGGGATCTGAGTTTTTGTCTAGCGAATTCGAGGTAAAAACCCATTTTTGTTGTGATTTAAGGGTTTTGAATACCCTATTTCGAACCTACCATTTGGTTGGCTAAAACCCCTTCAAACCTTAGGGAAAACACCTCACAAACCGTTAGGATGAAGTAGGAATCAAGGAGATAGCATTACCTCGTATTAAACCACGAATCTTGGAGGCCGCACCTGAAGGAGTTCGAAGGGCCGAATAACCATCAGCAGGTCGGTGAATGGCTGGGGTCAGTCGGCTAGAGCCATTCGCCCGTGGTCGCTCAGTGCTTGCCATAGGTTGACCTTCGTAGTCAGGACTTGGAGGAACAGACTGTTGGCCTCTCATTGCTTGCCATACAGTGATTCCTCATCGTCCACTCATGGTTGTGATATGTGACTGGGACGATTTGGGTTTTCTTTAGTTGACTTTGTGTCATCTTAGAAATCCTTTATCGAAACCCCGAAGTTGCTCATCACATCTAGTTCCGATATGGATTGATACTGAATTCCTTAGGACATCCAGTTGTCCATAGCGGTAACTCTCAAAGCTAGACTGCTGATGCTATTGTGTGAATGCTGAAAACTTATAAACATAATGCTAAAGCTATGATGGGAACGGGATTGGATGGTAGGTACAATGCTTAATTATCATTAACAACAATGTCATATGTTGTTTAGTATGTGGTGGGATGGCGTCTGGGCGGGTTGTAGGCTCGACCCTTTCGTATGCCCTATATATAAGCATACCGAATTGGATATTACAGGTGATGTTAATGAGGTTAAGATTGTACCGAAAAGGTTTGCTAAAGCTATTTTCAACTACTAAACAATATGAACTCACCAACCATTGTGTTGACTTTGTTTTCTTACATGCTTTCTCAGCTGATGTACAGGAATAAGCTAATGCTAAGGAATGCATGCTAGGATGCCCAGTTAGAGAACCTAGCGACTTTTGGGAAGCACATCTTTTGTAATCATTGTGAATCATTTTTGAGATCTTGTACAATTACAAGATAGTAAACATTGATTCTTTGATAGGTTTACTTAGTTAAATTATCAAATATTAACAGCTGTAATTTAACTTTGTAATCCTAATTTAATGCTATTTGTGCTTTAGTTATTCTTAATTTTGAAGCTATGTAAACAATCTGATCAAACACGATTATCACCCACGATATCACGCCCTGGTAACCTTCCACCCGACGGGAAAGTCGATCCGTCCCGCCGGCTCGGGGTGTGACAGATTGGTATAAGAGCTCAAGGTTATAGAGAATAATAGGTCATTTACTTAAACGGTTTGGCCTAGACTATAACGTAGGGACCCTAATATAGGGAACATAGGATTTATGCTTGCATTGCGTCTTCTGCATTCGATAACCGCGCTAACCAATGTACTTTTGGTTATGATCAGAATGCCGCCAAGAAGACCTCCTTCTATTGTACCACCGCCGCAGAGTTCAGCTTCGCACTCGTCAACACCATCTCCAGCTTATTCACCACTGCCACCTCCTCTTCCACTCATTCCTCCTCCGAACCCGAGTGCAACCCCAGCTCTCGATCCTACTACCGTTGCTTTGGCAACACTTCTGAGCAGTCAGCTGACTAATCAGCTGAAGGATATTATCCCAGAGATGATAAACAAGATACAAGGTCACGGCAACAACTCTGGGCATACTACGGGGGAAGCTAGTGGAAACACTGGCACTACCTCAGAGTGCTCCTACAAATCATTTGTAGGATGCAAGCCGCTAAGCTTTAGCGGTGTTGAAGGAGCTGTTAGACTGATCCAATGGCTAGAGAAGATGGAGACCACACTGGAAATCAGCGGTTGTCCAGAACACCATAAGGTTCGCTATGCTGCTGGATCTTTTAGCAAGCGAGCTTTAACATGGTGGAACTCCCAGATGCGAGCTCAAGGAAGAGAAGAAGCACTGGCGATGCCTTGGACAGATTTCTGGATCCTTCTCAGGAATGAATTCTGTCCCAAGCACGAGCTCCAGAAGCTAAAGACTGAGCTGTCCAATCATGTGATGAACGGGGCAGACCATATGGCTTACACTACTTGCTATCATGAATTGGTAGCTTTGGTGCCAGAGATGGTACCGAATCTGGAAACGTTGATTGATCGTTATGTGGGAGGATTACCATCCTGCATTCAGGGCATTGTACTTGCTGCAAACCCTGCGACTTTGGAGTCTGCGATCTCCCTATCAGCCAAACTCACTGATGTAATGGTGAAATCAGGGGTTCTGAAGAAGGATACGGGCAAAGCTAAAGAAGAACCGAAAAGGAAGCCCGAGCATCATCAGAAGAAGAAGCAAAAGGTTGTCAAGAACTATGTGATGGCCACCCCTCTGCAACAAGTTACTGCAGCACCTGCTCCGGCTGCATCCAAAAACTATGTGGGAATGCATCCTCAGTGTGCACAATGCAAATTCCATCATCCTGCTACCATGTAGCGCGCCAAGACCCTAACGTGGTCACTGGTACATTTCTTATACATGAATCTTATGCATCTATTTTGTTTGACACTGGTGCAGATCAGAGTTTTATTTCATCTGACTTTGCACGCCAATTTAATCTTATTGAGGAATCTTTATACTCCCCTTATATTATGGAGGTAGCAAATGGGAAACAAATCACAGCTAGCACTATACTTAGAAACTGCCCACTTAGACTTGCTGATCATACTTTTACTATCGATTTGATATCGATGGAGTTGGGTAGTTTTGACATCATTGTGAGGATGGATTGGCTATCTCTCAATAGAGTAGAAGTCATCTGTTCTGAAAAGCTACTTCGGATCCCATTGGCGAATGATCGTGTATTGGAAGTCTGAGGAGACCAAGCAAAGCGTAGTGTAAAAATTATATCCTGCATTTAAGCGCGTAAGTGTCTATAGAATCAATGTATAGCTTTCTTGCTCATGTGGTGGAGAAAGACAAAGACAAGAAAACAATTTAAGATGTGCCGACAGTAAAGGAATACCCTGAAGTGTTTCCTGAAGACCTACCAGGTTGGCCACCGGTGCGACCGGTAGAGTTTCGTATTGACTTGATTCCTGAAGCAACACCTGTTGCTAAATCTCCTTACAGGTTAGCACCTTCAGAGATGCAGGAATTGTTGAATCAACTACAGCAGCTACTCGACAAAGGTTTGATCCGACCGAGTTACTCACCTTGGGGAGCTCCGGTTTTGTTCATGAAGAAGAAGGATGGATCTTTTCGTATGTGCATATACTATAGACTGAACAAGTTGACTATCAAGAATCGGTATCCATTACCGAGGATTGATGATTTGTTTGACCAACTGCAAGGAGCTCAGTACTTTTCGAAGACTGATTTGCGATCCGGATACCATCAGCTCAGAGTACAAGACGAAGATATACCGAAGACGGCGTTTCGTACCAGATACGGGCATTACGAGTTTATGGTGATGCCTTTTGTATTGACGAATGCACGCGCGGTTTTCATGATATCATGAACCGGGTGTGCAAGCCGTACTTGGATCAGTTTGTCATTGTCTTCATTGATGACGTACTGATCTATTCCAAAAGCAAAGCAGAGCATGAGCAACATCTTAGAATGATCTTGGAACTGTTGAAGGAAGAGAAACTCTATGCCAAATTCTCTAAGTGTGAATTTTGGTTAAAAGAGGTTCAATTTCTGGGTCATGTAGTCAACAGCGAGGGAATACATGTAGACCCTGCCAAGACTGAAGCCATAAAGAACTGGGATACTCCAAAGACATCGACGGAGATACGTTCCTTTCTAGGCTTAGCAGGCTATTATAGAAGGTTTATCTCAAACTTTTCTAAGATAGCCCTGCCACTCACAAAGCTAACACTAGAAAAGCGAGCCATTTGTGTGGGAACAGAAGCAAGAAGATGCCTTTTAGACTTTGAAGCAAAAGCTATGTGATGCCCCGATCTTATCCCTCTCAGATGGCTGTGATGATTTTGTTGTGTACTGTGATGCATCCCATCAGGGACTAGGCTGTGTATTGATGCAACGAGACAAAGTTATCGCGTATGCCTCGAGACAACTGAAGATTCATGAGAAGAATTACACTACTCATGATCTGGAACTGGGAGCAGTGGTATTCGCATTGAAGATTTGGAGGCATTACTTATATGGCACCAAGTGTACTATATTTATTGATCACAAGAGTCTGCAGCACATATTCGATCAGAAGGAACTCAACATGCGACAGCGACGTTGGGTTGAACTTCTAAATGATTACGACTGTGTAATCAAGTACCATCCAGGCAAGACAAATGTTGTAGCTGATGCCTTGAGTCGGAAGGAACGAGTCAAACCCTTACGCGTCAGAGCAATGGGAATGACAGTGTAGACAAGCTTGCATGACAACATTATTCAAGCACAACAAGAAGCAGTTGAACGAGGAAACCTGAAGAAAGAACTGGATTGTGGAGCAGAAAAACAATTTGAACCAAAACTAGATGGAGTCATTTACTACAAAGATCTGCAGTGGATGAATTGAGGAAGCTAATCTTTGATGAAGCACACAAAACCAAGTACTCCGTGCATCCCGGTGCTGACAAAATGTACCAAGGCTTACGGGCATTTTATTGGTGGCCGGGTATGAAGAAAGACATAGCCGAGTACGTTGGTCGATGTCTTACATGTGCAAAAGTGAAGGCGGAACACCAGAAACCGTCAGGTTTACTGCAACAGCCTGAAATCCCACTTTGGAAGTGGGAACAAGTAGCTATGGACTTTATTACAAAGCTACCCCGCACTTCCAGTGGTCATGATACTATTTGGGTAATTGTTGATCGATTAACCAAATCTGCTCATTTTTGTCGATGCATGAGACTTACACGATGGATAAACTAGCAAGACTCTATATCAATGAGATAGCGGTACGCCACGGTGTGCCATTATCTATCATTTCAGATCGTGATAGTAGATTCAGTTCAAAGTTCTGGCAATCATTGCAGAAATCTCAAGGGACGCATTTAAATCTAGGTACAACTTACCATCCACAAACGGACGGTCATTGTGAACGTACTATACAAACCCAAGAGGACATGTTGAGAACCTGTGTCTTAGATTTCGGTGGGAATTGGGACTCTCATTTGCCACTGATCGAATTCTCATACAACAACAGTTATCATAGTAGCATCGGATGTGGACCGTTCGACTGAAGTAGGAGATAATCGAATAACTAGGCCAGAGCTTATTCAAGAAACTACCGACAAGATTGCTCAGATTCAACGGAGGCTATAAGCAACTCGAAGCAGACAAAAGAGCTATGCTGACAAACGGCGCAAGCCGTTGGAATTCCGAGTGGGAGACTGTGTCATGTTGAAGGTATCCCCATGGAAAGGCGTAGTTCGTTTTGGAAAGAAAGGTAAACTAGCACCACGATACGTGGGACCTTTGAAATCATTGAACGTATTGGTCCTGTAGCGTATCGACTAAGGCTACCTGATGAACTTAGTGGTGTGCACGACGTGTTGCACGTCTCAAACTTGAAGAAATGTCTTGCACACGAATCACTTGTTATACCTGTTGAAGAAATTCAATTGGATGAACATTTACACTTTATCGAAGAACCTTTGGAGATTATGGATCGCAAGGTTAAGCAATTAAGGCGAAGCCGTATTCCAATTGCCAAGGTTTGATGGAATTCAAAGCGCGGACCCGAGTTTACATGGGAACGCGAAGATCACATGAATTTAAAGTACCCCCAACTGTTTACAGAGGAAACCGTGCCTGATAACGATGCTTACATTTCGGGACGAAATTTCTCTAACAAGGGGAGACTGTAACATCAGTGCTGAAAACGCTGCCGGAAAAGTGATCTCAACAGTAACTTGCACAGTAACTCAGGTACAAACTATGTAAAGTATTTGTATGCTATTAACACGTTGATGCTTAACACTAAACTATATTGCAATCATTTCTGAAATCTGATTAAATTTTATGGTTTAACAGTCAGAAATACATCAGAAAACATGGAATTGACATATGAATGCTTGTAATATGCTATTTTGTATATACGTATGCGAGGTTTAACAAAACAACGCAATAACGGATGTCGTTACAGGAATGCTAATCGGACGGATTATTCGTAGGGGTGACGATCTGTACGAATACATCTGAAAGTTTAACGTTCCGAATGATGTTCAATAATTAGAAAACCATATTGAAAAGCGTAGTTATTGTCGGATTCGTACGGGTGACGATTCGAACGAATACACGCGACGACTACGCGATTCAATTTAAACTGTCACTTAAACATTTTCTGAAATTTAAAATAAACAAAAGATAATTAGTTAATTTACTATGAATAACCACCTAAATTAATTTATTAAGTTCTATCTTTAAAACCGGGACGTTTATCGCGAAAACAAAACAGAAATGGCGCTTTCACTCGAAACCGAGCAAAACCAAAAGAACCCGAACATAGCCGGGTTATTTTAAGGCGTAGATGAGGGCATTTACTCCCCTCATCTTCCCCACCTACCAAATTTTATCACCACCACCGTCACTTTCTCTCTCATCTTTTCTCTCTCTAGAAACCCTCAAGCTATCTCGTTCATTTCTCAACCAAATCGCGTGTTCTTGGTGTCTAAACGACCACCACATCACGTAGATCGTAGAAGTACAAGGGATCTAAGTTTTTTGTCCAACAAATTCGACGTAAAAACCCATTTTTGTTGCGATTTAAGGGTTTTGAAAACCCTATTTCGAACCTACCATCTGGTCGGCTAAAACCCCTTCAAACATTAGGGAAATCACCTCACAAACCCTTAGGATGAAGTAGGAATCAAGGAGATAGCATTACCTGGTGTTAAACCATGAATGTTGGAGGCTGGAGCTGAAGGAGTTCGAAGGGTTGAATAGCCATAAGTAGGTCGGCGAATGGCAGGGGTCAGTCGTCTAGATCCATTCACCTGAATCAGGTGTCCTTCGGTCATGCCCATTCGCCAATGGCTCCTTCGGCTTAGCCCATGCGGTCGGCACTATCCCTTTCGGCCAGACTTGGTTCAACCACTACCCATTCGGTCGGCGTTCATGCGACCTAAGCTCCTCATTCGATCGGCCATTGGGCTGGTTCGGTCGACAGAACCATATTCGGCCAGGATCATTCGGCCCAAGCCATTCGCACGCCCTACTACTTCGATTGAGCTACATTCGGCCATAGCCCTTCGGCCTAAGGTCATATGGTAGTTGTTAATCGAACTACAGCATGAGGTTGAAGCAAGGAAAATGGCAAGACTATAAGGACCACATGGTGTGTGTGTGGGTGCATGGTACTATTAGGATTTTTCCTAACAAGAAGCCACCCTATTTTCTTAAAACAAAGGTAAAAGCTTGGATTTGGATATCAACGTTTTGTTAAACAAATGCTAAACTTACATATTTTGAGTGTAAACAACGATTAATACAATAACACTAAGGGTTCCAACTATTACAAACATAAAGCATGAAATTCAAGAATCAAGGAAACAACTAAGGGTGGGTGTGGATTAAGCTCCAACATCCAACACTTAGTGATTCTATGCAAACATAAGACTCAATTAGGGAGTTCTTTTGAATTCTCTAAGCTAAGTTGTATATGCAAACATTTAAGTCTAATAAACTAAGCAATGATTTTCTAAAATAAAATATGGTTTTAGTAAATGAAATCAAGGATAAACTTTCTTTAATTAAAATAAACTATTTTATAAATACTTAATCGAAATCTTATGGGATCCTGGGTTTTATTTATGGGTAATGTATTGGACTAACTAGAAAGATTCCTAGAGAACACCGTAGTAATATAGGACCCTTAGTTGCACACCGAGACCAAAACCCTAGTTCGCGATTATTATGACGACTTACCGTATTCGAACCTCTTAAAACAACTCAGGTGTTGAAGATACTTAAGCTACAATCAAAGAGCGCGCATTATTTGTGGTAACTTATACTTAGCAACACAGGTGAGTTAATTGTCCCTTTTCAAACTATTTTGAGTTTTACTTCAGGACTGCGAAGCATGTTATACCTTTTACACAAATGTTTAAATGTTGCATATGTGCTTTTATACTTATACATAATGCTAATACAAATGTTTATGCTTGTTACACTTATTCTAAAAGCTAAAAGCTAAGGCTTTAAACTAAATGCTAATGCTACGGGTTAATGCCAGATGCTAATGCTAATGCTACGGGTTAATGCTAGATGCTAATGCTAATGCTACGGGTTAATGCTAGATGCTAATGCTAATACCACGGGTTTATGCTAAATGCTAATGCTAAATGCGATATGCTAATGCTAATGTTAATGCTAAGTGCTAATACTTTATGCTAATGCTACCAGGTAATGCTAATGCTAACGCTGAATGCTAATGATTCTATGTTAATGCTACATACATATAAACTAATTTTGAAAGCTTGAATACTCAAACTCAGACAGACTTATATGGTTGATATGCTTGCTATGTTCGAATGCTCGAAATGCTCAGAATGCTAAAAACTTTGTATGCTTATTATGCTTGCCATGCTAAAACAACGGTTTGGCCTCTCAGTGCTTGCCTTACCGGTTGTGAAGCTAGTTCTTGTGCACGAGATACGTAAATGCTATGCTACATGAAGGCTATAAACTTGTATGCTAAAGCTATCGGCTATGGTAGAACATAATGATTTGGCCTCTCAGTGTTTGCCATAGGGTGTTCTTCATAGTCAGGACTTGAAGGAACAGACCGTCGGTCTCTCAGTGCTCGCCATAGGTTGACCTTCATAGTCAGGACTTGGAGGAACAGACTGTTGGCCTCTCAGTGCTTGCCATACAGTGATTCCTCATCGTCCACTCATGGTTGTGATATGTGACTGGGACGATTTGGGTTTTCTTTAGTTGACTTTGTGTCATCTTAGAAATCCTTTATCGAAACCCCGAAGTTGCTCATCAAATCTAGTTCCGATATGGATTGATACTGAATTCCTTAGGACATCCAGTTGTCCATAGCGGTAACTCTCAAAGCTAGACTGCTGATGCTATTGTGTGAATGCTGAAAATTTATAAACAGAATGCTAAAGCTATGATGGGAACGAGACTGGATGGTAGGTACAATGCTTAATTATCATTAACAACAATGTCATATGTGGTTTAGTATGTGGTGGGATGGCGTCTGGGCTGGTTGTTGGCTCGACCCTTTCATATGCCCTATATATAAGCATACCGAATTGGATATTACAGGTGATGTAAATGAGGTTAAGGTTGTACCGAAAAGGTTTGCTAAAGCTATTTTCAACTACTAAAATATATGAACTCACCAACCATTGTGTTGACTTTGTTTTCTTACATGCTTTCTCAGCTGATGTACAGGAATAAGCTAATGCTAAGGAATGCATGCTAGGATGCCTAGTTAGAGAACCTAGCGACTTTTGGGAAGCACATCTTTTGTAATCATTGTGAATCATTTTTGACATATTGTATAGTTACAAGATAGTAAACGTTGATTCTTTTATAAGTTTACTTAGTTAAATTATCAAACATTAACAATTGTAATTTAACTTTGTAATCCTAATTTAATGCTATTTGTGCTTTAGTTATTCTCAATTTTGAAGCTATGTAAACAATATGATCAAACACGATTATCACCCACGATATCACGCCCCGGGAACCTTCCACCCGACGGGAAAGTCAATCTGTCCCGCCGGCTCGGGGTGTGACACCTTTCGCGCTACGTGACAGGGGGAAAAGACCAAAATGAGCTTATTTAATCATTGTGGGTTTGACTCGACTAATTTTTTGGGTAGTGGAACCCTCGCGTAGTGAGAAGGGTTACAAAGAATTCGTCGCGGTACGTGACAACATCAAAAATTTAGAAAAACTTGTTTGACTAATTAAAACGACTGAGGGCTACACATATAGGGTTACAGACGGTTTTTGGACGACATTGAAGGTGACCAAGAGGCTGGGAAAACAAAGTAAGGCCAAGATCCATCATTGGGAAGCTCTAGGATTGCGATTCGAAGAGTGTAACACGATCGGTTTTCTTTCTTTTCTTGTTTTGTCCATTCGAATGATGTTTAACTTTGGTTTTTGCATTAGATATTCCTATTTGTTCAACATGGTTGGTGGCTAAACCATTAGAACTACCTAGGGCTTTAACTATTATGCATGTTTAATGTTTGAAACGATTGATTGTGGAACACCGTTTGTGATTTTGAAATGACATAATGATTTGGTTTTGATTCTTGGATGTGTATGAATATTTAAAATTGTTTATTGATTTGATTAATCGATTCCTCATGTGCTTTGATGAATGTCTTTCATATAATTGGTGCATGTTATATCAATTACTTTGTGTTTTTGGTTTGTATATGAATTGCTAGACGTAGTGGTTCAGAGGAATGTTAATTAGGTTATAAATAATCTAAATGTTTAACCAAATTCAAAAGCCGTAAGGTGAGAGTTTGTTAGTTTGTCTTGGGTGTTTAGTTGCTAGTTAAAGTCTTTGTGAAAAGACCAAGACTAGTTAAATTGGACATTTCCTTGCCTACTAAGTCCAAGTTGATTTTCTTTATTATCCCGTGCATGTGTTTATGCATTGAGACTCTCGTTTCCATGAGGTAGACGGTCTTTAGGATATGTCATTGATGGGTTGGGTAACTTGTGAAAGTAACTCACTAATCCAAGATCCCGGTTTCACAATGGTTCCATAATCAATCAAAAAAGCATTGAACATGTATAGAGTTAAACCCTAGGTAGTCACATTATCATTTGTTACTTTTTGCTTCATTTATGTTATTTAGTCTTAGACCGGTTTTTAAGTCATTCAATTATTTTAGTTAATCAATAAAACCATCCTTAAAACAATTCTTTTATTTAAATAAATTTGTATAGAAAAGTCTTTGAGTCTAGTTAGCACTTTCTGTAGAAGTCTGTGGGTTTGATATCCAGACTTACTTTTCTTTACTAGTTTTGACAGGTTCACTTTCTTGTTAGTAGTTTAGTTTGAGAGTCTAGAGTATTACTTAGTGCTTAGGTTAGCTGTGAATTTTGTTACTTTTAATTAAACTACTTTGCACACATCAAGCTGCTGCCGAAATCAATTACTCATGCCCGAAGCATGTCCTCTAGTGTCTGGATTGACCGTTCACTCTGCCTGTCAGTCTGTGGGTGATAGGCAGTGCTCATGTCCAATCTCGTGCCCAAGGCCTTATGTAAGGACTTCCAGAAGTGTTCCGTGAATCGGTTGTCACGATCAGATATTATCGAAACTGGAAGTCCATGTCCGATGACCACTTCCTTTAGATAAATTCGGGTCAATGTATCTAACTTGTTGGTTTCTTTGATAAGAAGGAAGTGTGAAGACTTAGTGAATCGGTCTACGATTACCCATATGATATCGTAACCACTTGCTGTTTTGGGCAGCTTTGGGATGAAGTTCATGGAAATCTGCTTGCAATTCCATACCGGTATTTCGGGCTGTTGAAGTAGACCTGATGGCTTCTGGTACTCGGCCTTAACTTTTGAGCAAGTCAGACACTTACTCACATAGGTCGCAATGTCGGACTTCATGTTCGGCCACCAAAATTGTCACACCCCAACTCAAGGAATTGGGGCATAACGATTGACTAAAATAATTTAAACTAACTCGACGGAAGCGTAGCATAAATATTTCATAGCCCAAAGTAAATTGAAGCAGTTAAAGTCTTACACATACAACCATTGTCTAAATGCCACGTAGGGCCAAATGTAACATTATCCATTAAACATAAATTGTTTGTAGATAACTCCATTTAAATGCTAGGCTACATCTATAGAAGTTGATCCATACATCCACTCCTAGCATTCAACCTGGAAGACATGCTAAAATACGTCAACTAAAAAGTTGGTGAGAACATGAGTTTAATAATATGACACAATAGTATTAACAACAGAGCATAATGATAAAATGTATGTGATAATTCAAACCAATAAAACCAACCCTGTGCCATACCCAGACGTCTGCCTTTTATAATGTTAGCCCGTGACATGGTCATTCTAATCTACTTCCCATTCCGAGACCCGTTCCTGCCCTCGGTGTAAATGAGTCATGATGAATATATGCCACAACGGTTGACATTAATCTCAGTGGGGTTTCAACCCTATTTTTATAGGGCCAGCCTTTCGGGCCACTATGAGTGGGGGATTCCCCAAGTAGTACTACCCATATACCCACCGGCTCTCCTCCGGAGTTAATGGCTGTAAATTATGTTTCATGTCTGGGGGAAGCAATTATATTTGAAATGGACGTTCATTATCACATAAATACAAATTTTATAAACAGTTTTTGGAGCATGCTTTTTAGTATCCCAAAACAGTAAAAAGAAAAGGGATCACATGAACTCACATGTGCTATTGATGGTGCTTGATTAAACTAACTGATGAATGGTTTGTTGGTTAGTCTTGATTGGTACAGATGCCTAATTTATGTTTAAACTTTTAGTAAATACTCATGTCATAAAACATTGATGTATCAATGCTTCATATGAATTATTTACCTAGGTTTAAAATTTTTGTATCATTCTTTACCGACTCAAGTCATGAAAATGCATAGTTAATTGTCATAATTCATAAGTTTAAGTTTTATCATGTATGTATATACGTATATACATAAGTGGGCTTAGGTGACCATAGCTTGTAAGAGTTTAAAAGTTGGATGTATAAATATTACCATTATTATGCCATTAAGTTATCTTAAAATAATTTTTAAGTACCAAATATAGAATTTATAAATTTATAAAAAAATTTTCTATTTATTTTTATCAGTAAAGGGTCTGGGTAAATTGATATTTATCCTTTCCCTATTATTTTTATAATTGGAACTTGTATAAAAATCCGTTTTTATTTACTTAAAACCTTCAAAAATTTACTGTAAATGATCCTAACCTCTAAAAATTCCAGAACTTTTTGAATAATATAATATACATGTCTTAAGGCTCTGGTAAATATTTCAGAACTTTTAGAGTTCGTTTACTATTCTAAACGATTTTAATATTGTTTAATACACTAAATATCTAAATAAATACTTTTCAGTCATTACAAATTACCAAATTTTTACTGGATCCTTTATACAGGATTACCATTCTATTAAAAATATTTATCCCATATTTGACCGGTATTTAAATTATTTAGCATTTTTAGCCTGTTTGAACATATTAAATGGCAAATAATTAGGTTAAATCAATTATTTTTCGTTTAGAAATTTTTCTCAGGTTATATACATATTTTACTGCTGAGATAAATTATAGTAGAATTTTTTACCCTCAGATTCTATTTTTACCGGATTTATCAAGTTTTATATAGATTTTGTAATTTATAACTTATTTTGGGTGTATTAAGAAATACCCCATATTTTTTTGTAGTGTTATCATATTATTATGGATCTGTTTGAGTCGTGGATTGGCCCAGAATGGCTGAACACACAATTTTTTAAATTTTATGGCTTATTTAAGCATATAATTTGGGTTTTTATTTAATAATCTACTAAACAATCCATCTATTGTCACAAACCCAAAAATTTTACATTATTCCAAAGTATATTATGACCATATAACCTGTCCAAAAATCGTGACACATATATTTATCATTTTAAAATTGTGTTTTCCATGTTTACATGCATGCATGCATAGACTTAAAGCTTTTGAGTGGTATAAGTCATACCCTTGCGTTATGATCTTGTGAACAACGTCCCAAGATGATTCTTACGGCTGTTATGACCTATCAAATGGGTAGAAGGGTTTTAGAGTTAATTAGTAGTACGAAAATGGAAGTTACGACTTTCCAAGCTCATGAATTTACACATGCAAAGCTTGCATGTGTATGGATATTTCTATGTACTCATCCCCCATAGATTTGAAGGTTTATATTGGATTAAAAATCGATTCCTTTGAATGTGTACGGGTTATAGTATCAAAATCATAGTTTTTGGTTAGGAAACGCCGAATTTTCACACATGCATGTACATACGTGTGTGTTCTCGTGATCATGCCACATAACATTCTCATGTTTATGATTAAAATGGTTAAAAGTTGGATGCTTAGGGGCTGTTGTGTGTTGTGGTGAAAGGAGGAGTAGATAAAACATGATTTTTGAGCTTTTAGAGACTTTCTAACTAACCTTGGTGTCGACCCAACTTCTTGAACTTGTGATGTGCTCTTGTTTTGACCTCCTAATCGTCGAGTCTTAGTGCAAAGGGGCTGGAACCGAGTACAGTATTAGAGAGGAGAGTAGAGAGAGTTTCTTGAGTGTTAGAATCGTTAAAATGGTGAATAGAAGTGATGTGGGTATTGCCGAATAAAGAGGAGAGGGAGAGAGGGAGGGGTCGGTCAAGAGGGAAAGAAAAAGAAGAGGGTGGATTGGTCAACGGGAGAGGTGGTGTAAGGGTTTTTGTCCTACTTGCTTGTTTCTTTTGATTGAGTGTGTGTGTGTGCCGAAAATATGGAGAGCGGGATAGAGTTTTCTTGTAAAATGGTAAAAGTTGTGATGGGAATGGGTGTGGAAAAGAGTAGGGAATGCTTCTATTGGAGGTGGTGTGAGGTGTTGTAAGAAAAGTGTTTTGTAGAGTTTTTAAATTGAATGAATCTATGCATGTATATGTATGTATGTATGTCCATATTGTGTATATATGTACATATTTATGTTTATACATGTGTATGACACATGCATGTATTATGTGAGGGTGTTTAGTTTTTATAATATTCTTATTAAAGATATATATATATGCCGTGAACATATATACATATATGTATGCATATATATTTCTTTATTTGATGTTGTTTTGCATAGATAATATGATCATCATTAATTTAAGTAGGCATATAAATATATATGCATATGTATAATCATTGCTTTATTTTTGTTGTGTCACAAAAATAGACTTGTTAATTAAAATCTTAATATGAATATATTACTTTAAATTATTATGGCATGCGTACTTTATTGCTCTTAACTAAATGACATGTTTTCTCTAACTTGATGTTTCTAGTATTTGTGTCTATCAATTCATGCTAAAAAAATATTATGTTTAAGGCTTTAATATATACATGGTTCGCGTGTTGTCACAGTCTCCCCAACTTGTAGAAATTTCGTCCTCGAAGTTTGATTTGTTGTAGTCAACTAGTAGTTGGAAATAGTCGAGGGTACTTCTTACGTATTTCCTATTCTTTTTCCCAAGTAAACTCGGGCCCTCGTTTCGAATTACATCTTACTTTTACAATCAGTATCTAGCTACGTCTCAGCTTCTCGACTTGTCTATCCATGATTTCCACCGGTTCTTCCATGAATTGTAATTGCTTATTGATTTTTGCCTCTTGGTACGGTATGATCATACTTTCGTCCACCAAACACTTCTTTAGGTTTGACACATGGAATATGTCATTTATTCCTTCCGACTCTGTTGGGAGTTCTAGCTGGTATGCTACAAGTCCTACTTTTGCCAAAATTTTGAAGGGTCCTATATACCGGGGGTTCAACTTTCCACATTTCCCAAATCGTATGGTGCCCTTCCATGGCGACACCTTTAGCATTACATTGTCTCGTACACTGAATTCCAAAGGCCTTCGTCTCTTATATGCGTAACTCTTCTGTCGATCTTGTGAAGCCTTCATTCTTTCTTTGATCTTGTGAATCTTATCAGTTGTATCCTGAATAATTTCAGGCCCCGTTAATTGACTTTCACCAATTCCGTTCCAGCATAATGGCGATCTACATTTTCTCCCGTATAATGCCTCAAACGGTGCCGCTTGGATACTAGTATGATAACTGTTATTATAGGAAAATTCAACCAATGGTAGATGTGTATCCCAACTTCCTCCAAAGTCTATTACACAAGATCTTAACATTTTTTCCAACGTCTGGATAGTTCTTTCACTTTGCCCATCTGTTTGAGGATAATAAGGTGTACTTAGCTTTAGTTATGTCCCCAAAGCCTCCTGGAGCGTTTGCCAAAACCTAGATGTAAAACGACTATCTCTATCCGAGATTATTGATATTGGCACACCATGTCTAGACACAATCTCATCCTTATAAATTTTTGCTAACATCTCCATTTTGTAGTCCTCTCTTATATGTAAGAACTGTGCAGTTTTTGTTAACCTATCAACAATTACCCATATTGAGTCATGACCACTAGCGGTCCGAGGTAACTTAGTCACAAAATCCATGGTAACATGCTCCCATTTCCATGCAGGTATCTCTGGCTGTTGTAGCAATCCTGATAGATTTTGATGCTCCGCTTTCACTTTTGTGCAAGTTAAGCACTTGCTTACATATTCAGCAATAGATCTTTTTAATCCAGGCCACCAGAATTTTTCTCTTATCTCATGGTATATCTTATCATTACCCGGATGTGCTGAGTATCTAGACTTATGAGTTTCCTCCAGAATTACTTCTCTCATGCCATGTAGAGGTATCCATATTCTTCCTTTTAATACTTTCAATCCTCCTTGATCTTCTTCATCGAATTGTTTTTCGATTCCAGTCAATGATTCTTCTTTTGAGTTTTCCTTGGTCAAAGCTTCTAGCTGTGCACTACGAATCTTTTCCTTCAAGTCAATTCCCACTGTCATCTTTAGGGCTTTTACTCTTAAGGGAATCACTCTCTCTTTCGGACTAAAGTGTTGGACCGATTGGAGCTCGGAAACAATCCGAATCCAATAGAAAACTACTCGATAACCTCTGGGATAGTGCGGAATCCTATTCCAGGGTTTTCCAATCGAAACCAACAGGAACCGTGGTGATCCGAGGCTGTAGAAACAACTTGGAAGCAACGATCGAATACCACGGGTTGAGAATCGAACTTGGATGATCAAGAACCGATCAGATCTTCTAGGGTTTTGACACTGGAGTGCTAGGGAAGAAGGAGGGCTCTGAAAAGTTAGGTTTGAAATGATTTGAACTTCTATATATAGGCTGTGGTCATTCACCGAATGAGTGGCCGAAGCAGCTCATTCGGCGAATGACTAAGCTCGAATGAGCAGTCATTCGAATGAGTCATTCGGCGAATGACTCATTCTGAACTCAGACATTCGCTATAACCTTCATTCGGTGAATGACTTCATTCTAGAGTCATTCGCCGAATGAGTAACTCTCATACTCAATTCAGTTAATAATCAAATCAAACAATTAGATAAACATTAATAGACAATAATCAATAGAAATAAACATGATGAATTAGATATAAAGACAACTTCCATTAATACTTTGAATAATTACATGATAAGAATTACAGAACTGAACTAGGGACAAAAACGTGTATCAACAAACTCCCCCTTGGACCTAGTTCAACTCTTTGGAGTGTCTTTCTTAGCAAGCTTGTCTGAAATAGCCTTCCAATCAGCACCAGCATGAACCTTTAAGCAGATGCAGAGACGAATAACTCTCATGTACTGAAGAGCCTGCTCCATATCCTGTACATCGAAGAAAATCTGATTTCGAAAGAAAGCTTTGACATCATTCAGTGATAGATTGGTCAGCCACATGGGATCAAAAACTCTGATAGTTTCCCATTTCTTGTCTTTGCATAACACAATCACAGCTTCACCGGTTCTCCCGTCATAGTACCACCATCGGAAGCCATTCATAAAGTCTTGACGCATCTTCCGTAGAGGAATCTTCTTCATGACTTTAGGGGGAAGCCACTTCAGGATCACTTTATGCTTCCGGGTATCCCCATCTATCTCTGGCAAGTAGTACCTCTCTGGTTGCTGTGGCTGAAAGTTCACCCATCTCTTCCGGTATTCATACTTGATTTGTCGAGAGAACCAAGCAGACATCCCGGAGTCTTCACAGTATAGCATGTTCAGACGTGCTAGTTGATTGACTTCGAATCCAGGCAACGTCTTGAAATCATGCGGGTGTTTGAAGTAGTCTATTCCCTTTTCCCTCTTTACTGCGTAGCACCCAAGATCATGGAAGTATGCCCAGCTGAGTATCTAACCTCCAGCTTTATAGCCTTTGGTCCTGTAGACTTTCTTGTGTGTGGCTGGCATCTTCTCTGTACTTTGTTTCTTCAAAACCTCCCAGTACGCAGCCCATTCTTCTTTTCTTTTCTTTAAATCATCAGCTTCAGCCTTGCTAGCCTCTACTTGTTCTTCTAAATATCTGACCAAGAGATCCTCTGTTTCTTGATCAAATGGCTCAGTGAATGTAGGCAGCTCGTCTTCAGCCGATGTATACTTGGGGTATTCTTCTTCGGTGATGTCTTCCAAAATGACTTCATCTACATCATCAAAGATTTCTGGTTCGGTCTCTTCGGTACTGGGTACAGAGGTGTCCTCAGTGACGACCTCATCAGGATTCAACCTGAACAGCTCGGCTATTTGCTCCTTAGATAAGCAATGTATGATCTCACCCTCCTCCTTGTCGTAGCTCACTGAGTGCTGTATGATGCCTTGAGCGTCTAAGATCATGGTAAGTGTCTTGTCAAGTTGACGTCTCAAAGGCACAGCTTGGACTTCCTCAGTAGCTTCTGGCTCTGCAGTCTTTGATGGAGACGAAGGAGGAGGAGCCTGAGCTTTCTTGTCATTGGCTTTCTTAGACCTGATCTCGGTAGTGGGAGGAGCTTTATCATCATTGTTTTCATCATCATCATCATCATCATCATCATCATCAGTGCCAGATGATTCTCCAGACCCACTCCCTGATCCATCTTTACCCTCATCATCATCTTCATCATCTTCATCTGATTTTTCATCTTTCTCAGAATCCTCGTAATCCACTTGTTCCTCATCAGACTCTTCTTCATCTTCTTGTTTGTCTGAATCATTGGAACGATCCTCAACCCCCTCAAGTCTGGGAGTGCCCTCCTTTGGACCCTCGACAAGTCCAGCGAGGCGAGCATTCTCAGCCTCGAGCTGAAGAATCCTATCATTGAAACCAGAGGCTGTCAAAGTCAGCTGGTTGTGCTCATCGATGTACTTTAGGAGCTGCTCCTCCTGTTGAGCTGACCTGGCTCTCAAATCAGCCCTCTGGTCTGAAGCCTGAAGAATCAGAGTATCCTGCTCTTCAATCCTCCTGGTAAGTTGAGCAATAACCAGCTCTTGCTCTTTGTTCTTCCTTTCTTGCTCCATGCTCCTCTCCATCAATCTCAAGACCATACTGTTCAGTGTGCTAAGCTGATCCACAACTGAAACAGTAGGTATATGAACATCAGCACGGACTGTGGATGGGCCAGATGAAGCAGTAACATAAACCGGATCGCGAATAAAAGGAGTGGACAGAGGGGCAGTAGTAGCTTGAGAGTGAATGGCCCTTGTCCTTGTCAGTGAAGAAACTGACACAGCTGCTACTGATGTGACAGTAGTTGTAGCAGCTGATGTCAGTTCTGACCTCCTTTGGAAAGAGAATCAAGATCTCTTTCCCCTTCCAGCTCTGGAGGATGTGGGCTGAGAGGCAGTGGCAGTCACAGCCACTGAAAGTGGAGTAGAAGACCGAGGTGGAGGAGAGATATCGAACTCTGGTATGAATAGTGTATCAGTAGTCTCCTCCCTTTCATCTTCTGTCCTCTTTCTCTTCCTCATCTCCACTCTTCCACCCTCATCCACTTTCTCAAACTCATCATCATGAGTCTCTTCAGAATCAGAACTGTCATCATCACCTTCAACTGCTACACCTTCATCCTCACTCGAGTCCTCTGACTCATCACCACCACCTGAGGAATGTGGAACTGAAACATCGAGAGGAGCAGTCACTGAGGATGTAGTAGTGGTCAAAAAGTCCAAATCCATCAGCGAGTCTATGTCCACATCCTCCTCCTGTGCTGTTGACACATCAACAGCACCACCAGCACCAGAAACAGTAACATCAACCATGCTCTCTGAAGCAGCAGTGGTTATGTGTACTGATGTCATCTCCCCAGCCCCTGAACTCTCAACAGCAATAGTGCTCACATCCACTGTGCTCACATCAACACCAGCACCACTCGGGCCTGCACTACCATCTCCATCCTCACCATCACTATCATCATCACCAGCTGGAACCACAATGTCCTCCACATCTGAGTCAGAGTTATCGTGTCTCCATCTTCTTCCAGCCGGGGCCCTGTAATCGGGTCGAGAGAGGTGACCAAATAGAGATCTCGTAGAGGGCTTCCTCTCCTTCCCTCTGTATGACAAAACTCTGTTGAGAGTTATGTCATTCATGTGCTCCAATCGAATGATGTCAGCATTAAGCTTTGGAAGATCTGGAATCTGGGCATCAATAATCTGCTGTATAAACCTAGGGTACATCAGGAACTTCTTGTCACCCTTAAGCCCCACATTCTCCTTCATGTGTATAAAGACCATCTCGGAGAAGTTGAAGGGTTTGTTGAGCACCAAAGCAGCAAATGCGCACTGAATGGTCTCGCGCATGTCATCAAAACCCCCTCTCCTTGAGCCAAGACAGTGAACTAGCACATGAGCCAAGTACTTGAACTGCGGAGACATGAATGCCTTGTTCAGAATCCCAGCTCCAATATCTCCCTCGTACTTGCATCGTAGAAAGCATCCACGAACCAAGAATCTGTCAAGTAAAGCAGGTTCATCCTGAGAGTCTTGAAAACCACAGATTCTCCGTATATGCTCAGCAGAGACCACCACATCCTGACCCCTGACTTTCCCCCGTATAACTGTAGGCTCGGCCTCACAATCGATATCAGCCGATGACCAGAAATCCTGCTGATGTGATAAGTAGGGCACATGAACTGTCGATATGGCTGTGAAGATCCTAGAACGCCTCAGAAATGTGATAATTTCTGAGTAGTGCTTCGCGTTCGGGGTAGTCAAATCAAGATGAGCACAGATGTTGTGCTTAGGAACTGATTTGTATCCTGCCATACTGCACAATACAAGAAATACACATGTCAGTACAAGATATTCAATCAAACACTGAAGTTTAACAAAAATCAGATTCACTGTTATCTGATATGCCGAATGAACACCATTCGCCGAATGAGTCAACTGTCGAATGAGGTTCATTTGTCGAATGACTCTCATTCGTCGAATGAGACATGAGTATGACTAGTCATTCGCCGAATGATCCATTCGTCGAATGAGGTTCATTTGTCGAATGAGTCATTCGCCGAATGACGACATTCGGCAATTTCACTGAGTTCAAAATCCCTTTGTCCAAAATCTCAAATTAATCCAAAAAATCTAGTAAACAATCCTCAGAATCGACCGATTAGCATTTTTAAAACTTGACATTTTGAGTTTAAGGTCCATCTTTACAGTTTATTAGTTGGGCGAATTTCAAAACCCTAAAACCCTAAATGTCAATCGGTTTGACATGATTTCATGGATGGAATTTGCTGAAACTTGATCTCCATATACCTGAGACGAAGTATAAATAGATTATCAGAAGCAGGATCTATAAAAGTCACAATAAATCAAATATAGAGTGAAAGTGTGTGTTTCGCCGAATGAGGTTTAACTGATATCACGAAAGAGGAAATGGTCGAATGACCCTCATTCGGCCGAAACACAGTTATATACTGTATACTCATTCGCCGAATGAGCTAGGCGAAAGGTCACATAGCCTCTGTTCCATTCGCCGAATAAAAGTGGCGACTGAGTCATTCGTTGAGGTTCATTCGCCGAATGAGAATGTCGAATGAGACATTCGACACTCCTCATTCGTCGAATGAAGTTCATTCTGAGTAGCTTATTCTGTCGAATGACTCATCCTTATTCGTCCGAATGAGTCCATTCTGTCTCTCATTCGTACGAATGAGAGATGAACTTCTCCAAAACTCCAAAATTTCAAGAATTTGACATTTTGAGCACCAAACTTTTAACTATTTATGAAGATATGTCTAGTTGGTTCAGGATTCAGAGATGACAGACATCCGAATCTACAAATGATCATCTAAAACAGAATTGAAAATAGAAAATCTTTTTGTATTTTTCTGAAACACCCAAACAACTGTACAAACACAAATTAAAAGCAAGTAAACACATATTTTTGTGAAAAGCCCGTTAATAAGATAACACATATCTCTGATCACATCATATAACCTTCAATGAATGCTTCACTTCAATCACAATTTCATTTTGATACGATTACTGATATATTTGTCCAAATTTAAACTGAACGATACACAACTCTTAAACAAACTAAATGATCACTCATATTTTCTGATTGAGTTCCCCAATTCATTTCATCAGTTAAGATCAAAATCAGTTCAAAACTCATTTCAGCATATCTTAATACCAGTCATCATAAATTCAATAAGATTCAATCATTTATTATCTTTTTGTGTTTTTCTTGTTCTATCCAAATGGATGGCTTCAGCTAGGTCCGTACCAGCAATATGGCACATGTATGGAATCGAACTTTATTTGTTTAAGTTTTTCTCAAGCTTAATACCAGCTTGCATTAGGTTTTCTTCAAGCTTAATACCAGCTTGTTTTTAATTTTTCTTTACCAAGCTTAATACCAGCTTGTCTTTGATTTTCCTCAAGCTTAATACCAGCTTGCCTTTATTTTTCTTTGAATGAAACCTCATTTGATTCCATGATGACAGGTGTATGCTTGATTTAAGTCAAAAACCATTTCTTACTCAAAAGCCTTAATGAGACGGATCCCACAAATCAAACTTTCTAAGTTCTCATAAGTTGTTTATTTATTTTGTATAGCCAGCCTATCAGTACATCCCATCATCATTTTCTTGTGATTTTAGTTCATGCATTCATTTCTGCTTCTATGACATGATGAAATCAATGTACTATTTTATTAATCAGGACTATCTCATTTTTAATTTTTCTATTGTTTTTGGATTTTCAAATTTTCTATTGTTTTTGGTTTTTCAAATTTTCTATTGTTTTTGGTTTTTCAAATTTTCTATATCTCCCCCTAAAAACCTAAAAATAGAAAATGTTTTTTGTGTTTTTGATAATAAAAGTTAACTATACAAGAGAAAATGAAAATACTAGCAATAAAGAAAACTATCTAAGTAAAATGATGATCACTTGTTAGACTCAGATGAGGATTGAACTTCATCCTTTTGGAAAACACCATTAGCCGATAACAGATATAAAAATCTGGGTTTATCAAAAGCTTTAGTAAAAAGATCGGCTTTTTGGTGATCGGTGTGAATCTTAACCACATCGATTAATTTCTTTTCAAAACAATCACGTATGAAGTGATATTTTATGTCGATGTGTTTGGTTTTGGAGTGCTGAACTGGATTTTTAGTGACATCAATGGCGGCAGTATTATCAACATAAATAGGAGTGTTAGAAAAATGTAACCCATAGTCCCTGAGTTGCTGTTGAATCCAGATGATTTGTGAACAGCAACTAGCAGCAGCAATATATTCAGCTTCACATGTTGAAGTAGACGCCGACGTTTGCTTCTTGCACTGCCAGGTGACTAAACGGTTTCCAAAGAACTGACATCCCGCAGATGTTGACTTGAAATCTCTTTTGCATCCGCCATAATCTGAATCACTGTATGCAGTAAGCTCAAAGTTATCATCATTAGGGTACCATAAGCCAAGTTCAGGTGTACCCTTCAGATAACGCATAATCCTTTTGACAGCAATCAGGTGAGATACTCTTGGTTTGGATTGATAACGTGCACACAAGCAAGTGGCAAACATGATATCTGGCCGAGAAGCAGTGAGATACATGAGAGAGCCGATCATTCCCCGGTACAGAGTGGCATCAATTAACTCCCCCTTTTCATCTGGAGTAATCCCGTGATTAATCGCCAGTGGGGTACCAGCAGGCTTCGCATCAGACATACTGAACCGGCTCAGAATGTCACCAACGTATTTGGTTTGATGAATAAAGATCCCTGCCTCAGACTGATCCACCTGCAAACCCAATAAAAACTTCATCTCTCCCATCGAACTCATTTCAAATTTTTCTTTCATCACATTCTCAAATTCCTTGCACAGATTATCATTTGTGGATCCAAAAATTATATCATCCACATACACTTGTACCAAGAGTAAATCACTGTCCTTCTCACGGATGAATAAAGTGCAGTCAATGACACCTCTTCTGAACCCGTTGTTCAGAAGGTGAGTGGAAAGTGTCTCGTACCACGCTCTCGGAGCTTGATGTAATCCATACAAAGCTTTGTCTAGCTTGTAGACTTTATCACGATGCAATGGATCTTCAAATCCGGGAGGTTGATTGACATACACTGTTTCACTGATAACTCCGTGAAGGAACGCGCTCTTTACATCCATTTGATAAACCTTGAACTTTTTGAAGGATGCATAAGCCAGAAAGATACGAATGGCTTCTAGACGAGCGACCGGAGCAAATACCTCATTATAGTCCAATCCCTCTATCTGTCTGAATCCTTGAACCACCAGACGAGCCTTGTTTCTCACAATTATCCCGTGATCATCCTTTTTGCAACGAA
The DNA here is from genome assembly GCA_009363875.1 of Mikania micrantha. Lineage (NCBI taxonomy): Eukaryota > Viridiplantae > Streptophyta > Magnoliopsida > Asterales > Asteraceae > Mikania > Mikania micrantha. Next base: position 43,260,299 of record CM018694.1, on the reverse strand, counting down.
GAACCCATCTAGTGCCAATGACTTTTGCACCTTTGGGTTTATCAACTAGTTGCCAGACCCCTAACTTCTTGAACTGCAAAAGTTCCTCTTGCATGGCGTCTACCCATGATTCTTCTTTGAGGGCTTCAGTGACGGTACGCGGTTCCACTTGAGATATAAAGCAGGAATGAGCACAAAAGCTTACATCTGCAAAATCAAGAATGTCTGCAAGACCACCTGAAGAAATCTGACTACGAGTCTTCACTTCGTCTAAAGGACTCCCAATAATGTTGTCTTGAGGATGAATTCGATTGATTCGTCCAACAGGATGAGCAGGAACCTCAACCTCAGGATCTAAGTTATTCAAATTCAAATCCTCAAGACCTGGTACAAGATTATCAACAACTGGTTCAGGAGCAGCTGGGGGATTGTCATCTGTGTCTGAGCTGTCATCATTTATCTGTGTAGAGGGACCAGATGTAGATGTAGGTTGAAAAGTAGCATCGGGGGCATTTTGTACATCATACAACATCTGAACTGCTACATCTTCATCTGAGTACATGGGAGGCATATTGAATGAGTCAAAAAGACTGGAATAGTCAAACATCCAATCTGGCCCTTTTCCAGGTGGGGGCATTGTATACTTTTGAACATCCACGTGGTACCACTCCTCCACATTATGAGTTGCAATGTTGTAAACTCGTTTATTTGGAGTGCTATACCCAAGAAAGTACCCTTCTTCCACCTTTTCATTAAACTTGCCCTGCTCATGTTTCTTAAGCATAGTGCATGGAGCACCAAATGGTTCTAGATACTTCAGATTTGTCTTTCGATTATGAAGCAGTTCAAAGCAAGTCTTCCCATGTCTCTTCACAATAAGAACCCGGTTCAATGTGTAACAAGCATTGGCAACAGCTTCATTCCAGAATTGAACCGGTAGAGAAGAATCAGCAAGCATAGTTCTAGCAGCCTCAATCAATGTCCTATTCTTGCGTTCAGCAACGCCATTCATCTGTGGAACATATGGAGCACTAAACTGTTGCACGATGCCTCTTGCATTACAAAAATTCTCCAAGTTGTGATTTTTAAACTCCGTTCCATTATCAGTTCGAAATTGACGAATCTTGAGCTTATAAAGGGATTCAAGTTTGGTAACCAGAACTTGAATGCAGTCAAACGTTTCTGATTTCTCCTTCAAAAAGAAGACCTAAGAGTATCTGGAGTATTCATCAATAATAACAAGACAGTATTGATCTCCAGCTATACTCTTCCGATTCACTGGACCAAACAAATCCATGTGGAGAAGCTCAAGAGGAACATTGATTGAATGATATTTTTTCAGCTTATGAGACTGCTTAGACTGCTTTCCCTTCTTACACGAAACACAGATATCAGACAGCTTAAAATTTTTTAAACTAACTCCCTCAACCAAACTGTTGTGTACCAGATGATTCATCTTGCGCAAACTCAAATGGCCCATCCTCTTATGCCAAAGGATTGAATCTTTCTCAGTTGCCTTAGTCATAAAACATGAAGCTGTGGAGGATGTAGTTGAAGCTGTGGCCATATTGAGAACATACAAGTCTTGTTTTCTTGGAGCAGACATCAAAATCCAATCTTCAGGTATCTGCACACCTTGCTTGAGAATATAACACTTTGAGTCATCAAACAGAACCTTGTACTCTTTGTCACAAATCTAAGAGACTGACAGGAGGTTGTTTTCCAATTGTTTGACATATCTGACATTATCGAACGAAACCTGTCCATTTGTCAAGATTCCCTCTCCTGTAATGAAACCACCCTTGTCTCCAGCAAAAGCTACATAGCCACCTCGAACTGCGTTCACATTGGTGAGCAAAGAAATATCACCAGTCATGTGTCTGGAAGCCCCACTATCAACGATCCAATTGCTGTTTACTCCAGCTTTTGGGGCAACCTGCACAATAAAGAGACTATCAGTTTACATTGGGAACCCAAGCCTTTACGGTCTTGGGTTGACCCATTGAGTCTCGGATCCAAACATCGATCCATTTTCCCTTAGGAATAGGTTTATCTGAAATTTGTGGAACAGATACCTCAGATGATTTAACTTTCCAAATTGCATTTTTATCAAAAGAGGTTTTCAGATAAATGGATGATGATTTTGATTGGTTAGCTTTAACCCCATTTGGAACAACCAAGTTTTCTAACTTTCCCTTTCCCTTGTCTGAGCTCTTAGGTTGAGTGTGAGATGAAGTTTTTGGTTGGAAAAATTTAGGCATAGATTTTACCAGTTTTGGTAAAGCAGACTTTAAGGTTTTGAAAGGGACAACCTTAGGTCTGATCAATTGAGGACAAAACCTCACAATATGTCCTGGTTCACCACACTCAAAACAAACTTTGTCACCTTTTTTATGAAAATGTTTCAAATCAGAAAATGTCTTTTTAGTTGATTTAAAAATATTTGATTTCTGACAATCTGATTCAAAACCCAAACCCGTCCTTCCTTTGTTACCAAACTGAGCTAATTTGGTAGCACAATTAGCTTCAGACCCCTGTGAAGCTTTAACAAAGCATAATTCTTTGTAAATCTTTGATTTGGAGATTGGGTCACCTTTCATGACACTAGGAGTTTGATTCCGAGGAGTGCTCTGTTTTGATGAATACTCTGATTCATCCTCGGAATCAGAAACCCAATCTTCCACAATTCCATCCACCCTTGAATCCTTAGTCTGAGATGAACTTTGATTTTCACTCAGACTAATTGGATCAACTACTAACGGAGTAGTAACTTGAAAATCCTTCACATCTTTGTCATTTGGAGTATTGACAAAGGCATTTAGGATTGGTGGAGGACACTTTTGATAGTTAACCTGTTCCTTCCCTTTATCAGTACCCCTACTGATCATATGCTCAATGATATAAGAGGAGCTCTCATATCTCTTGAGCTTTTGTCCTAAAGTCTCATAATCACATTCAACTAATGCTAATTTCTTCTTGATCTCATTTATGGTATTGAGATAAGAAGTTATAGCATCTTGCTTGTTCAGAACAGCGATCTCGGCCTCATGCAGTTGTCGATTTAAAAGATCAATTTTATTTTGAAAATCCTTTTCATTAGATTTTAAAACTTTGTTTGCTTCAATGCACAGATCGAGGTCGGTCATCAGATCACTGTTATGCTTCTGATAAGCAAGAACCTTACTACTAAGGTCAACACAATTGAAACAATCAGATTGAGAGGATGAACAATCAGTGTATACCTGCTCAGAAGAATCTGTAGAAGCAGAAGAGTTTGCCATCAAGGCAAATTGAATCGAAGAATCAGCAGCTTCACCATCAGATTCTTGAATGTCAGAATCAGTCAAACTGTCTGATTCTGAACTTGATATCTTATCATCAATCTCCAAAGACTCCTCCTGAATGCTTTCCTTATCAATATCTTCAGAATTCTGAATCTCTGCCACACATGCTTTCTCTTGATCTTCCTTATCAGCATTAAATCTGAGGTCCCAGTTTACCCCTTCATCTTGTTGAACCATTAAAGCTTTACTACCAGAAGATGAAGATCCAGCTGAAGAAGGAGAATCAATAGGAACTAATCTCCTTTCAGAATTGGTAGGGGCTGACTTCTGATGCTGAAATGGGTTCTTGTTTCCAGCTTTCTTAGGCTGCTTGCACTGTCTGGCAAAGTGACCCTTCTCACCACAGTTGTAGCAAGTAACAGATGCCATATCAAATCCAAACTTGGACTCCTTGTTTAGATTGATGTCCTTCCCGGTCCTCTTCACAAACTCCTTAGCTCTTCTAACTGCACTAGCCAATGCCCACATGATGTCAATTCTTTCCATATCATCAGGATCAATCTGAGAGTAGTCATCATTGGTCAAATATGGATTGCCGATCTGACCAGCAACTAATCCATCATATGAACTAACCAATGTTGACAGAAGACCCATGTGCTCTTTAGCAATCTCAACTGTGACCTTATCAAAGTTATCTGTTTTCAGACTTGCAGTAGGCTGATGATGCTCCTGTTGTGAGCAAGATGAAGAAGATGGGCTAAAGTGCATCTGAGCTGCAGATGGAGCTTCAGATGTTTTAGATACAAAAGCAGTCTTCAGAGGAGCATGAGTTGTAGCTTTGTCAACTGTGGGTGTGGAGTAGTATAGAGAAGGATCTTGAACTTGCACAACTCTCTTTGCCTTCCACTTGTTCTCTATCTCCTGTTCCTTCAATTTCTGAATAAAATCATTGATGTCCATATGAGCCATCATCTGATTTTGCTTAAGTACCATCAAGAAAGACTCCCACTTTGGAGGTAGTGCATCTGCCAAACATTGAATCTTCTCTTGAGTTGTAGTTTTGACCTCGTGGTTGAACAACTCACTCAACAAATGATAGAACCTTGCAATCAACTCATCAAGGGACTCATTACCCACATACATAAAGCTATTGAACTCTTTCCTTAAAGCTTTAGACTTAATGCTCTTTAAGGCATCATTCCCTTCATATCTTTGTTGCAAAGCATCCCAGAGTTGTTTAGCAGAAGCAAACTGTCTAAATTGATGAAAGATATCTGTAGCAATGGACTGTGACAAGATAGCATAGGCTTTCTTCTCATAGTCATACAGTTTTCTTTGAGGCTCGGTCATCCGTGTAACCAGCATAGGAGTTCCATCCTCATTTAAAGGCCTCAAATATCCTCCCTCTATCATCATCCACAGATTTGTATCCACTCCATTGATGTGAATCTCAAATCTATACTTCCAATGAGGATAGTCATCCAAAGTCAACAACTTAGGAGCTTAGTTTGAGTTCCCGGTTTCATTCTCTGTCAACAAGAGAGTCTGAATGCGATGGTTTTGGTTAGCCATGAGTGCTAGATCCTCCATTTGATCAGATGGAATAAGATTCAATACTTAGAAAAATTTCAGAGGTGACTGGCGAATGACTGCTATTCAGGCGAATGTCGGGGGCCGAATGAGTAGAAACTGGCGAATGAGAGGCTGAGTATGACAACTGGCGAATGGGTGAGTCGAATGACCTATTCGGCGAATGGCAGATCGAATGAGGTCTTTCGCCGAATGAGAATGGAGAATGAGGCTTATTCGGCGAATGAAGAATGGCGAAGGAGCTATTCGCCGAATGAGACCTATTCGGGGAATGAAGGGCTATTCGGCTGAACTTATTCGGCCGCCAGAGTCATTCGGCGATCTGGGGTTTTTGACAACGAAAATTTTGATAACTTGAGATTTTGACCAGATCTAACCACCAAATTTTGTACAGAACTTCAAGACATGATAATAAACCAATTGGGAAGAAATTAGATCAAACAAACCACAAAAACACTTGATATTTCAATGAAATAGTGACTTGGGAAGCAAGAAAAATAGGGTTTTTGGAAGTTACGAAAATCAGGGTTTTAGGAATCTCAGATCTGTTGATTTTGAGTAGAAATCGAGTAGAATCAAGAGCCAAAGCTCTGATACCACTTTGTTGGACCGATTGGAGCTCGGAAACAATCTGAATCCAATAGAAAACTACTCGATAACCTCTGGGATAGTGCGGAATCCTATTCCAGGGTTTTCCAATCGAAACCAACAGGAACCGTGGTGATCCGAGGCTGTAGAAACAACTTGGAAGCAACGATCGAACACCACGGGTTGAGAATCGAACTTGGATGATCAAGAACCGATCAGATCTTCTAGGGTTTTGACACTGGAGTGCTAGGGAAGAAGGAGGGCTCTGAAAAGTTAGGTTTGAAATGATTTGAACTTCTATATATAGGCTGTGGTCATTCGCCGAATGAGTGGCCGAAGCAGCTCATTCGGCGAATGACTAAGCTCGAATGAGCAGTCATTCGAATGAGTCATTCGGCGAATGACTCATTCTGAACTCAGACATTCGCTATAACCTTCATTCGGCGAATGACTTCATTCTAGAGTCATTCGCCGAATGAGTAACTCTCATACTCAATTCAGTTAATAATCAAATCAAACAATTAGATAAACATTAATAGACAATAATCAATAGAAATAAACATGATGAATTAGATATAAAGACAACTTCCATTAATACTTTGAATAATTACATGATAAGAATTACAGAACTGAACTAGGGACAAAAACGTGTATCAACATAAAGGCGTCTTCTACCACATTGGCCTTTCCAGGATGATACCGGATTTCACAATCGTAGTGACTTAAAAGTTCCACCCATCTCCTTTGCCTCATGTTTAACATTTTCTGATCAAGTATATGTTGCAAGCTTTTATGATCAGTGTAAATCACAAAATTTGTTCCATACAAATAGTGTCTCCATATTTTTAAAGCAAACACTACAGCTCCTAATTCTAAATCATGTGTGGTATAGTTTTTCTCATGAGTTTTTAATTGTCGTGATGCATATGCAATTACCTTCTTTCTTTGCAGTAACACACAACCCGGTCCTAATCTATAAGCATCACAGTATACCACGAAATCTTCATTTCCTTCTGGTAAGGATAATATAGGTGCACTACACAACTTTTGTTTAAGTGTGTCAAAGGCTTCTTGCTGTTTTTCTCCGCATTCAAAGGTCACTTTCTTCTGTGCTAAAGTAGTTAAGGGTAATGCTATCTTAGAAAAATTTTCAATAAATCTCCTGTAGTAACCGGCCAATCCTAAAAATTGTCTTATCTCCATAAGAGTTCTTGGCGTCTCCCATTCTCTGACAGCTTCTATCTTTAAAGGGTATACTTGTATTCCTTCCTCATTTATAATATGCCCCAACAACTGTACTTCTCTCATCCAGAAATCTCATTTGCTTAGCTTAGCATACAACTTTTCACTCCTTAGTAGTTCTATCATTTTTCATAGATGCTCCTCATGATCCTTTGAATTCCTTGAATATATTAATATATCATAAATGAATACGATTACGAATTTATCCAAATATGGTTTGCACACACGGTTCATGAGATCCATGAATACTGCAGGTGCGTTACTAAGCCTGAATGGCATTACCATAAATTCATAATGTCCGAAACGACTTCTAAAAGCGGTTTTTGGAACATCCTCATCTCTAACTCTTAATTGATGATATCCTGATCTCAAGTCGATCTTCGAAAAGTACATCGCCCCTTGTAGTTGATCAAACAGATCGTCTATTCTTGGTAGTGGATAGCGGTTTTTTATGGTAACTTTGTTTAGCTCACGATAGTCAATACACATTCTCAGCGTCCCGTCCTTCTTTTTCACAAATAGTACTCGGGCTCCCCGTGGAGAAAAAATCGGCCTTATGAAACCTTTGTCCATCAGCTCCTGAATTTGTATCACCATCTCTTGCATTTCCTAAGGTGCTAAGCGATAGGATGCTTTGGCTACTGGTGCTGCTCCTGGGATTAGATCAATTCTAAATTCCACTTGCCTTGGTGGTAGCAATCCTGGAAACTCTTCTGGAAATACATCTAAGTATTCGAATACTACAGGTATTTCCTTGTGTACTGCATATTCCTTCTCGATGATCACATAAGCTAAGTAAGTTATATTACCCTTCCTCAAGTATTTCTCAGTCTTTTCATACGAAATGATGCGCGGTGTTTCTCTGATCTTATGTCCCGTCACCACCAGTTTCAAATCATTATTTAAGGGAATTGTTACGGTCTTATGTTCACAGTTAAGTTCTACATTATTCATAGCTAACCAATCCATCCAAATTACTACATCAAAGCCTCCTAGTTCAATAGGTAGTAGATCAATATTAAATTCGCATCCTTCCATAATTAAGTCACAGTCTTTCAACATTTCCTTTACACTTATCACTTTACCAGTGGCTATTTCTACTTCACATATTTCTTTAAAACAGGTGGATTGTTTAACAAGTAAAGATCTAAATTTTGTAGATATGAAACTAAAAGTAGCACCCGTATCAACCAATATACTAGCTACATGATTGTTTAATAAGAACGCGCCGGTTATCATTTCTGGATCCTTTCGAGCTTCAGTTGTCAGGAGTACGAATGCTCTTCCCGTCGCCTTGGTTGGCTTATCCCGTTTCAGTTTTGGGCAAGTGTTCCTTAAATGTCTCAGTGTCCCCACATTCGTAACATCTGGCGACGTCCTTGACCCTGCAATCTTTGAGGAGATGTCCTGCTTTCTTACACTTGTAGCAATACTTAGGGTTGCATTCACCCTGATGATGTACCTTGAACTTATCACACCAAGGACTAGTTCCTAGATATATCTTCCTTCCTGGCCTGGACGTAGCTGCTTCCCTTGCCTTACCAAAATCGTTTCCCTTACCCTAAAACTTCCTGACCTTCTGATCTCCTTTCCTTTCATTCCTATTCTCTTTCCACTTCCACTTTTCACCCACTTTTTCCTGACTTATTTTCCCGCACCTCACTATTTCATCAGTAAGTGTTCCTCCTAACTCCACTGCCGACTGGAAGGTAGATGGCCTGGATGTCCTGACATACCCTCTTATTTGAGGTGCTAATCCCCAAATATATCTTCTTATTCTTTTGGTTTCAGGGGTAACTAGATGTGGAACTTGCAATGCTAGATCATTGAACCGATTAATATACTTGGTATGATCAAAGCCAATCATTTCGTGCGCCAGATCTCGGCTTCAATTCGTTCCAGTTCATTAATTGGACAAAACTTCTCAATCACCAGATCCTTAAAAGTTTTCCACTTCATGTCTTTAATTGCATTTCGGCCCCTAGCTCTGAAAATAGTGTTCCACCACGTCAGTGCAGATCCCTTGAGAGAGTATGTTGCATACTTGACTTTGTTATCTTCCTTACAGTCACTATATCCCAAACAGACTCCATATCTTTTAACCATCTGATGGCTCCAATAACACCATCTCTTCCTTCGATATGTATAGTGAGCTGTAGTGATCTGTAGTGTTCGCACACGCTTGATTGTTTCCATTCAACTCAGTGCGTCGGACACTACGTTGGCTTTCCCGTGGTGGTACTTGATAGCACAATCATAATCACCTATGAGTGCAACCCACCTTCGTTGCCTCATGTTTAGCTATTTCTGATTGAAGATGTGTTGTAGGATTTTATGATCGGTAAAAATTGTGCACTTTGTGCCGTACAAACAGTGTCGCCAAATCTTCAATGTAAACACCACATCTCCCAACTCCAAATCATGATTCTATAATTCTTCTCGTGCACCTTTAGTTGTCTTGACGCGTATGAAATAACCTTCTCGTGTTGCATCAGCACACAAAGGAGTCCCTGTTTTGATGCGTCACAGTAGACCACGAAATCATCACATCGATAAACCGCATGTAGCACCCTGCTAGGCCTAGGAATTGTCGCACCTTAGTTGGAGTTTTTGGTGCTTCCCAGTTTTTGATAGCTTCGATCTTAGCTGGGTCAACGTGTATTCCCTTCTCATTAACCACGTGTCCAATAAATTGGACTTCACGGATCAAAAAAACGCATTTGGAGAATTTTGCGTATAGTTGTTCGGTCTTCAATAGTTCCAAGACCAGCCTCAAGTGGTCAGCATGTTATTCATGACTCTTGGAGTATTTCAGGATATCGTTGATGAACACTATTAAGAACTTATCAAAATACAATTTACACATGCGATTCAAGAGATCTATGAATACGGCCGGTGCATTAGTCAGTCCGAAGGGCATGACCAAAAAGTCGTAGTGTCCATAGCGTATCCTAAAGGCTGTCTTAGGAATGTCATCTTCCTGTATTGTTAGTTGATGGTAACCAGATCTCAAATCGATCTTCGAATAGTAGCTTGACCATTGCAATTGATCAAACGAATCATCTATCTGTGGTAATGGGTATCGATTCTTGATCGTCACCTTGTTTAGCTCTCCCGGTAATCGATGCGCATTCTGGACGTTCTGTCTTTCTTTTTCACAAACAAGACCGGTTCTCCCCATGGTGAGAAGCTCGGTCTGATGAATCCTTTGTCTAACAGCTCCTGTAGTTAATTAGAAAGTTCTTGCATTTCGGTAGGTGCCAGCCGGTACGGAGCTTTTGCTATTGGTGCAGCTCCTAGTGTGAGATCTATCTAAAACTCAATCCGTCGTTTCAGTTGTAATCTAGTTAATCTTTAGGAAAGACTTCAGGATAATCGCGAACAACATCGATGTCCTCGATCTTCCTCTCCTTCTTCGGTTCTTCTATGATAAGAGCTAGTATCGCCGGGTATCCCTTTTGCACATATTTTCTAGCCTTCATGCAAGACATGATGTTCAAGGGCATTCCCCATCGTTCTCCCTGAATAGAAATCTGATCTCCGTTTGGAAATGTGACTTGGACAATCTTCTCGTTGCACACGATCTCTGCTTGGTTCGCGGATAGCCAATCCATTCCAACGACCACATCAAAACTCCCTAGAGTCACCGGCATCAAGTCCATTTCGAGTTCGTGATCCTTCAGAACCATGACGCATCCTCAAAATATGTGTTATGTCTCTATCAGCTTGCCATCGGCTAACTCTACGGTATACTTATATTCTAGTGGTGATGGGGAAACGTTAAGTTGCTGGCTAAACTCGCTAGATATAAAACTACTATCGGCGCCGGTATCAAATAACACAAGATCCAATGATGAATGCCCAGCCCTTAGTCGTGTTGGCGCATGTGTCCCGGTTTACCGTAGATAATCATCCCCTCTGCATATCACTAGCATTTGTGTTCGGGTTGGCACGACACTCCTTCGTCATATGTCTGTTTCTTCCACATCTTGCACACTTGACCTTATTGCATGGGCCAAAATGGTGGTATGAATAGTGATTGTAGATGGGGTAGTTGCCTTTATGCACCCCTTCCCCTGGGTGTCTAATTGAGTGGCATTGAATACTTTGGCTAGTGCTGGACAATGATGAGTCGGTTGCTGAGGAGTGAAGGTTTTGTTGTGGCTCGGTTCCCATTTGCGTTTGGTATTCTGGGGCTTCAGGTTCTCACCCCTCTTTGGCAGTTTCCCTTGAGCCATGACCTGATCGGTTAGTTTGTGTGCTAGCCAGATGGTTGGCTGGATGAGTGTGGGGTCTGCTATAGTGGCCATGCTTTGGATTTGCTCTGGTAGGTCACTGATGGACTATTCTATCTTCTTGTATTCCGAGGTCACCATTCAAAGACACAACTTACATAGCTCGTGAATCGATTCGTGAACCCAGAATACCTCCTCTAGCTTCTTAATTTCATTATGAGGGCAGTACTCCTCCCAAGATATATAGTTGGCTGCCTCCAAATATGGTGTCTAAACATGGGAGTTCCACCATGTGAGAGCCTGACCCTCAAGGGTTCTCATTTCAAATTTCACCTTGTTTTCTTCGGAACATTCACACATGCAGAAGAACAACTCGGCCTTCTCAATCAAGCGAAGCAGTCCCACTTCTCCCTCTGATCCCTTGAATGTATGTGGGTGGCAGCTCAGAAACGTCTTAAATGAACACCTATTGGTTTTGTTCCAGGATCCTGCATTTCAGTAGTCAAGTCTGCATGTTAGAGTTTGAGTTTTGTTTGTTATGATAATCGAGTTCGAGTTAGTTTACAGCTGTTCGTTCCACTGGTCTCACTGTTTAGTCGCAATGCTTCGTAGTCAGCAATCGCCTTGTTGAACCGTCATTCCACCATCGCCTTGATGGCTACGGAACCAATCATTCAGCTATTAGCACATATGTATGGTCCCCGTCCCGCCATTTGTTAGTATTAATATGCAATAGATAATAAGTTACTTATTGTTAGAGTCAGTTGTGGGTTACGTTAGCATGCATACAATCAATATATCATAAAGTCCAAAATATCATAGCATTAATAATTTTTCAAGAGTACAATAATGCTTTCAAGTTGAATTCACTACTACCCAAAATGATTTTTGTGAGCACAACCCGCTCATATAGGTTCTAATAATGCTACGACAATAAAGATAAACCTACTCTAAGTAGCTGAGGAGATGGTGGAAATCGAATCTCCAGTGGCTGCAGTACCATCGTCCTCCTCCTCAAATGGCTCCTCATCCTCTTCCTCGAAAGGCTCCTCGTCATCATCATCAAATAGCTATCCCACCTCTGTAGGTGCTGGCTCCTATGCTATCTGTGCAGCTAATGCTCCTACTATAGCCTTAGCCGCCTCAGCTCGGGCCTCGTCTCAAGCATCCATCTGCTCCAGTCAAGCAGTGGTCTTATCGTGCTAGCTGAGGGCCTGTAATGTCAAGTCGACCAGGTTGTCGTGCTCCAGGTCTGTGTAGTCCAGCTCCTACTCCTGTCGAGCAGTGGTCTCCTCCTACTGGCTGAGGGTCTGTCGCGTCATGTCGATCAGGTTCTTGTTCTCCCGGTCGGTGTAGTCTAGCTTCTACTCAAGACGTGCTACTCACTGAAGTACGAGATGTAGGTCTGCGAGTAACGCCGAGATGTCTCTCAACATGCCATACATGTTTCGGGTCGCCTGATCTGACATGGCAGCATGGGCCGCAAAGGCCTACTCCAATGGGTATTCGTTGGGGCTGGCTGGACATGCTGCCTAAAGACATGGGTGGAGGTACCCGCTCGTCACAGATCCACCTACGGATCAAGTCGGGATACCAATCCCACTCCTGCGTATTTCTCTGCGAGTGAATACGCGCCATCTCCCCTGGGAAGATGTCAGCTAGTGGTACCATGCGGCGCATCCTACGCTCGTCATCCTCGGTCATGTCGTCCGCTGCGGTGTCAGACCATTGGGTGTCACACCCCTAAAGTCCCACTTGCGGTGTCAGACCACTGGGTGTGACGTGACCATGATCAAAGCTCTTAGCCATATATAACAAAACTACATGAGTTTCGAAAATACACAGTTTTGATAATAATAATAATCAAGTTGCATTAATATATAGCAGCGGAAATAGTAAATTGTTTAGCAGTCGAAAATAAAAGTTATGCAGCGGCATGTAAGATTGTTAAGACACTACATTGTTTAAAAAATACAACATTATAAAATGGTCAAAATAAAAGCTTAAATGCATGCAAGACTCTTCCTTTGCGTTCCAAATGCATCCTAACTCGTGCATTTAGTTACCTGAGAATAAATGCTAAAATGTGTCAACATAAAGTTGGTGAGTTCACAGATTTAAGTAAAGTAAAACAGTTGTGAGATATATATACTAGATATGTTACGTTGTAGACCAATGGTCCCGAGTGTATGTGTTCACCTCTACCGACACTAGACTGTTAGATGCCTTCGCCAAGTCTATCGTGAAACAATGGCATAGGTCGATATTACGCTCGTTCTGACCGCAAGTCAGATTTTTCGTCGAGCGGGGTTTGTCAGACCCAGTAGTACTACGTAATAACACCTCACTCGTTGTTCAACTAACGGTAAGGTCGTGTGAGGACTTTGTTACGATATAATCACACTCAAAAGTTGTTTTACAACATACCAGTCATCCATCTAAAATACTTGTTGCATAGTATTCTCACCCCAAATGTTAAGTAAAATAGTTTAAGAGTAAAAGTGGGGTTGTAAACTCACCTGAGTTTAGCAGTTGTTGCGGTTACGTGAACTGTGAGTTCTTCGTCTCTAGCTGTTACCTATATCACATAAGTGTTGTGAGTTCGTGTTCACTGTTTTGTTTGTGTTCGTGTCGGTCTCACTAGACCATGTCTGTGTCTAAACAACTCTAAGTTGTTCTGTTTGACCATGTTTGACTGTGTTGACCGTGTTTGACTTAACAACCCATTGCTGATTCGTTTAGTTATGGTGTTCGTTTAGCGTGTGTTAAGTTTCGTGTATTACATGTAGACACATATGTTACATTCGGCGAATAACTTACTATTTAGAGTAAGTTTTCATTTTAAGAAGATTTCTATTTCAGGAAAGTTTACACAAAATTACCTTTTAACTATTCTAGCATGCTTGTTTATCCTATATGATCATGTTATCATATAGCACATTGTTACAAGTTATCACATAGGCATACTTCTTATCTTAGCATGCTTGTTTATCCTCATTCATCACGTTTCACATAAATCCCCTAATGAAAGTTACCTATTTCATTAAGTTTGTAAATAAACTGATTTTAATCATTTTTAACCATTTAGAGGTGTCCCTTATACCATTAGCATCATCAATCAATCTCAACATATCGTAAAATCAACATGCAAGTAAGCTGTTCATCATAAAAGTTTCTATTTATAGAAACTTATGACCAATACACCTGTTTCATTAAATCTATCACACAATCATGCTAATAATAATCAATATTTCACCAAATCATCATTTTAAATCACAAGCGTGCTCTTATTTCATCATCTATCATCATCTTGTAGCATTAAAGTTACTAAAACTAGCAATCTTTCATAAATCACCATCATTTGACCATAATAACCACAATAATCATTTTAAGAGACCCAAATATAACAAGTAATCATTCATTTACATCAAAAATTATCTAAAACTCCATGGATTCACATTGCATGTTACTAAAAAGTTTCCTTTTATAGTAATACCAACAAATGACCATCAAATCTCCCATAACACCATAGATCATTCTAGAAAAATCAAATCAACCATCAAAGTCATAAACACATACCTGGAAGTAACAAAAATTCATGCATGTGGTTGATTTAGTGATGCATGTAGCCATAGAGGCTTGCAAGTGAGTGTGGGTGTTTTAAGATAAAAATAACCACAGGGACTACCTCACAAGGCTCCAAAAGACTGAGATGTAGCTGGTACAGCAGTTCAGCAGCTCCCCCTTCGCTTCTAGCCTTCAAAACTTGAATGGTGACTCCTAGATGGTTGATAATGGCTCTCCAGGGGTTGTAATATGGTTTGACAGAGTGTAGAGGTCGTGATATCGTCTGATGATCGAGGGGAATGGTGTAATGGGTGAAAGAAATGAGCCGAGGTGGTCTTTATAAAGTTTCTGTGTTCTGGCCTACGTCGCGTGCCGCCACGAGGCCCTAAGTGGGTCTCGGTGAACCGCCAAGAATAAAATAATCAGGTTTTCTCCCGAAACGCGGCGCGTAATACCGAGTGGAAGTTGACCGGTTGTGGCGTGTCGTGAAGGATTTCTGGGATTCAAATTATACCGCCTATTATTGCGTACCACCAGGGTCCTCTTCGGGGCCCTTGGCGTACCGCGAAGGCTTCTGGACTAGCCTAATTGGCCTAATTTCGTTGTTTCAATTCATTTTTCGATTGCTCTTCGTTAATGCTCAACGTTTCTTGACTTTTAGTCGTAATTTAGTTTGTGTCTAGCTCGCATAAAGCTTAGTTGTAGTTAAATATTATCATTGTTCGTTTGATTGCATCAACGTTCGTTAAATCAAAAGACGTGTGTGCCTTTTCTGATAATTCCTCGAATTATCGTTTAATCATTGTGTTTGGACTATCGTGCCACGTGTGACACTAAATTAACCCAATTCTAGTGCCACGTATGTAATAATAACTCAACTTATTGTTTAACTAATATAGTTGCTACAGGGAAAATAAGAGGTGTCACATTCCCGAAGTTGTTAGCGCGTTTGGATTGTACTTTTGAATTCTAGACTGGTGGAGAAACGCTATAGAACCAAAATTACCATATTTGGTGAAGAAATGAAGACGTAAAGGTAAGGGTTTTTAGAGAGAGAGAGTAAAGAGAGAAATCTCTGAAAAATTTAGAGAGAGAGAGAGCAAATGGCTGCAATGAATGAGTACGGGCATTCATACAAATCGTCACCTATACGAATACGGCGTTCGTTTTACATTATGACTTGATCATTTACTTTGTGATATCACCATAGAATATTAAGCCTAAAAAGTATATTCGTGTGAATCGTCACCCACGTGAATACACTTTTAGGTTAATATTCTAATCATGCTATCCTTGTGTAGTTTGGCAATCGTTTCCTTACCGTCGTTTAATGTTTTCTGTGTGTTTATTCTCCCATTGTTATAATGTTCTCGTTCCAATTCCAAATTCTTCTCGCTAAATCATCACACCAACATACTCATGAAATACCGAAGAATGTTTATGTATAGGGCATACGTAGAGTTGACCTCACCGCCTCAGTCACCAGCCCACCACCTCTTCGATACATCATGACATATGCCTTGCTGACATTCAGAGATAGAACCCCATACTACAATTACTTCCAAATATGATATTTTGTATGTGTTAGATCTAAGAAAACCGTAAGGTATGTCTAGTTATGTTTCAAACTACGGGTACCCTTCGGGTTTTTTTTTGTTTTCCAAGTGTGAATTCTCAATGATGCAAACCAAAATATGTTCAAGTGTATAATGTCATATAACCAAACGATAAAATAAATTATGAAGTTTATAAAGTTCAAATCGTAAATAATTTTCTCGGTGCGTGGTGGTTGCAGAAGTTTAATGAAGACATACAACTACAACCAGGGTATAAATCTGTGTTAAGTTCTTTAAACAATGCATCACATTCTCGGTCTAAATTGGTTACATCTTCTTCTACATTTTCTTTGGTTGTATTCATTTCTGCCATAACATCATCAATTACCCCAAACATCTCTTCATTTGTTGTTGTTGTACGTGTTCTTGGATCAAAAAGAGACTCTATATTGTCAGCATTATGATATTTCTTGCCATGATAATTGCAAGTTTTATATGACTGTAGAAACCCATGGTCCTGTATGTGTGCATAAATCGTACTCAAATCTTTTCGACACCCATAACATCGTCTACATGGGCAATATGCTTTTCCGGAGAATCTCTATAAAGTTCCGAAGACCGTTTATGAAATCCAGAGAATTTTGGTTTTCTAATGTAATCCAACTCTTATTAACTGTCAGATCTATATATAAATATATATGATGTAAACATACAATTTTAAAGTTACAATGTAGTTGCAAACATATAATCTAGTTGCAAGCAGACAATTTTAAAGTCACAATCTGGTTGCAACATACAATTTTAAATCCAAAGTTACAATGAAGTCGCAAACATACCTTTTTAAAGTTACAATATAGTTGCAAAAATACAATTTTAAAATATCAATGTAGTAGCAAACATAAAATCTATTTGCAAGCATACAATTTAAAAGTCAGAATCTAGTCACAAACATACAATTTTTAAGTTATACAATGTAGTTGCAAATAACCAAATCCAAAGTTACAATGTAGTTGCAAATAGCCAAATCCAAAGTTACAATGTAGTTGCAAATAACCAAGTCCAAAGTTACAATGTAGTTGCAACCATACAATTTTAGAGTTTCAATGTAGTTGCAAACATACAATCTAGTTGCAAGCATACAATTTTATTGTCACAATCTAGTTGCAAACATACAATTTTAAAGTTACAACGTAGTTGCAATTAACCAAATACAAAGTTACAATGTAGTTGCAAATATGCAATCTAGTTGCAAGCATACAATTTAAAAGTCACAATCTAGTTGCAAACATACAATTTTATAGTTACAATCATACAATTTTGAAGTTACAATGTAGTTGCAAACATACAATCTAGTTGCAAGCATGCAATTTTAAAGTCACAATCTAGTTGCAAGCATACAATTTTAAAGTCACAATCTAGTTGCAAGCATACAATTTTAAAGTCACTATCTAGTTGCAAACATACAATTTTTAATTTGTAATGTAGTTGCATATAACCAAATCCAAAGTTACAATGTAGTAGCGAACATCCAATCTAGTTGCAAGCATACAATTTTAAAATCACAATCTAGTTGCAAACATTAAATTTTAGAGTTACTATGTAATTAAAAATAACCAAATCCAAAGTTACAATTTAGTTGCAAACAAACAGTCTAGTTGCCACACATATACATACATCAAACATACAAACCTAAACAATTAAACAATTTCATATACAACCACAATTATCAAATTTCATATGCATACAAAATTGCTCAATTACATGTAACCCAATCTAGTTGCGAGCATCAAATTACAATCTAGTTGCAAGATCATCTTGTTCACCCTCTTGTAATCACACAAGCATACACGCTTAATCTTCTAAACACACAGCTATGTATGTAAATATACATAAATATATACTAATAATGCAAACATCAAACATACATCTAGTTGCTAACGTATATGCATATCTGATGAACATACAAACCAACACACTAATTAAAAATTACAATTACATACATAAGTATATACTTACATGTTACGCAAAATAGTCATCCTCTTGTAATCATACATAAATAATACATGCATACAAACAAAAAGTTTTAGCAAAAATTATTTATTACCTTCAAGAACATCAACTTGAATAACTTCTAGAAATATTTAGAAACCCGAAGTAAACTTCAAAGCTTCTTCCCTTAGTTCTTGTAAACACACAAACATATATACTAATCATATGTAAATACTAATCATCTACAAATGATATATATATATATATATATATATAATCAGTAAAAAAACTATTTTTTACCTCAAACATATTTGAAATGAAGAGATCGAAGGTTTCCGTCAAAAACATTCAAATCTTCGAAAACCTAAGAAATATTAAGAACCATAAGTGAAAATTAGTAAAAACTAGAGAAAATCTCAAAACCAACAACTATCTAAGCTCAAATTACTAGATTTCACTCGAAATCTACTTGAAATTCATCCATAAATCTAACAATGAAGAGAAACGCGAGAAAGCAACAAAGGGGTAAAAACACAGTTCTACACGAACTGAAGGTTTATTTTTCTCGTTCAACCATGTCCTGACGACTTTTAGTTGGTATAGCCCTCAGCAAAAAGTCGACGTCTAGGCGCATGGTACTTTTTTTAATGAGACATGTGTCGACGACTTGTTGGTGAGACAACCGAAGTCCTCTAGAACTACTTCGTAATATGCTTCAAGAAAAAGGGGAAAAACTTTTTTTTATTTAGGAAAAGGTTGTGCCGACGACATGTAGTCGGCATAGGTTATATATAATGGGGGCTAAAAGGCTCGCCCTTTTTGCTTAGAGTGTACTGATCTATGTCATCGGTATAGGTTAAGGCTGGAAAAAAATCCGAAGAACTTGGTACTGACCACGTGTTGTTAACACAGGTCGATCTATGGCGACAATTTTTTTCGTCGGGCCAGAGTTAGTCGGCACAGGGTCCGTTTCTTGTAGTGTACTTTTTATGCAAGTTCAACACACGTATATTAGAGTTAGAAATCAAACAATTTGTATGTTTAGATGAGTTGTATATGATATTTTCTTTTATATTCAAGGTCATGAGTTTGAAACCCAATGATAACCACCATTTTTATTTTCCTCTTCTACTGGTTATATCTATATACTAAAGGTAAAATAATCATTATAAGTAAATACAGAAATAATATTTTTTTATTAATTTTTTTAAATAAGTAAAATTTCTTTATGAAAAGATTCACAAAAGACTTTACCCATATCAACTGGTAATTGTTTTGGACTACAACAACGATAATAATAATTAATTAATAATATTTATTATATAATATTAATACCAATGAATAATAATAATAATAAAAACTATTATTAATATTAATAATAATGTTTTTGGTATGTGTTTTGTTATTCGTGACAATGTCACCATAGCAAGACGACACAACTCAATCTTTAATTTTTAGTCAAAAAATGTAATGGTGATATATATACTTTAATAAAAATAATAATAATAATTAAACGATAATAAAAATTCATTAACAACAATTAAAAATAAAATGAAAAGCTTGAAAGTTGTTGCGATCAACTTTTTTATATGTGTTTTGATGTTCGTGATGTTATCAGCGTTGTCGTCGAATAGTTGCATTGGTAGATCTCTATGGCTAAAAACATTTGTGCAATTTTGGTTGTCTGGCATTATATGAGGCAAGTTTTAGTTCGTTTTCAATTTTTTTTACAATTATTGAACTATTATATATGAAATAATATTTTTTAACTAATTATAATAATAATAATAATAACAATAATTTATTTTTTTCCTGTTTTATTTGTTTGTCTTATTTCGTGTTTATTGATTATAGATTTTATGACCAAGCATGAATTTTTTTTGATGTGACAGACACATTTATGATGGCTACACTTTAGGGTTTTACGTTGGAGTGGCAACTGTTGTGCCATGATTTTATATATTGTGTTGATATACGAGATCATGTATGCATTCTTATATTCAAAATCGTAACGGAATTTCCGCCGCAATACGCGGGAAACCAACTAGGTATTTATATAACCAAATTCACATATTTTGTAGTGAGAAATTAAACAAGTTGTAGGCCTAGATGATTTGGTATATGTAAATTTCATTTAAACCGAGATCATGGGTTAGAAACCTAATACCAACATCATTTAAATGTGCTTTAGTCCATTGAAGACCTGGTTCTATTCTCCGGAAATCTTTGGCTTAAATGTGCTTTAGGGCTTATAAACTCTAGCATTTTTAGTGACGCGATATTTTATTTACATTTCGATCGTTTTTATTTTCTGTTAACATTAATTTTTACACTGATGTAACATTAATCTTAATTATGTATTCCGATGAAGAAGAACATCGGAAGGTCTTCAAGCCAACTAGACCTCCCGATACCGTAACAATGTTATTCTTAAGATCAAGCTTGGAGATTGCTCAACAGCTTCTAATACAAAGACTTCTGAAGACTTTCAACTGCTGATGTTGCTTTCTTATTGAAGAAATATTCAGAGTAACTTTCTACCCTCATAACCAAATCAGAAGACATTCTTGTGATAGTCAACAACAAGCTACAACTATTAGAATAACAGAAGATACTCTAAAGATATCTTCATTAATGTCTTTTGTAGTATATTTAATTAATCTAAAAGTAAATGGACTCATTTGTATTAATTGTAATTAATATGGTTTGGCTTGTCAAGTCATAATAGAGTACTGGAATCAGCTTTAGTTTGCCTCTAGTGTTTTGTCTAGTCTTGTATCCCCATAAGGATACAATTATAGCTTGTAGTATATAACCTTTCACTTGTAACCTATCAAGGTAGAGAGTTTTCGCTAAGATTCGTGAACAATTTGCTTGCAAAAGAACTATACAATTGAGCTTGAAGTATTTATGTGTTCAAACATCTTTCTATTACTAGTGTATTTGAGATTAGGTTACAAAGTATTCCGCATCTATCAACTTTGTAGAAGAAACCCTGATTAAGTGTTGTGAAAAGCTCATTACCCGATCCAACATATGACCTATAATGTAATTATATTATTTATCAAAATACATAAAATCATTACTATTTGATAGAAAAAAAGAAGAAAAATTAAATTTAAAAATATATCATATGAGTGTTTAATAGGATAGAGAAGTGTGAAACTAATTTTGAGGTGCTTTAAGAACATGCATGTGTATATAAAACTTTTATTTACTAGCCAGAATAGGTAAATTATATACTATTCTTAACTTGGACAGACCTAAATTATGTAGATCGAGTTCATAAGATCCCATTCAATCTCAACTAGTTAATTAGTACATATATCGCGAAATTTCTCTTGACACCATAAGATTTTTTGAAGTTACATTATAAATATAGTTGAATATGATTCAAAACACTAAAATTGAATTTGACGCAACGGTTACTCAAAGAATTATGGTTCCTTTTCCCAAAATAGGCCTAGGGTTCGAATTCAAGGGGACTGATGTTTTATTTAATTTTGAAATATGATCATGTTTAACTGTGGAATTACCCTCAAATCCCAACACTAATATCAATTAAACAGTGATAATCGTGATTATTCCAATTTGGAACGATTCTTGCAATTATGATATCGGTAAGAAAATTATTTGCGAATGGTTGAGTCGAAAATGTGTTAGAATATTTACAAAAGATGAAAGCTTATAGGGAATAATTTTAATATATAAGTGTTTTTTGGCATTTATGTTAACAATTATGTTTTAATTATTTGTGTTTAAATACTAGCATACTTCAGTTATGTTATTATTGTAAATTTGAGTTAGTAGAAATAAGAGAATCGGGAAAAAAAAAACGATTGCATAAGAAAAAAAATCAGATATCCACCATTAATTCATAAATTACATACAAAAATAAAACCTTATATGTTATTGTTAATAATTATCGAGATTTATTTTTGGATTTTCTTAATCTAATTGTATAAACCATCACTATTTCCCAATATATATTATCTATCATTGTAAGATCAATAAAGGTTGATGCTCACCAAACTCTCTTGACTAAGTCTTGGACTCTCTAAAGCCTACCGAAGGATAACTCACTCCTGCCAAAGGCTATACATAAGAGTGAAGCTTCCGATGACCTCCTCAGCCCTTAGAGCTCAACACTTAAAGATTCAATAATCCAGCTACTTCCGAAGAACAAAGCTTCCGAAGTTATGCTCTACAGCTACTGAGTACAAGGACTTCCGAAGACTTGGTTCTGACAAAGATTCTATACACTTGTAGAAATAATCAGAGCTGCTTTCTCTCATGAAGACCAATAAAGAAGACATTCTTGTGATAGTCAGCTACAAAGAAGGTTTGTCAGAACCACAGAAGATAACAAGATATTAATGCGTTTTGTAGTGTAGGCATTTATTGTAAAAGTCAAAGAGTCTTTTGTATTAATTGTAATTAATATGGCTTGGCCTGTCAAGACTATAACATATACTAGTTTTAGCATTAGTTTGTTTCTAGTATTTTGTCCAGCCTTGTATCCATACAAGGATACAGCTGTAGGTCTTAGTATAAATACGTTCAATTGTTAGTTAGCAAATGACGAGTGAGTGCTTGAGCTAAGTGTTTGTAAACTTAAGAGTTGAATGCAATATACTTTGACCTTGAATTTATAATTTCTTTCTGTATTTTGTTTCAATCTGTTTTACAAATCTAGTTGATAGAGTTTCAGCATCTATCAACTTTGTAGAAGATAACTTGTGTAAGTGTTGTGTAAGTTACATAACCAGATCCAACAAGTGATATCAGAGCATTGGCTCTCTAACTTAAGTAACTAACCATTCTTAAGTTACCAGTTGTTTATCTTCTACTACTCTTTATTTTTCAAGCTACCTCTAAGTCAAAATGACAACCATCAGCAAGCACGATACTGAGAATGGTACTCTCAACAAACCTCCCATGTTCACTCCGGATGATTATGATACATGGAAGGTTAGGATGGAAGGTTTCATCAGGAACCAGGACTTCAAACTTTGGAAGTCAGTTCTTGAGGGACCGTTCATCCCAACTATTGTTGCTACAGGTACTGGTGGGGCACTCGTGGCAAAAGATCCATCTTTGTACTCAGATGAGGATTAGAAAAGGATGGAGGTGGACTCTGAGGCACAATGTCTGATTCAAATGGCAATGCCAAACTCTATCATACATGTATTCATGAAATGCAAGTCTGCCAAAGAGATGTGGAACTCTTTCCAGCAGATGTATGAGAGGTCAGATGATTTGAAGGAGAACAAGAAGGATATGCTAAAGCAGAAGTTTGAGAAATTCTGCCAAGAGAACAACGAGAAGATGGCTTCTCAGTATTTGAGGTATGCTCAATTAGTTGATGAGTTGGTTGCTGCAGGAGTGAAGATGGAAAACCAAGATGTCATCAGGAAATTTCTAAGATCAATTCCTCATGCCTAGAATATATATTCTGTTGCTATTCGTAGAACAGAAAATCTTAGAACCCTGAAGCTGGGAGAGTTATTTGGTATACTCAGTGCATACCAAATGGATATTGATGCCCAGGAACCCAAACCTACATCTGTTTCATCATGTTCAGCCGTGTTGTATGCCACAATCATCCCTTTCAAACTATCAATCCATATACTACTCAAACTCCACACCCATTGTCTCCTTCCCAGAAACTCCAACTCCATCAACCTCACATTCAAACCTTTTTACAAGCTCAACTCCACTGCTTACCTCAAGCCAGGGAGCTTTCATAGCCGAAGAGACCAATTATTTTCATCTGTGTCAGGAGGATTTAGATGGAATCCCTGTTGATGATCTTGAAGAAATGGACATCAATTACCAGATGGCCATTATTTCTTACAGGGCAAAGAAGTTCTATCAGATAACTGGTAGACAGTTTAGGAAGCATAACCTGAAAACCAGGTTTGGCCTAAACAAGTCTAAACTCAAATGTTTCAATTATCAACAGCTGGGACACTTTGCAAGAGAGTGCAAGTCTCCAAATTCTCAACCATCAACCTCTGGTCAGTCAAATCACAAAGCACCAAGCTCCTCCAACAGTGCAAATATTGCAGAACAGCACGACTTTTCAGATTGGAGCTTTCAAGCTGAAGATGCATCCATATCAAACAATGCTTTGATGGCCAATGACTCGACATCTACATTCAAGGTAACAGAAGATATATGTACCCCTGAATGTTTAGAAAAACTAAATGCTTACAAGCATTTTAGTGCTCAATCTGTGATGAACTTGAGTCAATACAAGCTGTTAAGGAAAATTTCTTTGAAGCAGAAAGAAATTATAAGGAAAAGATTGAGGAACTGGAAAAGACCATTTCCGCTTAAAAACATGAAGACACTAATAAGCGGTGTCAAATAAACAATCTTTCGGAAAGGTTAACAACTGCCAAAATATAACTTGTATTGGCTGAAGCTTACAAAGACAAGTTTCTCAGTCAAGGTGAGAAGTTTGAGAAACTTCTCAAAATGACTGAGATACCTGAGCTGGTTAAGAAGAAGGTTACTTGGGTGGGTTATAATAAAATGGAACCTCCATCTGCCTATACTCCAATGGTGGAGGTTCGATGCAAACCAGAAACTAGTCTTGTGTATGATGAAGTTATGGACATACACAAGATTTCTCAAGAAAATGACTTCTATGATCTTAGCCCTACTTTCTCAACTTGTTCATCTGAGGATGATACTCCCATTTTCTAGGAAAAAGAAAAACCTGTTTTGAAAAATAAGAAAAGAAATAAGAAAACCAAGAAAACTGCACCCATTTTTGTCAAAGCTGAATATGTGCAAACAGGGAGTACTTCTTCAAATGAATATGTTACTTCTCCCTCTAACAAGTCCCATAGGGCTAGATCAGAAAATGGAGATGCAAGCACCTTTAAGGCTCAAAAAATTCATCCAAACAAAAGTCCTGTTGGTACCCCCAAGTCAGAACAATCAGGTTCTGTGAAGAATACCTCAGCTTCCTCCAAAAGAGAGAAGCTTCAAAAATCTTTCAATGATCAGACTGTGTGTCTGATGTGTGATGATACAAGTCATTTTACTGTCGATTGCTTCTACAATCCAAAAAGCAGAATACATTCAAAACCACAAGGAAGAGGAAGTCAAAAAGAAAGATGGAGCAAATCATCTGTTCCCTCAGAAGAACAATCTGGTTCCGGAAGAAACAGGTTAGTCAAGCAGCAAAAGAAGCCGTCAGAAGCAGGTACTTCTTACTACAAGAAAAGAAAAAGCAGGAAGTCTTCCGAAGCAAAGAAAGCATCGGAAGCACATGTCAAGAATGCTTCTGACAAACACAAGAAATCTCATCACTTCGGAAGAAGAAGAACATCAGAAGATAAGCCCTACTTAAAGGCAAAAACAAAACCATCAGAAGAGAAAGAAAAATTTGCTTCCGATGGTTGCCTGAAGAAGCAAGCTCTTCCGACCATTCCAAAAGCCAAGAAAGTCTGGAAGAAAAAGGAAACATCTGAACTAACAGTTCAACCAACTGTTTCACCAGCAAACTCATCATCTGTTCCACCAAAGATGATTTCAAATAAATTTTCTTATAATGACGATAATGGAAAACCGAAGACCACATGGGCTTGGGTTCCCATCAGTAACTAACTCACTTCTAATCATGTGCAAGGACAACAAGAATCAAAAAGCAACTTGTTGATTGTTGGCAGTGGCTGTTCCAGGCACATGACTGGCAACAAGACCCACCTACACAAATATGAACCTTTCTTTGGAGGGTCTGTTGCATTTGGAAGTGATCCAGTTGGAGGATATATCACAGGTAGGGACACAATCATAAATGGCAAGGTAAGGTTTGAGAATGTGCATTTTGTGAAATAATTGAACTATAATTTGCTGTGACCAAAAGCATAATATGTTGTTTACTGAGCATGAATGTATTGTCCTGAAACCAGGATTTGTTGTTCCAAATGATCAAATTCTGCTCAGAGCTCCTAGAAGAAACAACATGTACATGCTGGATATGAGCACAGCTACACCACTCAGCAATATAAATTGCTTTGTCTCAAAAGCTTCACTTGATGAATCATCTCTTTGGCATAGGAGACTTTGTCATGTAAACCTGAAAAACATGAATAAACTTGTCAAAAATAACTTAGTTACTGGTTTACCAACAAAAGAATTCATCTGTGTTGATAAATGTGTTTCCTGCCTAAAAGGGAAGCAACACAAATCATCTCATCATGCCAAAGAGATAAATTCAATAACAACAGTCCTGCATCTGCTACACATGGACTTGTTTGGCCCTACAAGTGTGAAAAGTCTAGGTAGAAAGTCATATTGCTTGGTGTTCACTGATGATTTCTCTAGGTATACCTGGTTATTCTTCTTGAGTACCAAGGATGAAACTGCTGAGATCTTGAAATCATTCATTCTTAGGGTTGAGAATGAGAGTGACCATCATGTAAAAATCATAAGGTCTGATCAAGGAACAGAATTCAAAAACCATACTTTAAACTCCTTTTGTGAATGTAAGGGTATTACAAGACAATTTAGTGCTCCTAGGACTCCACAACAAAATGATGTTGCTGAGAGAAGGAATAGGACACTAATTGAGGCTACAAGGACCATGTTATCTGATGTCAAACTTCCAATAACTTTTTGGACAGAAGTAGTCAACACTGCCTGTTATGTTCAAAATAGAGTATTGGTAGTTAAATAACATGGTATGACTCCTTATGAAATTTGGCATAAGAGAAAGTCATTTATTGGAATTCTGAAACCATTTGGATGTCAATGCACCATCTTGAATACCAAAGATCATCTAGTCAAGTTTGCTGAGAAATCAGCAAAGGGCTACTTTGTTGGGTACTCTTCACATGCTAAGGCATATAGAGTATACATCAAAGATTTCAGGATTATTGAAGAGTCTGCAAATGTTCAATTTAATGAACATACTATCAATAAACATGGAATAGGCCCTGATTGGTTGTTAGATCTTGATAAATTCACACTACATTTAATCTTGTGAAAGAGAATGTTCTAGAACTGCAGACAACTACCTTGGACTCCACCAAGCACATAAGAGAAGAAGACTTTCGTGTTGAACTGCCAATAGCTTCAGGGCAAATCTTGGCAGAATCCACTTCAATACCTCACTCAACCTCACAAACAGAAACTAGCATCTCTTCACAAGCTGTTTCTCCAAGTGATTCTCTTCTGGTCTACAAAATCAAGAGGATGTTAGCGGCTCTACGGAAGAAGCAACCGCTCTGGAAACTTCTCCTCTTAGAGAAAATCAACCCACAATAGTCCAACTTCAGAGATTCAAGATCTACCAGAAATCCAGCTTGAGGTTGTACTTCCAAACCTTGAGCCAAGCAATGTGGATTTGAATTCCCAACTGGATGTGATCCCAAGAACTCGCATTCATAACACTCATCCATTTGAGAATATAATTGGAAATGTTGAGGAAGGAATAAGAACAAGAAGCTCCATGCATGAAGCAAACATCTGTTTTTTTTCCTGCTTTCTATCCCAAATAGAACCAAAGAAAGTTGCTGAAGCACTGAAAGATAGCAGTTGGGTAGAAGCCATGCAAGAGGAAATCCTTCAATTTGAAAGGCAAGGAGTTTGGAAGGTTTGCCCTTTACCTAAGGGTAAATATGCAATTGAAACAAAGTGGGTTTTCAGAAATAAGAAGGATGACAAAGGTGTTGTCATCAAGAACAAGCCAAGGTTAGCTGTACAAAGGTACACCCAGGAGGAAGGCATTGACTACGATGAATTTTTTGCTCCATTTGCAAGGATTGAGGCAATGAGAATATTTCTAGCCTTCGCAGCTACTAAGAACTTCAAGGTTTTTCAAATGGATGTCAAAAGTGCCTTCCTTTATGGAAAGATTGATGAGGAAGTATATGTTTGTCAACCACTTGGATTTGAGGACCCAAAGTTTCCTGATCATGTCTGTAAGCTTGATAAAGCTCTATATGGGCTGCATCAGGCTCCCAGAAAATGGTATGAAACTTTATCCTCTTTCCTATTGGCCAACAACTTCAAAAGAGGGACAATTGACAAGACTTTTTTCTTCATGAAATCCAATCAACATATTATGCTTATTCAAATTTATGTTGATGATATTATTTTTGGTTCTGCTAATGAATCTCTCTGCAAGGACTTTGAATCACTAATGAAGTCCAAATTTGAAATGAGCTCAATGGGAGAACTCACTTTCTTTCTTGGACTACAAGTCAAACAAACTCCTACAGGGATTTTTATTAATCAATCAAAATATGTCAAGGATATTCTTGAAAGGTTTAACTTCACTGACTGCAAAGCTTTGAGTACTCCAATGTCCAAAAGAACATCCTTAGGCCCTGACCTTGAGGGGAGGATGTTGATCAACACCAATATAGAGCAATGATTGGCTCTTTGATGTATCTCACAGCAAGCAGGCCTGACATCATGTTTTCAAGTTTTTTGTGTGCAAGATTTCAGGCCAATCCCAAGATTTCACACATACTTGCTGTGAAAAGAATCTTCGAATACCTCAAAGGAGCACCAAGTCTAGGATTGTGGTATCCTAGAAATGCATATTTTCAGTTCATGGCCTGCACTGACAGTGATTATGGAGGTTGAAACATCAGCAAGAAATCCGCATCAGGAGGATGTCAATTTCTTGGGTCGAGAATAGTATCATAGCAATGCAAGAAGCAGTCCTGTGTTTCTACCTCTCTTGAAGAAGCTGAATATATTGCTGCTTCTAGCTGCTGTGCACAAGTCATCTGGATTCGGA
Organism: Mikania micrantha; assembly: GCA_009363875.1. Taxonomy (NCBI): domain Eukaryota; kingdom Viridiplantae; phylum Streptophyta; class Magnoliopsida; order Asterales; family Asteraceae; genus Mikania; species Mikania micrantha. The sequence goes on along the minus strand of CM018694.1, from coordinate 43,231,501 downwards.
ATCAAATGAAAGACTATGGGGTCGAACTGTTCCACACTCCTATACAAATTGACAACTCAAGTGCAATCTCCATCACCAACAATCCTGTCAATCACTCCCAGACCAAGCACATTGACATCAGATATCACTTCCTCAAAGATTGTGCAGAAAATAAGTTAATTCATCTAGTCAAAGTTGATACAGAACATAACCAGGCTGATCTCTTTACCAAGGCTTTTGATGAAGGAAGATTCAGGTACCTAATAACAGCCATTGTGTTAGGTCATTTTGTAATAGTTTGCTTTCAAATTATGTAAGTTAACTTAGTTTTTGCTAGGTTCATCTGGCCCACGAACCTAGGCATGAGTTGTTTAGGTTCGGCGAACCTAGGGTTATTTGTTGTAAAGGTTCGTCCAGCAAACCTGTGGGTTCGTCTGGCGAACCTGATGGTTCGACTAGGTTCGTCTGAATCTTGTATATATTACAGGTTTGTCTGTGTTTGTAGTGTGTGACAGAACTAGCTTGGGAGAGAACATGTGTTAGATATGTGTGATTGTAAAGAACTGTGTGTTCTTAGTTTATGTTCTTGTGATCAGATTTTGTTATCAATGAACATGATGTTTATCATAATTATTGTATTTATTTGATTCATATAGATTTAATCTAGATTCCGCATAGATTGAATCGCTAAAAGAATTCCAGTAATCGATCCATAGCAATCTATAGTGGCTCTACTATCAGGTGAGTTCTTAATACCCTCTTTTATACATGTTCCGTGTGAATATGTTTTGGGCTGACATACATGCTACTATATTGGTATATGATGCCATCTGCAACCAGTATAACATGACCAATACAACAAGCATAACAGTACAAACAAATACAAACCACTTGTACAAATTTAATACAACTTGTACAAACCCATACTAACTCTGTATTAAACCATCAGTTGCTAATCAAAATTCTAAGATTCAGATTATTTTGATTAGTGAAACTGAGTCGGGAAGCACAAACAAAGTGCCAAACTACTTGATTTGGCTGATTATGAAAACTGGAAAGGTCGATTTGAGACTCATCTCAATGGTACTGATACAAATCTGTGGGAAAGAATATTATCACCATAAGAACGACCAAAGGTGGTTGGAACAGATCTGGATCAAACTCTTGATAGACTGGATCTTGAACAACGAAAGAAATATGATTATGAGAAGAAAGCATACCGGATGTTAAATCAAGCTATTCCTAATCAAATTCTTCATCAATTTAATGAACATAAAACATCATATGGTTTATGGAATGCTTTGAAAGAAAGAGTAGAGGGAAACACCAAACTCAAGAAAATGAAAGCCATTGATTTGAGAAAAGAATTTGAGAATTTCAACTATATTGGCAATGAGAGTCTTGATGCTTTGATAACAAGATATCGACATTTGTTGACAGAATTTTGTAAGTGTGGAATTGAGTATACTAAAGAAGACAAGATAGATTGTTTTGCAGATGCTTTGCAAGAAAGATGGAATTCGTTGGTGTTGATTTTGAGGGAAAATCTTCCTGGTATGACACTTGTTGAATTCATTGCAAAGTTAGAAGAACGGGAAATGAAAGATAAAAGAAAAGCTAGACGAGTTAATGTCACACATGATCCTTCACTTTATGATGCATATGTGGTCATACCTCCTGTTTCATCTGCAAAAATACAAACAACTTTTGTTTCAAGTACTACTGAGAGTACTTATGTACCATCTGCATCTACTAGCTCAAGTTCATCTTATTCTGGGAATGAGAAAAATCATGATTCTTCATCTACTCCAATTCAATTAAATATAACTAATCTGGGAAAGGTGTCTGTGCAGGCTGTCAAAGATCGTATGTCAATATTATAATGTGTTGTCAGTGCTTATGATGAACAGATTGCTGGAAGGATAGGAAATTCTAATCTTACTTTTGAAGATTATGAGCAGATAGTTGATGATGAGATGGAATTGATTGATACTCAGTGGGCTTCGGCTAGTGCAATAAGAAAAATTAACAGATATGAGAAGAAAACAGGAAATAAGTTTACTTTTGATCGGAATACAAAGTTTGGATTCAATCCAAAGGCCACACAATGTTACAATTGTGGTGAATTGGCTCATTTTGCTCGAGAATGTAAAACTCCAAAGAAGCAAGGCAATTTGAATCCTTTCAAACTAAAAGAAGCTTATCAAAAGAAGAAGGAGAAGCCTGAAGAATCAACAAAAGCTTTAGTCAGTCAAGCAGACGAAGGATATGACTGGGGAAAACAATATGATGATTTAATCGGTGCATTTATGGCTTCTATGGATGAAGAAGCAAGCAAGGGAAAAGAAACGGCTGAGGAGGTAAATAATGATCTTTCAGAGGTCATCGAAAAGTTGAAGGAAATGAATGCTCAATTGACTGCTGAACTGATCGAGTGCACTGAAGCTAACAAAAGGTTGGTTTCAAGAGAAAAATTTTTTGACAAAAAGATCATTTACTTGGGAAAAGAAAATGAAGAATTAAAAATTAAAGTATTGCAAAACAATCATGCAGTTTCTATGCATCTCGATTCAGTACAAAAGTTGAAAGTTGAATTGTCAGCAGCCAGAGCAGAAACAGAAATGAATAAAAGCAAGCTAGAAAATTATCAGAATTCTCAGTATGTTATCGATTACTTTGCTGCTTTGCAAAGATCATCGAATGATACTACTGGCTTGGAATTTCATGCTGTACCACCTCCTTCAAGCTATATTCCTAGACCCCAAATTGATCCTAATTTGGAAATTCATCCAGTTTCTTTGAATGAACTTGAGTCTAAAAATGTTGTTGCACATGCTGGAGTCTCATCTTCTTATGAAAAGGTGTCACTTGACAGTGATGCTCCAATCATTGAAGATATCACTGAATCAGAATATTCTTCTGATATTTTGAGACAAAATGGTTACATGGGAATAAGTGTTGAGAAAAAGAGTTTGGAATCTCAGAAGTCAAAATCTGAGATTAAACAAGTTGAGAAGATGGTGTCTAAAACAACTCAGGTTTCCAAACCAGTGATTAAAACCAAACCAACCACTACTCTTAAACCGATAGTGTATGTTAGATCATCTAATACACATCAAGGAGAGTCTAGTGGAAATTTTCAAAAGAAAAACGTGATTTCTAAAAAAGTTGAAAAGGTGGATTTTTTCTTTGACAATTTTAAGGTTAGGCACATGGTTAAATCAAAGAATTTTCAAAAGAAAATGGATAATTCAAAGAAAAGTTCAACTGGCCTGAAAAACAAAATCTCATCTTCAAAGGTTGTTTCAAGCTCTTTCAGTTCATCAAGTTCTTATGATGAATTTAAACCAAAAATTCAAATTAAGGATTGAAATTGTTACCGATGTGGTAATTTGGGTCATTTAGTTGCTAATTGCAATATGAATTTTAGTTCAAGTGATTATAGCAGTTTTAAGCCTTTTTCACCAAGAGAAACATGGAAGTGTTTTACTTGTTGTGGTAAAGGACATATTTATGCTAATTATCCAAATAAAAAAACAGTATGAGTTCTGATGAGGAGTGTCGGGTGAATATTTCAGGTGGAAGCTTTATGAAAGATAGACCTAGTGAAGATGAGATGAGAGTTCTTAGAAAATTCAATCCTAGTTTTTTTTAGGTGAAAGAAGAAATCAAACAAAAGAAAAGACTTTTTGAGAATAAAAGAAATGTTAAAAAGAATGTGAAAATTGTGACGTCATCAGATGGTGAATCCTTTGAAAATTTTTCATCAAGATCATTTTTAAATCAATCTATCAAATCTAAATCATTTTGGAAACTCAAAGATAGATCAGGTGATGAAATTTCTAAGAAAGAGAATGACACAAGTGATGATGGTTATTCAATCAGGTCATCACAAAAGAATGGAAGGGGTCCATTCCTGGAGACTCGAAGCCGAAATGGTGGGGTCATCCCTTTTGAAACCTGACAGGTTTCTTTTAACTTATTCTGCAGGTTACATCTATGGGCCATATTAACAATCGTTGGGTTGTTGATAGTGGATGTTCCCGCCATATGTGTAACATCTGTGCCGGAATCGTTACCGGAAAAGTAATCTGTACAGTAACTTGTACAGTAACTCAAGTACAAACTATGTAAACTAGGTAGAAACTAGTGACACTTGATGCTAAACATAAACTATTACAAGATGTTTCTGAAAATTCTGATTTAAATCTTATGATTTAAACAGTCAAAAACACATCAGACAACGACGAACAGATACACACTTGTTTGATTTTATATTATTAGGTTTAAACGTGTGTGAGGATAAACAGAACAAAACTATAACAGTTGTTGTTACAGAATGCTAAACCGACGAACTATTCGTATAGGTGACGATCTGTACGAATAAATCTGAAGGTTTAACAATCTGAAATGATACTGAAAAGTAGAAAACAAAATCAGAAAGTGAAACGTACGATCGTGTTCGTATAGTTAGCGCTTTGTACGAAAACGCGCGTAAGTGACGTTTTCTGACGAAACGAAAACTCAGACGCTTCGAACGATAATAAATTTAAGCAAATATAATATTTTCTGTTTTACAATTTTGAAACTCATCAGAAATAAGTTAAAAAGAAACTATTTTAATTTAAAGCGCGTAAAGCAAAATACGCGAACAAATAACGAAACGCGTAAAAAAAATAAATTACGACAAATAATTCAAGAAAATTAAATATTTAGTATTTATTAGGAATTACAACCTTTAAAATAATTTAAATTAAAACAATTTTTTTTAAATTATGAAATTTCGCGCGTTACGATCCGGAAACGCAACGGAAACGAGAACCGAGCAACCGAAACGAACCCAAACACACCCGGGGTATATAAACCCCAAATGAAACCATCTTCTTCATTATTTACACATTCTCTCTCTCTCTAGCTCTCACTCCCATTTACCCTTTCTCTCTCTAAGTTTCCATCTTCAATCTTCTAGATCGAGCTCAAATCTCAACGAAATTTGGTGTTTTTGGTGTCCACGCGAAGCTCTTGACTCCCTCTACAAGGAAGTACAAGCGATCGGTGGATTTGCCCAGCCATTTTCGATGTATGGAGCTGTTAATATCTGAAAAACTAGGGTTTTTGACACTTTGATCATACCCAACTCTTAACCGGTTCAAACACCTAAACCTACACGACCCTAAGCTTCAACCGAGCACTGAGAAAACTATAACGAACCAATAGAACGGTGGAAACAGCTTGCAACCTCCGAGGGTCGAAGATGACGAGGTAAAGTTGCATGTTCGCCAAGGGTTATGGGCTGGCCGAATCTTCGACCAGCCGAACCTATAAGGGGCGGGAAACATGGGACCAACGAACCTGCCATCATCACTCACGAACCTAGGGTTTGCCTATACCACCACCGAACCTCCACTGCCGAACCCAGCAGCCGTGACCACCAAACCTTCGTGTCATCCTCGGCAAACCCTTTCAACCGCGAACCCATGACCATCACCGAACCCTATGGCAACGAACCTCTCATGCAAGAATCTAACATGGCTGAACCCTTTCATGTACGCCGAACCTGATGCATGGCTTTCAAACCCTTGGACGAACCTAGGGCTGCCAAACCCTTACCTCTCACGAACCTATAGGTTCGCTGAAATGGAGCTGAACCCAACCGTTTTGTTTCTTGACCGCCATAGTCCTATCACTTACTATTTGAATTAGTTTCGGCCCAACTAGCCACACTAGTTGGCCCACACTTAATTCATAAGGCCCACATAAAAAAAATCCATCCGGCCCACATCCTTGGTCCGGCCCAACACATAGGTTCGACCCATGGCATCCCTTTGGGCCCCATAGCTTGGCCCATAACACACATGATTCGGCCCACATGTTACCAACTAGGCCCAATCCTTATTGGTTAACCTAGCCCAATAAACTTAATCGGCCCATGTATATGATATTTGGTTCACATAAATTAAAATGAAAACAAACACTCGAAATCGACATGAGGGTAATATGCAAAATATACATGGAAATGGTGGATTAAACAAGTTCAACAAAAATTGACATGTCAAGCTTGAAACAATAAACCTAAGTCATAACTATGACTTAGGTTAACTTTCAAGGATTTTATCAATGTGATGATTAACATATGAGGTCAAGGTTTATAAATTTCTAAGAGTAAATTAAAAACCAAACACACAACATAAGGATACCTGGTAGTAACAACTCATGACATTTGCCATAAGGGCCGAATGATGACCGAGACTTACGAGTGTTAGCAACTTTAGGGCTAACACATACACACAGCCAATTAAATAAAACATATACTTACAAGATACAAACAATGGGAAATCAATACAGGATCTTGAACACTACAACGAGCGCGTGCAGTCTAGTTAAGATAAGTCAACCACTACAAACACAAGGTGAGTTCATTTGTCCCTTTTCAAACCATTTGTTTTAAACTCGGGACTGAGAAGCATGTTATTCATTTTCAACAATTATTGAAATGTTTATTAAATGCTTTTACACTATTGATGATGCTTTTACTAATGCTTGAACTTGTAATGCTTATTTGGAAATGAAAGATTAAGGCTATAGGGTAAATAACTAATGCTATTTACACAATACTTATTCACATTATACTTACACTTTGTGCTCAAACTAGAAGCTTAAACTATACGCTTGAGGTTTACACTATGGACTTGAAGTCTAAACTTTATACTTGACGCTTATGACATAAACTTGATATTTAAACTTGAGCTAAACACTTATGCTATAAGCTATGTGCTTAAACTATACGTTAATGTTTAATTATAAACTCTATGTTCGAAATACATACTCAACGTTAAGGCTTTGAAAACACTTACACTAAACAGAAATACTTGATACATTCGTTTTGAAAACTAAACTACAAATGTGTATTCTAAACAATAATACTCTATATAATTATTTCAGAAAGTTAATATTCTACACTCTTAGTTTAAGGGTTAAATTGTTTTACACTTACATCTAGTTGCTTAAACTTAAACTTGAAAACTTATATGCTTAGAAATACTTATTTGCGGAAGATACTTGAAATACTTGAATACTTGATATACTTGAAACACGTGAATACTTGATACACTTGGATGTTTGATACACTTGGATGCTTGAACACTTGGATGCTTGATATACTTGGAAGGCTTGAAAACATGAATGCTTGATATGCTTGAAATGCTTGAAATGCTCAGACAACAGACTGATTGACCGCCGCGTCTTGACATTTGTCAAGCCCTAGTAGTCATCAGTGAAACTATGTGAATGCGTTAAACTTGTATGCTTAAGCTATAGGACATTGTAAGACAGACTGTTGGCCGCTGGTTGTTGACCTAGGTGTCAACCCTTACTAGTCATCAGTGTTCTTCCTTGTCAGAGTCATGTAAGACAGACTGATTGGCCGCCGCATGTTGACCTAGGTGTCAACCCCTACTAGTCATTCAGTGTTCTTCTTGATTCATCCATGGTTATGACAAGTGACTAGAATGATTTGGGTTCTTCTAACTGACTTTGTGTCAGCTTGAAGATTCCTCTATCATAACACGTCACGAGTCATATTTAGGACCACTATGGATGGATGATGAACTCCTTAGGGTGTTCAGCTGTCCATAATGGTGCCTCTTAAACTTGATACTCATATGTCATGGAATCAATAGGGTGCAGTGAAACGCTTAATTATCATTAACAACAATATGTTAAGCAGCCAGGTATGTGATGGGACGGTGGCTGGGGCTTGTCCCCTACATATGCCCTATATATAAGCATACTATGTTGGATAACATAGGTGGTTGTTAGTGTGGTTAAGGTTGTCATTTAAGTAATCAAGGTAAACAATTACAGGGTAAACGAATTCAACGAATCGAATGTTTTGGAATCAAAGATGTAGAATGAAACGCTTAATTATCATCAGGAACAATGTATCATGTGGTTTGGTATGTGGTGGGACGGTGGCTGGGCGGACGGTAAGTTCGACCCTACATATGCCCTATATATAAGCATACTGAAACAGATGGTATAGGTGGTTAATGGTGAGGTTAAGGTTGTCATTCAAAGGATTCTCAAACTATTTTTACATAAAAACTACATGAACTCACCAACCATTGTGTTGACTTTGTTTTCTTACATGCTTTCTCAGGTGACACGCAGGATTAAGCTAAGATTCAGGATTGCATGCTAGGATGCCCAGATATAAATCCTAGTTCACTTTTGAAGAAGCACATCTTTTGAGATCAATACAAATCTCTTTTGATATCGTGTATGGATACAAGATAGATATATTTGATTATTTTGGATAGGTTTACTTAGTTAAATTACTAAACATTGACATTTGCAATTTAACTTTGTAATCCTAGTAAATGTATTATTGTGCTAAATTATTCTTAACATTGATGCTATGTAAAACAATCTGATCATCACGATTATCATTCACGATATCGCGCCTCGAGAACCTTCTGCCCGACGGGGACTTCGATCCAACCCCGCCGACTCGAGTGTGACAGATTGGTATCAGAGCTCAAGGTTATAGAGAATAATAGGTCACATGCTTAAACGGTTTGGCCTAGACTATAACTTAGGGACCCTCATGTAGAGAACATAAGACTTAAGTTTGCATTGTGTCTTCTGCATTCGATCACTGCACTAACCAATATCTTTTGGTTATGATCAGAATGCCGCCTAGAAGACAACCGACCTCTCAAACTACTGCACCTCACTCATCGACACCGTCACTGCCAGATTCACCGCCGCCGCCTCCTCCTCCACTAAACCCTCCTCCGAATCCGAATGCAACTTTAGTTCTGGTCCCTGCTACTGTTGCCTTGGCAACATTACTGAGCAGTCAGCTGACTAATCAGATGAAGGATATCAGCCCGGAGATGATCAACAGGATTCAAGGCCACGGTAACAACTCTGGGCATACTGCGGGAGAGACTAGTGGAAACACCGGCGCTAAATCAGACTGTTCGTACAAATCAATCGTAGGATGCAAACCGCCAAGCTTCAGCGGCGTTGAAGGAGCTGTTAGACTCATTCAATGGTTAGAAAAGATGGAGGCTACATTGGATCTAAGCAGTTGTACGGAACGACATAAGGTTCGCTATGCTGCTGGATCTTTCAGTAAGCATGCCCTAACTTGGTGGAACTCTCAGATAAACGCTCGAGGTAGGGATGAAGCACTAGCCATGCCTTGGACAGAATTCAAAACCCTTCTGAGGAATGAATTATGTCCTAAGCACGAATTACAGAATTTGGAAGTTGAACTCTCAAATCATATGATGAAAGGAGCTGATCACATGGCATTCACTACCAGGTATCATGAATTGGTAGCCTTGGTGCCCGAGATGGTGCCAACTCTGAAAAGCGAATTGATCGATATGTAGGAGGATTACCATCCTGCATTCAGGGCATTGTACTTGCTGCAAACCCTGCAACTTTAGAGTCTGCCATTTCTCTATCTGCTAAACTTACTGACGTGATGGTGAAGTCAGGAGAATTGAAAGACGACTCGGGCAAGGCTAAAGAGGAACAACCGAAGAAGAAGCAAAAAGGCATCCAACAATACGCGATGCCCACACCACTCAATCAAGTTGCTGTAGCACCTGCTAAAGCTGCACGCAACCCTTACACTGGTGTACATCCTCAATGTGCACAATGTCAGTTTCATCATGCTGCCACCATGCCGTGTAGGCAGTGTACCAACTGTGGCCGAAAAGGCCATCTGGCTCAACACTGTCGAACTTCACCGGCACCGGCTGTAAACAATGTTGCTATGGCAATACCACCTCCACGAAACCCTGGCAACTACAACAACAACAATCGGGGATGCTATAACTGTGGAGAACTAGGGCATTTCTCCCGGGATTGCCCGAAGAGAGCGCAACAAGGAGATCAAGTACCAAGGGGAAGAGTTTTCATGATAGGAGCTCCTGCAACATGCCAAGACCCGGAGACGGGTACTGGTATGTAGTATCTCCTCACTCAGAAGACTTCATTTTATTGTGATATTAGTATGAATAAGAAATTTACCTTATTCCTATTAGTATAATCACATAAGTGTTTCATGGAACTTAGGAATTCTTTTATTGTAATAGAAACAATGAAAGAATCCTTCGTTAATGCACATAACATACGTAGGAAACAATAGCTAACACAAAGATTGTGTAATGATTGATGCTCATAGCATCAGTCAGTGCTGAACAATAAAGTGTTAGAATCATACTGAGACTTAGCAAACCGTAACAGTAAGACAACTATGAGCAAAAAGACTAGCAAAACTTTGAGGTCATACATAAGAATCCAAAACACGACCCAGATTTCAATTGGGAGCGTAGGGACATCATATCAAACAAATATTTCCCACTTGTTACAAAGAAAGTCGTATCGATAATAACTTTTAAATTTCAGGACGAAATTTCATTAACAAGGGGAGACTGTAACATCTGTGCCGGAATCGTTACCGGAATAGTAATATGTACAGTAACTTCTACAGTAACTCAAGTACAAACTATGTAAACTAGGTAGAAACTAGTGACACTTGATGCTAAACATAAACTATTACAAGATGTTTCTGAAAATTCTGATTTAAATCTTATGATTTAAACAGTCAGAAACACATCAGACAACGACGAACATATACACACATGTTTGATTTTATATTATTAGGTTTAAACGTGTGTGAGGATAAACAGAACAAAACTATAACAGTTGTTGTTACATAATGCTAAACCGACGAACTATTCGTATAGGTGACGATCTGTACGAATAAATCTGAAGGTTTAACAATCTGAAATGATACTGAAAAGTAGAAAACAAAATCAGAAAGTAAACGTACGATCGTGTTCGTACAGTTAGCGCTCTGTACGAAAACGCGCGTAAGTGACGTTTTCTGACGAAACGAAAACTTAGACGATTCGAACGATAATAAATTTAAGGAAATATAATATTTTCTGTTTTATAATTTTGAAACTCATCAGAAATAAGTTAAAAAGAAACTATTTTAATTTAAAGCGCGTAAAGCAAAATACGCGAACAAATAACGAAACGCGTAAAAATAATAAATTACGACAAATAATTCAAGAAAATTAAATATTTAGTATTCATTAGGAATTACAACCTTTAATATAATTTAAATTAAAACCATTTTATTTAAATTATGAAATTTCGCGCGTTACGATCCGGAAACGCAACGGAAACGAGAACCGAGCAACCGAAACGATCCCGAACACACCCGGGGTATATAAGCCCCAAATGAAACCATCTTCTTCATTATTTACACATTATCTCTCTCTAGATTTCACTCCCGTTTACCCTTTCTCTCTCTAAGTTTCCATCTTCAATTTTCAAGATTGAGCTCAAATCTCAACGAAATTTGGTGTTTTTGGTGTCCACGCGAAGCTCTCGACTCCCTCTACAAGGAAGTACAAGCGATCGGTGGATTTGCCCAGCCATTTTCGATGTATGGAACTGTTAATATCTGAAAAACTAGGGTTTTTGACACTTTGATTGTACCCAACTCTTAACCAGTTTAAACACTTAAACGTACACGACTACTGAGAAAACTATAACGAACCAGTAGAATGGTGGAAACAGCTTGCAACCTCCGAGGGTCGAAGATGGCGAGTTAAAGTTGCAGGTTCGCCAAGGGTTATGGGCTGGCCGAACCTTCGTCCAGCCGAACCTATAAGGGGCGGGAAGCATGGGTCCAACAAACCTGCCATCATCACTCATGAACCTAGGGTTCGCCTGTACCACCACCGAACCTCCACTGCCGAACCCAGCAGCCGTGACCACCGAACCTTCGTGTCATCCTCGGCGAACCCTTTCAACCGCGAACCCATGACCATCACCGAACCCTATGAAAACGAACCTCTCATGCAAGAATCTAACATGGCCAAACCCTTCCATGTATGCCGAACCTCATGCATGGCTTTCAAACCCTTGGACGAACCTAGGGCTGCCAAACCCTTACCTCTCGCGAACCTATAGGTTCGCTGAAATGGAGTTGAACCCAACCGTTTTGTTTCTCGACCGCCATTGTCCTATCACTTACTATTTGAATTAGTTTCGGCCCAAGGGAATGGGGTGGCCCATTTGATTTCCGGCCCAGGACTAGCCACACTAGTTGGCCCACACTTAATTCATAAGGCCCACATAAAAAAATCCATCCGGCCCACATCCTTGGTCCATCCCAACACATAGGTTCGACCCATGGCATCCCTTTGGGCCCCATAGCTTTGCCCATAACACACATAATTCGGCCCACATGTTACCAACTAGGCCCAATCCTTATTGGTTAACCAAGCCCAATAAACTTAATCGACCCATGTATATGATATTTGGTTCACATAAATTAAAATGAAAACAAACAATCGAAATCGTCATGAGGGTAATATGCAAAATATACATGGAAATGGTGGGTTAAACAAGTTCAACAAAAATTGACATGTCAAGCTTGAAACAATAAACCTAAGTCATAACTATGACTTAGGTTAACTTTCAAGGATTTTATCAATGTGATGATTAACATATGAGGACAAGGTTTATAAATTTCTAAGAGTAAATTAAAAACCAAACACACAACATAAGGATACCTAGTAGTAACAACTCATGACATTTGCCATAAGGGCCGAATGATGACCGACACTTACGAGTGTTAGCCAACTTTAGGGCTAACACATACACACACCCAATTAAATAAAGCATATACTTACAAGATACAAACAATCGGAAATCAATACAGGATCTTGAACACAACAACAAACACTACAACGACCGTGTGCATTCTAGTTAAGATAAATCAACCACTACAAACACAAGGTGAGTTCATTTATCCCTTTTCAAACCATTTGTTTTAAACTCGGGACTGAGAAGCATGTTATTCATTTTCAACAATTATTGAAATGTTTATTAAATGCTTTTAAACTATTGATGATGCTTTTACTAATGCTTGAACTTGTAACCCTTATTTGGAAATGAAAGACTAAGGCTATAGTGTAAATAACTAATGCTATTTACACTATACTTATTCACATTATACTTACCCTTTGTGCTCAAACTAGAAGCTTAAACTATATGCTTGAGGTTTACACTATGAACTTGAAGTCTAAACTTTATACTTGACGCTTGTGATATAAACTTGATATTTAAACTTGAGCTAAACACTTATGCTATAAGCTATGTGCTAAACTATACATTAATGTTTAATTATAAACTCTATGTTCAAAATACATACTCAACGTTAAGGCTTTGAAAAAACTTACACTAAACACAAATACTTGATACATTCGTTTTGAAAACTAATCTACAAATGTGTATTCTAAACAATAATACTCTATATAATTATTTCAGAAAGTTAATATTCTACACTCTTAGTTTAAGGGTTAAATTGTTCACTAACATCTAGTTTCTTAAACTTAAACTTGAAAACTTATTTGCTTAGAAATACTTATATGCGTGAGATAATTGAAATACTTGAATACTTGATATACTTGAAACAATTGAATACTTTATACACTTGGATGTTCGATACACTTGGATGCTTGAACACTTGGATGCTTGATATACTTGGAAGGCTTGAAAACATGAATGCTTGATATACTTGATATGCTTGAAATGCTCAGACAATAGATTGATTGACCGCAATGCTCAGACAACAGACTGATTGACCGCCGCGTCTTGACATTTGTCAAGCCCTACTAGTCATGAGTGAAACTATGTGAATGCGTTAAGCTTTTATGCTTAAGCTATAGGACATTGTAAGACAGACTGTTGGCCGCCGCGTGTTGACCTAGGTGTCAACCCTTACTAGTCATCAGTGTTCTTCCTTGTCAGAGTCATGTAAGACAGACTGATTGGCCGCCGCGTGTTGACCTAGGTGTCAACCCCTACTAGTCATTTAGTGTTCTTCTTGATTCATCCATGGTTATGACAAGTGACTAGAATGATTTGGGTTCTTCTAACTGACTTTGTGTCAGCTTGAAGGTTCCTCTATCATAGCACGTCACGAGTCATATTTAGGACCATTATGGATGGATGCTGAACTCCTTAGGGTGTTCAGCTGTCCATAATGGTGCCTCCTTAACTTGATACTCATATGTCATGGAATCAATACGGTGGAGTGAAACGCTTAATTATCACTAACAACAATATGTTAAGCAGCCCGGTATGTGGTGGGACGGTGGCTGGGGCTTGTCCCCTACATATGCCCTATATATAAGCATACTTGGTTGGATAGCATAGTTGGTTGTTAGTGAGGTTAAGGTTGTCATTTCGGGGAAAACAAAGTAAACATTTACAGGGAAATCAAATGCTAAGAATCATATGTCGGGAAATCAAGATAGTGGAATGAAATGCTTAATTATCATTAACAACAATATGTTAAGCAGCCCGTTATGTGGTGGGACGGTGGCTGGGGCTTGTCCCCTACATATGCCCTATATATAAGCATACTTGGTTGGATAACATAGGTGGTTGTTAGTGAGGTTAAGGTTGTCATTCAAGGAATCAAGGTAAACAATTACAGGGTAAACGAATTCAATGAATCGAATGTTATGGAATCAAAGATGTAGAATGAAACGCTTAATTATCATCAGGAACAATGTATCATGTGGTTTGGTATGTGGTGGGACGGTGGCTGGGCGGACGGTAAGTTCGAACCTACATATGCCCTATATATAAGCATACTGAAACAGATGGTATAGGTGGTTAATGGTGAGGTTAAGGTTGTCATTCAAAGGATTTTCAAACTATTTTTACATAAAAACTACATGAACTCACCAACCATTGTGTTGACTTTGTTTTCTTACATGCTTTCTCAGGTGACGCACAAGATTAAGCTAAGATTCAGGATTGCATGCTAGGATGCCCAGATACAGATCCTAGTTGACTTTTGAAGAAGCACATCTTTTGAGATCAATACGAATCTCTTTTGATGTCTTGTACAGATACAAGATAGATATATTTGATTCTTTTGGATAGGTTTACTTAGTTAAATTACTAAACATTGACATTTGTAATTTAACTTTGTAATCCTAGTAAATGTATTATTGTGCTAAATTATTCTTAACATTGATGCTATGTAAAACAATCTGATCATCACGATTATCATTCATGATATCGCGCCTCGAGAACCTTCCGCCTGACGGGGACTTCGATCCAACCCCGCCGGCTCGGGGTGTGACAATATGATTGGAGAATTGAACTTGTTAATAGATTTCAACTTGGTGAAAGGAAGTTATGTGAATTTTGCTGGAGATAAAGGAGGTCAAATTACATGGATTGGTAGTTTGACAAATGGAAAGGTTTCTTTTGACAATGTTAATTTTTTTAAAGAATTAACTAACAATTTGTTGAGTGTTTCGCTGATTTGTGATAAGGATTACAAAGTAGTGTTTGACAAAGATAGGTAAATTTATGAGGAGTGGATACTGATGACAGCTGATCGGAGCAAGGATCTTTATGTGCTAGACATGGCAAAGGCGGAGACAGTAAATAAAGTGGAAACATGCCTGGTGTCCAAAGCTACTGAACAGGATACACGTTCATGGCACAGGCGAATAGGACATATTCACATTCGGAAAATGAATCATCTTGTGCATAATCATTTAGTTGAGGGTGTACCTGTTAAACATTTTAAACTTCCGGATGTGTGTGTGTCATATAAAATGGGTAAACAGAAAAGGATGTCTCACAAAACAAAGAAATTTTTTTCCATTGATATGCCACTTGAACTTCTTCACATGGATCTGTTTGGACCAATCAATGTGAAAAGTATTGGTGGTGAACCTTATTGTTTTGTTGTGACTGATAATTTTTCAAAATTTTCATGGGTTATGTTTTTAAAGCATAAATCAGATACCTATGAAAATTTTGTTTTGTTGATAAATAGGTTGGAGACTTTATATAAGTTGAGGGTGAGACGTGTACGATCTGATAATGGGACTGAGTTTAAGAATCACCAAATGGAGAAATTTTGTAATTCCAAAAGCATTCATTAGCAGTTCAGGGCACCTTATGAGCCTCAGATGAATGGTGTAGCTGAATGAAACAACATGACTTTGATTGAGTCTGTGAGAACAATGCTAGCTGATTCTAAACTTCCTATTACTTTTTGGAGTGAAGCTGTGGCTACTGCTTGTTTTACCCTTAAGAAAGTCTTAATTGTCAAAAGACACAATAAAACTTGTTATGAATTGCTTCAGAATCAAAAGCCCAATTTGGAACACCTGGAACCTTTTGGGGCTCCTTGTACAATGCTAAAGAAAGATTCAAAATTTAATTCTAAAGTTGAAGAGGGTTTCTTTCTTGGTTATATTCTTCCTAACAAACGTGTGTTTAATAAACGTACGGGTGTTGTGGAATTATGGTATCATGTGGATGTTCAACGACATACACCTATACCAGACGGGAAGGGTCCAGATTGGCTTTTCGATTACAATAAGTTGTTTGAGTCTTTTAATATGTCTTCAACTGTTTCCGATGACTAAATAACCTTACAAATGTTGTATGATTTGCAGAATTCAGAAGAACAAGGTATTTCTCATCGCTCTGAAGATGGAGTTATTACACCACATGAAGAAGGTACTTCAGAAGTTATTAATGAAGATTGGTCATCTGAGGATGAAAATGATGTTTTTGAAGATACTGATCAGAACATCAACAATCTGGATTATGATGTGGTTGTATCGCAATTGCCTGTCACAGGTGTTCACGTTAATCATCTGATTGATCAAAATCATAGGAGATCCATATGCAGGAGTGCAGACACGAAATCAAGTCACAAATGAAGAAAGTATGTATGTGGAGTTAGAGAAAACTCATGGCAGTCAAGAGCTCTGGATGCATTTAGCATTTATTTCACAAATAGAGCCAAAGACTGCGACTGAAGCTTTGCATGAGCCGGCCTGGGTGGAGGCTATGAAAGAAGAATTGAATCAATTTCGCAAGTTGGGAGTATGCCATTTGGTAGATTTGCCAAAAGGAGAGAAAAATATTGGTAGTAGATGGGTGTTGAGATGTAAACGAGATGACAGAGGCGTAATTGTCAGAAACAAAGCTCGTTTAGTGGTTAAGAGTTTTAGACAAGTTGAAGGAATTGATTATGATAAGGTTTTTGCACCTGTGGCACGATTAGAGGCAATTCGACTTTTTCTTGCTTTTACTGCTCACAAGAAGTTCAAAGTTTTTCAGTTGGATGTAAAATCTGCTTTTCCATACGGCTCGTTGAAGGAAACAGTGTATGTTTGTCAGCCATCGGGCTTTGAGGATCCTATTCATCAGGATCAGGTTTACCTCTTGGACAAAGCATTGTATGGTCTTCATCAGGCTCCGCGTGCCTGGTATGAGACTCTATCGACACACCTTATTGAACACGAGTTCAATAGGGCTCAGCTTGACAAAACTTTGTTCTTTTGGGAAAGGGTAAGGACATTCTCCTTGTTCAGATCTATGTGGATGATATCATTTTTGGATCTACCGATGAACAAATGTGCTTGGATTTTAAAGAGGTGATGATTGATAAATTTGAGATGAGTGCTATGTCAGATATCAAATTTTTTCTGGGTCTACAAGTTGATCAAACTAATAATGGAATTTTCTTTCATCAAACTAAGTATATTCAAGATGTGCTGAAAAGGTTTAGCATGCTTGATTCAAAACCAATTTTCACGCCCATTCAAAACCAACTTTATCGTGGAATTAATGGAAGTTTGATGTATCTGACTGCCTCAAGAACAGATATTGTTTTTGCTACAAGTATTTGTGCAAGATATCAATCTAAACCTAAAGTGTCACATCTGATAATAGTCAAGAGAATTCTTCGTTATCCGAAGGGTACACCAGAAACCGGTCTGTGGTATCCTAAGGATGATAACTTTTCCTTCAATGCCTACAGTGACTCTGATTATGGAGGTTGTAAGACAGATGCAAAGTCCACAACCGGTGGTGCACAATTTTTGGGGGAACAGTTGTTCTCTTGGCAATGAAAAAAGCAAACATCTGTGGCTACTTCAACTTGTGAAGCTGAGTATGTCGCTGCTGGTAGTTGTTGTTCACAAGTTTTGTGGATACAACAACAAATGAGAGACTATGATTTGAATTATCTTAATACCCCGATACATGTTGATAAGAGGCTGCTATTGCTATGACTAAAAATCCATTGCATCATTCGCTTTCCAAACACATTGATATTCGTTTTCATTTCATACGCGATTGTTATGAAAATAAACTTATTGATGTGGTGAAGATACACACAAATGAGCAACGTGCAGACCTTCTCACCAAGGCCTTTGATAAAACTCGTTTTGAGTATTTACTCAAATTGAATGGAATTCGGGTCATGGGTGAGGTCATTTCAAATCAACTTCCTTCATAATCAACTTTTATTGACATGACATCAGGTATTTTTATTTGTTTTTTGTTTGCTTTGTGTTTTATTTTTTAGGGGGAGAAAATTTGAAAAATCAAAAACATTTGAAAAATCAAAAACACGAAAACATTAAAAAATAAAAAATAATAATTTGAGAAATTGATTCGACCTAGTGAGAAATGATAGTGCATTGCAGCAATCAGAAGTACATCTGTATCATTCTAGAACTTAAACTTAAAGAGCATTTACAATTACTAAGTATGATATGTTGGTAGGTTTATAACTTAGTTGAGATAACATTTAATAAAATTATGATTATACTTTGTGGGAGACAGTTGCTTAGAATACAGTGCTTAGCTTTGTCCTGAATGAGTGGTTGTTAATCTTACAATGTGTTTCTTGAATTAAAATTACATAAATGCTAGTTTTTGATCATGTGTTCAATTTTTAAAAGAAATTCTAAATTTTTGTTCTTTCTTTTATTTTAGTTTAAATCTGAAACATTCTCTGCGTATACTTACGTATCGATCTGATTGTTAAAGCTTTAAACACTTCAAATTTGTTTTCTTGGTTTGATTAAGTTTTGAACAATCTCTGCGTATATGAGAATATCGATATGATTGTTAAAAGCTTAATCTTAAATTATTGTTTCGTTCATTATCTGGATCATCTGAGCATACGAAAGTATCAACCTTGATTTCAAGATTTTGAAAAAATTCAAATTGTTTTACATTTTATTATTTTGAAAAAGAAATTCTATTTTGTTTTTACATGATCAAACTAGTTACATTTGAATTAAATTGTTTCAAGAACATGATTGTTTGATTAATTATTCACAAAACGGGGATGTGTTCAAGTAAATGAGGATCATAAAGTATTTGATGGTTTTGATTTCATTTGATATCTTAACTAAGTAATTAAATTTAAATTGGATTCATATACTGACAATCATCTTTGAATTGTAATTTGCAAATTAACATATTCATTAACTCAATCAGTTTGTGCAGTTGATTGTAATGCAATATGATCTCATGTCTGGATCTTTCTCACCAAAAATATGTGTTTTTTCCTTTCATTTTCATATTTCATTTTAGGTTTATTACAGAATTAAAATTTTGGTGTGTTGTTATATAAAATTTAAAAAAATCCAAAAAGATTTTTTATATATCTGATGTTAAATCAACAATTCTTGATTATTTGTTTTTAACTCTGAAACACCAAATTTTGTTTTGTTTGAAATTTTTGAATAAATTTGATTTGTGAAAATGTGAAATTGTTTTGACGAACCTTTGAATAGTTTTCTTGGAGGTTCGTTTATCAGGATTGGTGAGAGGTTCGTATGATAGGTTTGGATAGAGGTTTGTTCAGAATATTTGATAATGGGTTCGTTCATCAGATTCTCTGGAAGGTTCGTTTGATAGTTTTGTTGAGAGGTTCGTTCAATAGGTTTGTTGAAAGGTTCGTCAAACTAGGTTTGTTTGTAGTTTCGTGGAAAGGGTTTTTTCATAGGTTCGTGTGAAACTCAAAAAGGTATAAAGTCGAAGGTTCGTGGAATAGCTTCGTCAATTTCATCATTCTCTCTCAGAAACGAACCTTATTGTGCTGATTTTGATGTTTTGATTTTGTGATAATCAGTGTTATTGCCTTATATCATTAGACTCGTATTTGTGTTGTTATTCTAAATAGGTAAATAGATTGAATTTTCACCGGCTAGATTTGTAGAAATTAAGAGTTTTTAAATCCAGAAAGTCGAACCTAATGTCTTTGGAATAAATCTGTTTAAATCAAAGGTTAATGAAAAATGTTTTTTTAAGTTGTTAAACATTTAATGGCGAACCTATGGGTATGATTATTTCATTCTAATTCGTAGATTTGAATTTTGATCTGGAATTTGAACAGATTCGTTTGAATTCAAATAGGTTCGTTAATTTGATCAGGTTCGTTTGAATTCAAAAGGTTCGTGCCGAACCTTTTTCAAAGTTTATGATCGAACCTTTATTGGTCAAAGGTTTGTTTGACCATGAGGTTCGCATTTGATTAACAGGTTCGTTCATTTGTGAGGTTTGTGAAATTTGAACAGGTTTGCCTGAGTCTTAGGTTCATCTAGGAATCAAGGTTCGGCACAGGCGGTTCTCTGGATTTGGACTTAGAATTTTTTAATTTTGAATTAATGTTGTTTCTAATTGTTGTTTGTTTTTATTATAGATATGGCAAATCTAGGATTTGGTGATAAACACAATCTATGTGCTTATCTTGATCCCACAACAAAGAATGGAAGGGATTTCAGACCAATGATTGAGTTTTTGAGAAGATCGAGGATCTACTATGCTATTTCCAATTCCTGTCACATTTATAGATCTCATATTCAGAGTGTCTGGGAGTCTGCAAGGCTTATTACTGTGGATGATGCATTTGTGATTAAAGAAAATGTTTTGGGGCAAATGATCAGAATCAGTGAAGCTGAAGTTAGAAGGGTGTTGCAGTTTGGTGGAGAACCTGAAGGAATGACATTGATTCCTGAAAGGTGTAACAAAGGATGTTTTATGAGGATAAAGTACTGTGGTGTCTATAGTGAGTATTCAATCAAGAAGGGGAAGCTGCCTCTATAATACAAATTTCTTGCACATGTACTTCTACATTGCATTAGTAAGAGGAAAGGCACTTTTGATGAGCTGAGGGACTTGATGAGATCAGCTATGGTTGCTTTGATCCTGAACAAGTCGTTTAACTTTTCTGCTATGATTTTCATATATCTATCTGACAACATCACTAAGGCGAAAGACAAATTCTTGATGTATCCAGGATTTATACAGATGTTGATTGATGAGAAGTTTCCATAGCAGAATTTACCAAGAGCTGTGTCTGATATTCTGAAGTTGAAGCATATGACTGATTCAAGTCTGGGTCAAGTAAAGATTTATCAGAAGAGTAGTGATGTGGTTCTGACAAAGGATATGGTTTGCTATTGTGAAAGAGTCAATTATCTTGCTCCACTTGACGATGCATGGAGACATGATGATTCAAATTCTGAAAATGAACAGATGGACGATGATCAACAACCAACACCTCCTCCAAAAGATCCACAAGTTAGACAAACTCAAGCACAATCATCTCAATCTCATCATCAAGAACAAGAAACTCCAAATGTAACTAAGACTACATTTGTTCTTCTTCAAGTGATTTATCCAGATCAACAGGATGTTTATGAACAAGCTGATGCTACTACATCATTTCCAAATGTTGAAGCTGAGAATGTTGATGCTGAAATGGAAGAAGAATCAACTGAATAAGAAATGGAAAATGGTCACGTTGGAAATAGGATGGCGAGAAGGTTGAAAAGAAATCCTACGCAACAACAACAAAACATAGAAGAAAGAGAAGAGAGGAATGATCCTAATTTTAATGTTGATGAACCAGAAACATCCCGACCAAAGAATAAGAAGAGAATGGCTAATGTGCCTAAAAGAAAGAAATCAAGGACTCCAAGAATTATAGTTTCTTCTCCTGTGGTTACATCTTCTGCATCTGCATCAGTTTCTGTTTCTACTACACATGTTTCTATTGTTGTATGTGTTCCAGATGTTGTTTCTACATCACAAGCTCCTGTGTATACCGAAGCTTCAATGCCAAGTTTTGCTGTTTATGTTCATGTTAATGTTGATGCGAAGCTACTACGGTTACTACTTCATTAAAAGAAGCTTCTACTTCAAGAGTTGATGCGATGTTTGAGGGTTTAGATGATCTAGATTTAAATTTCTCTTCGGATTATGATGATTTGGAGTTGAGGAGAAGGATTTCTTTCTCACCCCGAGCCGGCGGGCTGGATCGACTTTCCCGTCGGGCGGAAGGTTCTCGGGGCTCGATATCGTTTGATAATCAAAATGATCAGATTGTTTGCATAGCACATGATATATAAATGAGAAATGCTAACATGACAATGATATAGAATTACAAAGTTAAATTACAATGTTTCGTTCATAATTTAACTAAGTAAATCTATCCAAAAGAATCAATGAGTTTCTATCTTGTAGTTGTACAAGATCTACAAAAGATGATTCATTGTTTTGTCATTCAAAAGTATGCTCGACACAAAACGTAGCTAGGTCTTCTAAGAGTCCACTAGCTATGTTCCTAATATCTGGTGACTAAACATGTTCGTCACCTGAAAAAACATGCATTTAAACAAAGTCAACACTAGGTTGGTGAGTTCATAAGTTTGATAATTTAAAACATTGATTTGTTCACATACACAGTCACTATGTCATCCATGATACTTGTTATTGTTTGATTCATCTGTTCGCACAATGGCCTCTCCATAGTTATATTTACAAGTAGTGTCTCATACTATTAGCTATGCTTATATATAAGGCATACGTAGGGGAACAAGCCCTAGCCGACATCCCACCACATACCTAATAGAACTCCACACCACTTGTAATACAAATGTAGATACCCATTTTCATCTCACATGTGTTCCAACCATTTGATATACACCCATAGATCATGTTCATCACCCTGTGTTTATATGTAGAATAATATAATAAGAGAGGTTTAGTTATCAAACCGAAGTATTGATAAACCCTCAATGTGTTAAGGAAAATAGATTAATTTAATCTTATCCTTGTTATCATTCTCTCGCTTGTGGTGTTAACTGTTAGTCACTACTAATAATAGAAGCGTTAGTTGACCAATTGATATTTGTTCTCTGCTTAAAGTGCGTAGAGCCTAAAAGGAATCCATTGCAATCCTCACGTAATCAGATTACAATGCATCCGATTTACCTCTACCACCTTGTATTCCCATAGACTTCAACGAAACTATTACCGGTAATGTGGCATGAGAGAAAATCAATTCCCCAGTCTACTAGTCAATAGGATCGAAGGATTAATTACAATTATCACTATAGATTAATATCATCACGTGTCGCTTACCAGACCCTGACTGATGTCGCCCTGTCACCAGTCATACGTTACCGGCCAAATGATAAATACGATCAACATACCAGCCCTACAAGCCGGAGGTTTCTCAAACCTGTGGTACCACTATGCTATCGTCGGTTTAGTCACGTCAAACTAACTGGTAAACGATTCTTGTGAGGGATTTACAATGATCAACTTGAATACATGAACACATGATTGTTGTGATATAATACAGACAGTTTAATGGAAATCAATTGTTGTTGTGTTCACCAATGTTGTTTGTTCTCAATGTTGTGTTATCGTTGTTTTTAACAAGGTTATATAAGAACTTGTCTTATTACAGAATGTTAGATACTGTGAGAATGATGTTGTTATCATGAAGTTAAGTTATCATGATTATCATTCTTGTTGTTCCATAGTGTCACCCTGTTGCCACTACATTGTTGTAAGAGCTAGTCTTACTACCCTTAGTCGGCTCATGTCACACCCCGAGCCGGCGGGTTGGATCGACTTCCCCGTCTGGCGGAAGTTCCCGGGGCGCGATATTGTGAATGATAATCGGAATGATCAGATTGTTTACATTGCACATGATATATAAATAAGAAACTACTAAATTAAAATAGAATTACAAAGTTAAATTACATCAGTCTAGTTCATATTTTAACAATGTAAATCTACTATCAACATCATAATCTTCAATATTGTATCTGCACAAGATATACAAAATAAATCTGCAAATGACGCTTCAAAAATATGCAGGTCCAAAAAGCTAGGTCCTCTAACTGGTATCCTAGTCCAAAAGAAATAACCCCTTAGTTGACATGTTCGTCACCTAAGAAGTCATGCAAAAATAAAGTCAACTCATGGTTGGTGAGTTCATATAGTTTTATAAAAAGGAGTTTGAATAACCTGAATGACAACCTTAACCTCACCATTAACCACCTATACCATCCAGTTCAGTATGCTTATATATAGGGCATATGTAGGGTCGAACTTACCATCCACCCAGCCACCGTCCCACCACATACAAAATACATGATATATTGTTACTGGTGATAATTAAGCGTTTCATCCCACTTCTTTGATTCCATAACCTTTGATTCTTAGCATTTGATTACCGTGAAAATGTTTACCTTGATCCCCCGAAATGACAACCTTAACCTCATCAACAACCACCTATGTTATCCAATCAAGTATGCTTATATATAGGGCATATGTAGGGGACAAGCCCCAGCCACCGTCCCAGCACATACCGGACTGCTTAGCGTATTGTTGTTAATGATAATTAAGCATTTCACTCCATTCACATTGGATTTAGACTTTGATTTCCACAAATAGATTCACCTTTGATCTCTTGAGTTCACCATGTATACATGATTACCCCAAAGCATTTGTAGAAATGTAATATTAAATGTGTAATTAAATTAATAACTAAACATTTAAATACAACTAAGACATGATGATTGAGCCTTATTTGACT
This sequence comes from Mikania micrantha, assembly GCA_009363875.1. Taxonomy (NCBI): domain Eukaryota; kingdom Viridiplantae; phylum Streptophyta; class Magnoliopsida; order Asterales; family Asteraceae; genus Mikania; species Mikania micrantha. The sequence continues at coordinate 43,206,738 of CM018694.1, read as the reverse complement.
CAATCAGTTAGACTTAGTTGTTGGTGGTTGTCCAAGTTGTACCCTCTCACACGTGGCCCATATCAGGCATGACTCACAAGGAGTCTACCTGTGTGTGCCGGGACTTTAATGATGCCCATATCAGCTTGACCCACTGGTCTACTGTACATGTCGGGACTTTACGGATATCCTTTGAATTTTGATCTTCTTTGATTCTCTTGATTTCGTTTGATAGTTCACGTTATTGTCCATATAGCTGGACTACAAGAGTCTACTATTTATGCCGGGACTTTATGTGTGTTACACGTGGTCTTGATTTCTATACCACTGACATCCACCTTAACTCAAACATTAATAATTTCATTAAATTTTAATGATTTCATTATTTCAATGATTCACACACAGTTCTAATTTCCTTGATTTCCTTGAGTCCTTGATTTTGATCTTTAGAATTCCATGATTTCACAATGATTATAGATTTATGAGTAGGATCCTTAGTTTACTGATCACACACTGGATTTGATTTCCGTTGCTTTTGATCTTTAGCTTTTGTTCTTTTGATTCCACTTTGAATTTAGATCTTGAATTTGAGATTGATGGACTAAGGGTTTGTTTAGAATTTTAGAATGAAGGTATTACTCTTAAGAGTAATTTTTTTAACTTGATAGTTCAATCTGTATAACAATTACCTAGACAGGAGTCTAGGAATATAACAAACATATATATAAAGCGTATAATAAGTAAAATCATTTACGTAAAACAATTTAAATAAAAGGATTTACGCATACTTCTCAACCCCGCGTTTGAAAAGAAAATGTTTAGAAAAGGGGCAATGAACTCACCTGTGTTGATTTGTACAGTACTATCACAAAATGCGCGCTCGTTGTTTGTAGACTACGTATCTTCAGTTCCTGAGTTGTTTTAAAAGAATTCGAATACGATAAGTATACGTATTAGTCGTCGTATCTAAGGTCTGGGTCTTGATGTGTAACTAAGTGTCCTATGTGCTGCTTGTGTTTCTAAGGTCCTACCTATTAACCTAAATAATCACCCATTATTAACCCAACTCTCATGATTTCTCATTAAAAGTTCATAATTAATATGTCTTTTAATAAAATTCTTTTAAGTTAAACATTTATTTAGGAAATCATTTATCTTAATTTAATGAAGTTTATAAATCCTTTTCTTTTACTAAAACATAATTAATTTAAAAGAAATGAAATTCTTTCACATGATGGGCTTAAGTTGGGCCACTTGGGCCAACTTCGGGCCCATTATTAGTCTTTGTGTGTCCCATGATTTTTAAACCACACTTTGCATAACTAATCCTAGATAACTCAAGGGAATTATCTAAATTAGCTATTCCTACTCATGAGTTTTCTAAGAATTTGATGTTAACATTTATATTAACACCCCGAATCTTAAGTTTCTATTTTTGATCCCTTGAAGTTTCTCAATTGTGTTGATCTCGAAAGTAGTTGATACCCCTTAATTAATTAGTTGTAGGATTTAAGAAAACCCTCCCTTAGCATTCTATCCATGGTTTACTCTTTTGTTAGCTTCTTTGTTGGATCTATAGATAACCCATAATGGTTTGTGTGTTAATAAACTTTTAATATTCCATGCACACACATGAGGAATCCAATCCCATGCATGCACATCCCTTGGCGTGCCTAATGCTTCAGGTTCGTTGCCTCTAATTTCTCCTATATAGGTTCGCTGGAATTTATCTAAGTTGTCCCATGGTTCGGCTAATTTGATACAGCAGGTGGGTTCGTGGACATAGGGTTCGGCTAGGTAAATTTGCATCCAACTAGGGTTTGCATGGCCAAGGTTCGGCCATGAGAGGCCCGCACAACACCATGCAGGTTCGGCCAGCTCATATACAATCCCCTAGGTTCGCTGCTATCCACATGCTTAAGTGATCCAAGGTTCAGCTCAATGGGGTTTCACAGTCATGCGTGCAGGTTCGTGGACTTTCATGGGTTCGGCCAAGCATCCGGCTGCAAGTAGGTTCATGACAACTTAGAGGAGGTTCGGCCACCTTGTTGGTTTGCCCATGGGAGGTTCGCCAGATAAGGGTTCGGCTACTTGAAGTTCGTAACAGCTCATGTTCGCCAAAGCCCATGAAGGTTCGGTTAGGTAGAGGGTTCGGCTAAGTGGAAAACCCTAGGTTCGTCCCCTTCCCTTCCCGCTCAGAGAAGGTTCGGCTCTTCGAACCAGCACCCAGAGCTGTTCCTCATCTTCATTCTTGGACTTTAGATCATGTGGGTTCTTGATCATGCCTTCCACAGACTAACACTAGCTCAATCTTACAAGGAGAATCCCTAAAATCATCCTACAACTTGTACCTATGTGCTCGTGAAGTGGTTAGTAGCAAACCGTAAATAAAACCATAAATTTACCTCAAAAATGGTGGATGGAAGCTTAGATACCTTGTACTTCCATGATCTACGTGATGAGATGGTCGTTTTGACACCAAGCACACTCGATTTCGTGGAGAAATGGATGAGATATCTTAGAGAGAAGTTGAGATTCTAGTGAGAGAGGGGGAGAGGGGGAGGCCGAAAATTGTGAGGCTGGGGCTGGTTGTTGGGGGAAAAGATGGCCATAAATGCCATCATAAATGATTGTAAAATACCCGGTTAGGTCCGGGTTCGTTCGGTTTCGCTCGGTTACGCGTAAAACATCGGTTTTTCGTAGTTTTAGTAACGAAACGGTTCGATTCCAAAGTATGAGTTATAAAATTATTTTAGATGGTTATTCCTAGTAAATTGACTAAATATCTTTTGTTTATTTTTAAATTTACAAAAAATATTAAATTTACTGTTTAAAATCGAATCGTACAGTCGTCGCGCGTATTCGTTCAAATCGTCACACGTACGAACATGACGATAACTATACTTTTCAATATTGTTTTCTAATTATCGGATATTATTCAGAACGTTACACTTTCATATTTATTCGTACAGTTCGTCACCTATACGAATAATCCGTCGATTTAGCATTCACGTAACGACATCCGTTTTGTTTTTTTCTGTAAAGCCTCACATATGTTTGTACATAATAACATCCTAACAAATAATCACATGATGGTTCTGTGTTTCCAGATAATTATCTGACTGATGAACCATGTTTTCTGAGTTTTGTTTCTCTGAATTGATTCTGAATTCACTGTTTGACAATACGAAATGATAACAATACATGATGTGAACATGACATACAATTAAATGCATATATTTTGTACCTGTTTACTGTTCATGTTACTATTTGAGATGACTGTTCCGGTACGGTTTCGGCACTGATGTTACAGCTCAGGTGGTGGATGATGTTTGATTCGTGTTATCTCATAGTCTTCACCGAGTTGTAAGCATAGTGTTATAAGAGCTAGTCTTATACATTTAGCTAACTCCGGTGGTGAATGATGTTATGAAGATATGTTATCTTCATATCATTCTTGCTTGTTGTTTTTTTTTTTTTGTCAGCAAGTTAACTTGTGATAATGTCGTTGTTCATTCATGTAAGAATAACAAAGTGTTATAAGATATAATCTTATAACTAGCATTATTCTATTGTGTTGATGATTCATGAAGCTACATTATCATGTTTTATCCTGGTTTTCTCAATTATGTTATGATCATACAGGCATGCATACAATGATAAACGATAATAAGTCAAGAAATATTATCAAAATCATAGTATAATCAATATGTTGTACTAAAACTTTTAAGTAAATAAAAGATTTAGCATGTTTCTCAGCCCCGAGAGTTTAAAATCAATTAAGATTAGAAAAGGGGCGTATGAACTCACCTTGTAGTTGTTGTGGTTGACTTAGTTCTAGGAAGATATGCACGCGCTCTTTGTTGTACTCGATGTAGTTTTCACGATCCTGTATTGATTTCACGTTGTTTATAACTTATGAGTATAAGTTATAGAGATTTGTGTGTGTGTGTGTATGTGTTAGCCCTGAAGTTGGCTAACACTTGCAAGTCTCGGTCATCATTCGGCCTTGGTTCGCTTGTTATGGTTTCTACTAAAACTTAATCAATTTAGGTTGAACTTAGTCATGTTCTTAAAGTCTTGTGTTTAACTTGACATGAACCTATATCATGTAGTGAAATCTTGAAACCTACTATTGTGTATAGGTACACAACTTAGGTTTTAGCTTAAAGGTTATAAATCTTTAGTATATTGTAAGTGAATTTCATATGATCCTTGTTCAATTTGTTTTATCCTTCTTGAAATCATTTGTTATCATTTTCAAACGGCAAGTTTTTAGACTCTATGAAGGTCAATAAATCCAAAACCGACCACCTTTGTAGTAATGAACTATAATTTCGATGCACATGATCCATTTTAGTTGGATTCAAGTGTTGATGTACTACATTAGTTATGTGGTTGTATAATTGGGCCGAACCAATGGCCATGGGCCGAATGAAAAGTCATGGGCCGAACCACTTGGCCGTATGAGGTGGCTAGCCGAACCAAGGTGTCAACGGGCGAATGAGTTGGGTTTGCCGAATAGAGATGAGTCGAATGAGACTGTTGTTAGCCGAATGTGTTGGTGGGCGAATGGGTCTATTTGGTCGGCACTACTTCAGCCTAGGGTCCTTCTGTCGCCACCCATACGGCCTCAACTCCATTCGTTCACCCATGATCAGTCGGTCAGGCGGTTTCCCTATGCTCATGCGGTCCCCCTTCCCATTCGGCCGAAGAGGGTCATTCGTTGGTCTGTTAAGCGGCGACCATAGGATGTTCAAGTCGGAATTTTTGTCAAGATTGATGGTGGTTCTCTGTGGCTGAGTGCAGGTGAACCATTCTCAAAGATGGGTTAGTGGAAAAGAAGGCCTTAGGACCGGTTAAGGGTTAATGAGTCGACTAAGGGTTTAGAAACCCTAATTTTCGGAATATTCAAGCTCAAATACCTCGATTTTGGTTGGATTTTGCCTCAGATCAGTTGTACTTCTAGGTAGAGGAGATCAAGAGCTTCGTTTAGGCTCCAAGATCACAAAATTTCATCAAGAAATGAGTGAGATACAAGGATTTGAAGTTCAAATTATTCTAGAGAGAGAAATTTTTGGTTTGGGGGTTTTAGAGAGAGAGGATGAGAGAATTAAGTGAGGAAGATGGCTTTATTTAGTCTATATATACTCCGAGGGTGTTTGGGTTTGTTTTGTTTGCTCGGTTATCGTTTTCGTTGCGTTTTCGGAACGTAACGCGCGTATGATACGGTTTTGAATTAAAATAGGTTTTCTAATTCATTTTAAGGTTGTAATTCCTAATAAATACTTTATATTTATTTTCCTTATTTTATTACCGTTTCGAAATCGTATATTAATTTCGTTTCGTCAGATCGTGTCACCTTTGCGCTTATTCATTCGAATCGTCACCCGAACGAACATGACGATGGTTTCACTTTCTGATTCTTGTTTTCTACTTTTCAATCATAATTTCAGAACTATACACTCACAGATATGTTTGTGTGAATCGTCACCCATGCACACACGCTGTCAGTTCGTTATTCTGAAACAACACTGCACTTATGTTTCGAATTGTGTTTCCTCACTGACAGACTCAACTAAACTTCCTGTTTTCACATTGTTTCCATACTGAGTTTTCGGCCATCTGATTCCTGTCATCTATGGATATCAAATCGCAACCGATGTGTTCTTGTTGTTTGTTTGTACACTGTTGTTTCCTTTGATTGTTGTATTAGCTACACTTAGGTATTCGCCTAAATGCAAAAAACTGTTGTTTATCGTGAGTTGTTGCACTTACAGTATTAAAGTTTTCACTTAATTACGTACAACTATTGTTTGTTTTCTGAGTTCTGTTATCATGCATCTATTTACACATTGTATTTACACATAGTAAATAGTAAAAGTACACGTACCCTTCGGACTTGCCGGACAATTAGGTACTGGATGTCACAATTTCTATTTTGCCTCAAGAATTTGATAAGTATAAGACGCAAAAAGAGAAAGCTGATTCTGAAAAACAATCTTCTTCAGTACAAAGTGATATTGAAATGATGAAAATTCATATCAATCAATTACAGAAGTGTAAAGAAGAGGATCTACAAGATAAGAAGACGATGATTGATATAATTGTATCATTGGAGAGATTAGCCAAAGAACAAAATGACAAGATTGTTGATTTGAAGAAAGAAAATCAGATGTTGCAGCAAAGAATCAATGAGATTCAAGATAAAGTTGTTCATACTGAGACACAGGCTGTACATACGGAAAGAGTTCATGTTTCTGAAGGAGCTGATATTGATCCTGCTTATGTAAATATAGAAGATGACGATGAGGAAGAAAAAGTTGATTATGAGGATTATGACTTTGATGAACATCCAAGTCTTGCCTTTAATGATGATGATGGATATGATGATGGTGATGTAGACAGAGTTGGTGGTTCTAGTGGATTAAACTCATTTACTGGAGCTATAGTGGTTTACAGACAATCAGGAATTTCTTTTAATGCAAATCTAGTTTCTTCTGTTACTCCTGATAATGCAAAAGATTGTGAAGATGTGGAGATTGAAGATCTTACTGAGTTTGAGTATCCAAAGTTTGTTATTGATCATTCATTACCAACATTAGTAGAATTATTCAAACAATCTGGAGATGGAGAGTTACAAAGGATGATTGGTGAATTCAATCAAGTTAGAGAATTAAAAAAAGGAGAGACTGAAGATTGATACACTAAAGAAGATCTTGTTGTTTTGTTTGGAGTAAAAGCAAATGATTTACAAAATGCAAATGCTTCTGGAAAGATGATTATTGGAGAATCAGATAGTTCATTTGAGTTTGAGTATGATCGATCTGTTGATGAAAATTTGTATAATTTGCAGACTTTGAAGAAAATTTTTGATATTGAAGCTCATAAGAAATTTCAAAGTACATCAAGTGATACATTGAAGATCAAGACACATATGGATGTTTGGAGAGAAAATCAAGAAGAACAAATGTATATTATTGATCATTTGATGATTTTTAGATAGATGGTTGAAATATATGATGAATCAGTTCAAGACAATCATTTGAGTCAATTTTCAAGGTTCAAAATTGGATCTAAATCCAAAATGCGTGGAAGGATTGTGAGTTATGGATATTTCCACAACATTCCTGGAGTTTTGAAGAATAGAGGGTCTTATGTTGTGAAGAGAACGGATGGATGTCAATATTTTGGAAATGCATATGATCTTATGTCTTTACCATCATTTGAATGTATGAAGTTGTAAAGGTTAAGGATGATCAAGCCTATTCAGACTGTGCATAATGAAAGATTTGAGACTTTATTGAAGAAAGAAGCAAAGAAAAGGTGGAATTGGTTGGTTCCTCAGTTCTCAGTGCTGAAGCATAATTCCTATGTTTATCCTAAGCCAAAAGTTTATTCAAGACCAAGATTGAGGAAGATAGAACAAAATTGGAATTCTTATTTCAAGTTTTGGTTCTATGATGAAAGATATTCTGAAGCTATTATTCTATTGAAAGAAGATGAAAAATTGAGGGTAATAAGACTACTTGATCCTGTTTGGTTGGTGAATTGTTCAAAACAAGATATTGCTATTCTCAATGAAGTTCAAATTTATGCTAAGGAAGGATATCATGATGTAGGGGTGAGTTATAAAGATATGGCATTGCAATTTCAGACTATTGCAAGGATGTGCTATACTTTAGGAATTCATTCTGGATGTGACTGGGAATATGTGAATTACTTGTATGTTGAGTTGATGGCATTGCAGAAAGAAATTGATGATAGAGATGCAAAGATTGAAGCTGAACGATTATCGAAGATTCCAAAGTCTGTTATCATACGCGCTGAAGATAATATTTGTAAAGATCAATCGTCAAGTGGGACTCAGATTGAAGGTTGAAGATCAAGATTTTGATGATTTTGAAGCAACTATTAATGGAGAGTTTGTTACGTCATTTTGTAATAGTTTACTTTCAAAATTATGCAAGTTAACTTAGTTTTTGCTAGGTTCGTCTGGCCCAAGAACCTAGACATGAGTTGTTTAGGTTCGGCGAACCTAGGGTTATTTGCTGTAAAGGTTCGTCCAGCGAACCTGTGGGTTCGTCTGGCGAACCTGATGGTTCAGCTAGGTTCGTCTGAATCTTGTATATGTTACAGGTTTGTCTGTGTTTGTAGTGTGTGACAGAACCAGATAGGGAGAGAACCTGTGTTACATCTATGTGATTGTAAAGAACTGTGTGGTCTTAGTTTATGTTCTTGTAATTATATTTTGTTATCAATGAACATGATGTTTATCATAATGAGTGTATTTCTTTGATTCCTATAGATTTAATCTAGATTCCGCATAGATTGAATCGTTAATAGAATTCCAGTAATCGATCCATAGTAATCTACTCATTGGTATGATTAATTTTGAATAAATGAATTGATAACAAGGAGTAAACAATCCTTCGGAAGATAAACTTAAATTATCTTCTGATGAGTAGTTACTCTTCACAAGATAGTTCAAGTCTTTGGAAGTATTCTTTAACCCTTGTGTCGGAAGGAATCCTACTTCAGAAGACATTAATTCTTCTGAAGTACTCATATTCTGATACATTATCTTTGCCTTCGGAAGTTCAATCGTCTGATAATGCTCATCAGAAGAGGATGCCTTCCGAAGCACAATTCTGTCTAATGAACTCTTCTGAGTCTTCAGAAGCAAGTGCTTCCGATTTTATATTTAACATTCTTTAAATATGCATCGGAAGTGCCTGTCTTCCGAAGAACATTTTCTGGTCTCATGAACTCCTTCCGATAGCAACATCTTCGGAAGCTACTTGCCCTTTCTTAAACCTGTGAGAATTCCAATGCCTAACAGCTGTATCGGAAGACCTTTTTCTGACACTCCAGATCTCAAATTTTAATGTTTCTCCATATTAAATGCTGACATCCAAAGGTATATAAGGTCTCCCGCTCATTCCATTTTCTCTCACCGTTCCATTTTAAAACAAATCCCTCTTTCTCTCTGAAATTAACCCTAAATCCTCTCCAATCGCCATGGAATCCTTCGCTTTTCGACCTGCTCATAACTTGGCTGCGGAACTCACAGCTGATAACGATGCTGATTTCGCATTCATCATCTCCTTTCTCACAAGGAGCAGGTACAATGAGTCTCATCACCAACAGATTTGGCGTTCTTGTTCTATTGCTTCATCTCCCAACGGTAGAACTCTTGTAGCTACCATTGGTGCTCATCCCATCTTTATTTCTGTGGAACCATATGTCGGCATCTTCATCTCAATGATGCCGAGGGAAGGGTCCCATTCACAAGGGATAAGGTAGCAGTGACCTTCAGGTCATTCGGGTACTAAGGTCCTCTCACTTCAACAACCTATTTGAAGGGTAGAGTGTCCTATAATTATAAGTACGTCATACATGTCTTTCTTCACTGTTTATCTAATAAGACAGGTGGTTGGGATCAAGCCCCCTTTGACTTAGCTTCGACTATTCATGGGTTGATTTCCAATCAACTTTTTAACTTTTCCGCTTTTATTTTCAATAACTTGGCTAAAAATCTTTCGTCGCCAAAGAAGTTCTGTATGTATCCCAGGTTTTTGCAACATATTTTCTTCAGTGAGATGGGATCCTCCCTCTCACTTACTGGGAACATATATAACATTCCCTTGGTTACTGCCAAGGTTTTTGTATAACTGAAGAAGAAGAGTGCTCAGTTCTCCGGGACTTTCACTCATCGTGTTCCTTCTATGGAGCTCTCTGCTCCTGAAGGTTACAACACTGTAGAACCAACAGTTGCTGATCCCACACCTTCCCCTTTTGTTCCTCACCCTATCAAAATCACCTAAAAACGCAAGCGAACCCCTGAGCAGCTCTCTACAGTTGTTCAGGCCCCTTCTTCTGAACCCATCAAGAAACAGGTGAAAAGAACTGGCAGTGGCCCAGTTCTGCCTAAGGTGAAAACCACACCTGCTTTTTCACCATTGGTTCTCCCTCTGGAACCAATGGCAGCCCCAATCCAGCCTAAAAGCCATCAGTGTATGTCCCCATACATACTTGAGAATATCCAAAAGGATACCCTAATCATTGAGTCTGCTTCTGATGAAGCAACTCCCTTAGTTCAAGGACTGTCTCCTAGGTCTCCAGGAGAGTATCACCCATCAATGCCCCCCACCCATACTTCTACCGAGGCTCAAGGACCATCTGCATTTGCTATGGATGACCCAGTTACAAGCAAGGTTCCTTGACCCAGAGCCTACAATCTCAGAGGTTGTCCCCGGGGTTTAGAGGGGGCCAATACAGTGGAGGCTGCCACTACTACTGAACCTTCTCAGGTTCCTTAGGCCAGTGGTACAGGAAATAGGACCTCCTCTATGGCAACTCACATTGCTGATGACTTCTTTGAGGTCATCTTTAATGAGAGGAATCCAGGGCGCCAAGAAACCACATTTGGTTGTAGAGGTGCAGGAGCCAGGCTCAGGACTCCATCGCCCAGTGATTCCACTCAGGTGGATGAGGGCACCGCATTTCAGGAATTGACGGCCATCATTTCCACCCTACAAGCCAGGGTAGCTCAACTGGAAACTGAAGTTGCTACCTTAAGGCTAGAGGTTCAAACCAAAGATGCTACCATCTAAGACCTCCAGCGCCACCCCCAACCATCTGTGCGCCATTTCATCCTGATCCTACTGAGGTGACCTTTCTCTCCTCTGGTGCTTCCAAAAAGGGGGAAAAGGTACAACATATAGGGTCAGGATCTTCAGCAGCATGAGAGGAGGAAGCTGCTCAATGACCCACTCAATTCATAGTCACTTTGGACACTGAATGGGATGAGTTCTTGGGTACTTATTTTCATTACTCATGTTCTTCCTCATCCTCCTCTTCCGAAGGTACAGGGGCTGCCATAGAGATAGAGAAAGAGCTCAAATCCAACATCTCTTTGGATCCCAAATCCCCTGTTGGGATCCAAAAGTCCCCCTCTAGGACTACAGCCAAGGTCACTATGGAGGATCCAAGTCAAGTAACACCCTGGAACCTGTGTCCCCTCTTGGGACAATGGCTGATGAAGACCTCTCCTCCATTCCTGAGTTCTCTGTGGACTTTACTAAGGAATTTTTCAAGTTGTTTGGTCAACTGGAGGAGGTAGTGAAAGCTAAGGTTGACTCCAAAGCTGCAACTGCTTCCAAAGGCCCAGTCTTACTGGATGATTCTTCCACAGAAGAACTATTTGCCGATGAACCAACTAGTGAGGCTATAGGATACATCTCATGTGGGTTGAACACCATGGACAAAGGAAAACGGAAACTAGCCCCAGAGGAGGAAGCTGGACAAGAGGAGAGGAGGCCAGTGATGAAGAAGGGCCGACCAGACACTTCCCTGGACGGAGAGATACTAAGACTCTTTGGTCTCCTCCAGGAGAAGGGCTATGACGTAGATGAGACTCTTCTTTGGTCGGTGTCTCGAATGGCTGAAGAGCTGGATAGGGTGCAGTAGCAAGAACAGGCTGCTACTGCATCCAAAGCTGCGGCAGTCCTCACAAAGAAACAAAAAGAGGATGCCTACCGAGAGAGGATGAAGATGTCCTAGTAAACTATGGGTTCTCTAAGCGGCAACTTGGCCCAATGAAGAACTCTACCATGGACATGCACTTAAGAGAGATCAAACAGAAGATTTCCAGAGGAGAGTTGCCTTCAATTGAGAAGATCCAGGCTCAAAGGGAAAGCCTAAACTTAGGCTTTGGGGAAGGATCACTTTTGACACACCCCTCTCTGGTTCTGCAATCAAAGAAGGAGAGGAGGTGATGTATGGTGCTTCAAAGGAAGCACTCGTCCCAAAAGAAGAGCCCATCACTCCTCCATCCAGTCCTTCCTATGAAAACATGCCAATATCCTTAGTGATCAGGATCAACAGAGGTCAAAAGGCACAACAAACTACAAACCCTGATCCTAATGAACAACCAGGGATGGATGAGAGGAGAGAAACTGAGAATGATAAATCGGGGGCTGCAGGGATGGAATCTGCAGCAGATCCAGAGCGCACTGCAGGAACTGATGCAGCAGTGGGATCACCTGAAGAAGTTGAAGCTGAGGAGGAGGTTAATGGGCAGGAAGAGTAGGAAGAAGAGAGGCAACTTCCAAGTCAACTTGTGCTTCACAAAAGACCTGGTCCATTCAAAAGACCTGGTTCATTCAAAAGACGAAAGTCCATGGCCAGAATCAGACATGATGGACCACCCATTAATGTGCACTTTCCTGTAGTTGAATGTACCTACATAGTCAATGAGAAGAAGTTCATTCTCACGCTATGCATTGGAAACTACATGAAGAAAAGTGAGATTGAGATGCTCTCTCTTTCTGCTCCATATATTTTTGATTTGGAGAACCTGCCCATGACCGATCCAGACGATCATTCCGAATCAAGAGTCACTCCAAGGCTTATCAAGAGAAGAGCAGAGCAGTTGAGAAGTGCAGGATACAAGTTTTGGTAGCATCAGCCTAGGGGGAGACTGTAAGATCAATAAAGGTTGATGCTCACCAAACTCTCTTGACTAACTCTTGGGCTCTCTAAATCCTAACAGCCTTCGGAAGGAAGGAGTTAACCATCGGAAGAAGCATCACTTCCGAAGGATAACTCACCCTGTGGAAGGCTATACAGAAGAGTGAACCTTCCGATGACCTCCTCATCCCTTAGAGCTCAACACTTAAAGCTTCAATAATCCAGCTACTTCCGAAGAACAAAGCTTCCGAAGTTATGCTCTACAACTTCTGAGTACAAGGACTTCCGAAGACTTGGTTCTGACAAAGATTATATACACTTGTAGAAATAATCAGAGCTGCTTTCCCTCATGAAGATCAATAAAGAAGACATTCTTGTGATAGTCAGCAACAAAGAAGATTTGTCAGAACCACAAAAGAAAACAAGATATTAATGCCTTTTGTAGTGTAGGCATTTATTGTAAAAGTCAAATGAGTCTTTTGTATTAATTGTAATTAATATGGCTTGGCCTGTCAAGACACTATAACATATACTAGTTTTAGCATTAGTTTGTTTCTAGTATTTTGTCCAGCCTTGTATCCCTACGAGTATACAGCTGTAGGTCTTAGTATAAATACGTTCACTTGTTAAACTAGAAGCAGTTTTCTCTAAAATTTGGTTCTTTTTTTATAGTCTTTCTGTGTTTTTTGAATATATGCTTTAATCACATGTGTTGACTTAATCTCTTCACATACTTAAACATTGAATTTTTTGTCCATATTCAGTTTCAAAACACATCCAGGAGTACATGTACACACACATAGGGTGTGGTTCCTTTGTTAACCCATGTTTATTGTGTTAACCGAAGTAATAATATGTAGTTATTCGGTTAACGCAATAAAAAAGTCTTAACAATTGATCATTCCCCTATATAAACATGTTAACAATTATTATTTTTAAAAATAGGATAAAATAACTAAATAATATAGATTATTTTACATATAAATTTTTAAATATAATAAAAAATACTATAAACATATATAAATATATTAATTAAATAATTAATAAAAATTTTGAACCGATCCTAAACCCTCAAGCTTTAGGAATTGAGCTTGAAAAAAGCCGATATCAAATTTAAGCTTTCAATAAGTCAAATGAGGCTCAAACCTCAATAAAATCGAACTCTACATGATTTCTTTATACCTCATTAATAATTTGCTTAATATAATAAAATCCTGAACGCTACTACTAGACATCTCTCACCGATCGATCCTACGACCAAACAAGGGAGACAAATCGCGTGAGCCTTAATTGAATAAGGTTGTACGATTATTGGATTTGTATTTTTAAATACGTATTTTAATGTTTTAGAGTAGTTAAGTCTGAACGTGAAAATTGGCTTATAATTATATACTTGAATTTAAAATAATCAAGCGTAGGATAGTCAACTGATAAATATTTTAATATCTAGTCTTTCGCAAGTTGGATAAAACAAATGTTAAATAACAGGAATGGATTAAATAAGAAACAGAGCTAAATTTATATTAGATATTTAGATAATAAAGAAGTAAAACAAATATCAAATACAAAGGATTAAATATGAAACCGAGTAAAAATAATTAAATATTAGATAAGAAAGATATAATAATATAAAGAGTTGAAATAAGTGAAAGTAATATAATAATAACAACAACAACAAAAATAAGTTTTCTTTTAAACCGCAGTTGCGATCACTGACATGTCATAAACCCATCCGATCGTATACACATTTTATAGAAAAAACCCACCATAGGTATGAGAAAACCCCTAGCTCAGCATGAAACCCATATTTTGTCCATACCAGAACTTGAACCCGTAACCTTTCCAATATTAAAGTCACAGGGTACATCTCCTCAACCACTTGAGCTTTGAAACCATGTTGTTTAGGAAAAACCTTTCCCATACCAACCTCTTCAAATAATTTTGTTTCATTTCTCTAATAACTCTCTTACACCACTGATGGGAACAAATGGACCACATGCTTCATTATTTGACGCTCACTGACTTAAATATGTAACATCTCCAATATTCTTTTTACATTTATCTCTTTCTGCTTTCACATTCAAAACAAAACATCTTTCCACCATCACTTGTTCCATAATACATTTGACCTCAAAAACTCAAATTTAGTTTACAAAGTAATCATCTTTCAAGAAAAAAAAGGTTTATAAAAAAATCTGCTTATTCTTATACATTTGACCTCAAAAAGTCAAACTTTATAATGCCAAAATTTACTTTGTCGAGTGTTAAAAAGAGTTTAATGGAAAGTAGTAAGAAAAATATATAACATAATACCCCTCCATGTGAGAGGCACATGACCAATTTTGAAAAAAACAAAATTAACAATGTTAACTCATCGAAGAAAACAATTATAAAATTTAAGTTAAGACGTCCTTGTGTTTGTATGAAATTTGTTTGTTTAGTTTTTAAATAATATTTTTTTTTTGTTATTTTGGTCTCTTCATTTATAAAAAAAAGTTGTCAATCAAGTCTCTAAATTTGTAAAAAGTTATCAATCAAGTTCCTTAATTTGTAAAAAATGTGAATCAAGTTCCCACTTTTATTCTCAAAACCATCAAACATAAATAAATAGAAGGGACTTGCTTAGCAATTTTTACAAATTAAGGGGACAAAATGACATTGAATATTATTTTAGAAATAAACAAGCACATTTTTTATAAACACTAAGACCATTTCTGTAGTTTACTCTTTCAGTTATAAGGCATAATTTGTTTAAAAAAGCACTTTCTTTGACATAAATGGTTAAAAAGTTTAAAAAGTGACCAAAACAGTAATGTACTAATTTCCTTATTGTCACACCCCTATCTCTCATCATGTGATGATGATGTCACTGATCACTCTAAAAAGGTTGCAGAAGCATAGTGGTGATGTCTCATAGATGGGGTGCAACTTACATGATCCGGTATCACAACACACAAGGTTAAATTACAGATGAAAGATTACAAGGATAATATCGTCATTACAAACCACAAGATTACAGTTCTCAAACTTAAACATACTAAACAAACTAAGATACTTAAGTACAAGTGCTTGATAGTGCAATCTCACACGCCGTCACTATCTACCTGCAAAAATGGTTAGGTTTGAAAGATCAGCACAAAGCTGATGAGTTCGTAATAAATGATTCAACACAATATGATATGACAAGAGAGTTCTTGATACACAGTTCCAAAGATAACCATGGGATCCATATCTAGTTCCTTTTGGACTGATATGTTCTATTTTGCAAATATACTACCCGTCGGTAAATATCTTTGTGCCTCATTCTTAATGTCTATCACATACATTAAGCTGATATTGGAAACAGGTAACAAACATTTACACCAAGGGGAGTCGCAATCTCCCGGCAAATAGGTTGTCAACTAATAGTACTATCATTGTTTCTTGTTCGACCCTATATGGGTTCACTAGATACGGTTCGAAAGATGATGACTTTTTGATATCATGATAGAAAGTTGCATGCAAAATCCCATGAAATCCCACAAATAATAGTAACACATATCATATGTTTGAGAACAGATTCACAGTAATACCCCGATGTTTGTAAAACATGAAAAAGAAAAGGGGTTGTACGAAACTCATCTGAAGTGTTGAATCAGTGGTTAACATGCAGACTTGTATTCGTTGTTCAGTTCTGCACCAGTTAATGTTTTATAAGTTATTTGTGTTTTAATTTACTTATTAAATCTTTATTAATGTTCAATGTCAAGTACATTGCATTTAAAATCATCAAACTGATATTAAATTCTTAATCAGTTATTTTGATTGAATATCATACAATGTATGATAATGTGGGAACCTATAATGATTCAGGTTCCTAATACAAGGTTGATGACTCATTGGATTAATCAGGATGTTCTCAGACTAACCAAATAGGTATTGTTTTTGATTATATCACTGAAACGGTTTCCAGATGGATTTCTGGCATAGGAATAGTCAATCCTTGTTATTGATCACTTAGATATCATGAAACATATGAATATCATATTGGAATACGTTTAATAACCATGTTCAATATACTAATCTGACTGTTAACATAAACATCAGATCGTCATTCCAATGATTATCTTAATGCTTGTCATTAGTTTGAAACACTTGGATTCAACCTCGCATTTCAAGGAATGATTAAGACAATCACAATTATTGTTCCAATCAAATGATTAAAATCATTGTAATACATGATATGGTTTCATGATAATCAGGTGTTATAACGGATCAAAACATGGATTTAACCGTTAACCTATCGAGTTCTTCGTTTCTAACCATTCCTAGCATCATGTAGGTAATAATCAACAAATAACTATTGCATTACGTTCAAAAACAAGATCTAATCCATACATTATCAAACTAGAATGAGAATTTGAATCGATACCCGTTTGAGCGGATTTTCGGTTACAAATGATGATCTAGCAGTGTAGAGTTGATCTCCAACTTCAATTTGATGATCTGATGGTTTTAAAACAGAGTTTTGGTTCTTTGAAATCGATCTGATCGAGTTTTTGAGATGAAAGTTCGAGAGAAAAGAAAACTTAAGTTTTCAAGCATGCAATATGATGATTTTCAGCTAATTCTGAACCGACCTACTTTTCGCGTACCGCCGAGGAGCCTGAAAAGAGGCTTGGCGTACCACGAAGAAAGGAGGAAAATTAGATATTTTGGACTCTTCGTGTACCGCCAAGGGACCTCAAAACCACCTTGGCATACAGGGAAGAGTTCCGGAGCACAATAACTTCGAGTTTTTCTTACTTTTACGATTTCGAAGAATCAGGAACTCCGTTTTTCGCAATGATTTTCACCCACGGTCACGATTTGTCGCGTACTATCAAATCATGATGATCACAATCGTTCTTTTAACATGGATTTCAAATATAATGACGTGGATACTTAACGTAGTTGTCACACTTATATGGTTATTATAGGTTTTCTTATAATTACAAATATTCAAAGAAAAGGCGGTGGTCTACTCATCAACCTTCAAGAAGACCGGCTTTTTTGTCTTACTTACAGTACATGGCTTGATCTTGCACTGGTGAAGATACCTTCTTGATCAATTCATTACTAAATGAAGTAATTGCCCCATAGATCCTATATCTATCTATCTATATGAAAAGTAAATCATGTAACACAGTGCATTACTATTTGTGTAATTGGTACATCGAACTTCGAACGATCATGAAGAAATTAACGAGATGCCAATCCCGGGGTTTAATTTGTAAAGTCTCTATTCCTTGGTAATTAAATCCCAAGATCCATGAATTAGCACATGCTCATTTTTTCTAAGTAATGAGGAAGAGAACCGAAAAACGCCACTGAAAGACTCTACTGAGACAAAGATTTGCTATCAAGAACGTAGAGGAGGTAGTAATTAAAATGTTAAAAGATACGTGGTTTGATAAAAAAAATATCTTAGTTAGTTTTTTATCCTTTCTCGATAAAAAAAGTTTAGATATTACTCAATATTAATTTTTAACGCTAAAAATTAAGTCAGCTCGTGAATTACTCAGTCGCATTTAGTTAAAAATTTGAATTGACCCAAGCTTAAACAAGCGTGAGTCCGAGCTCATGTTTTTTATTGAAACCTGATTAATAAACGAGTCTAAGCCCAACTTTTAGTTAGCGTGCTCTAGTAGGCTTCGAAGCTTAAATGAGACTAGTATTTATATGAAATTTATCTAATACACTATATATATACACACAAACATAACAATTATTATTTATAAAAATATGATAAAAATAACTAAATATTATTTATTATTATACATATTAATTTTAGACTTAAGAAAAATACTATATTTATATATAAATATACTAATAAAATAATTAATAAATAATTTTGAGGCCAAACCTAAACCCTCGAGCTTGAAGAACATAGCCCGAAGAAAGCCGAGCTCGATTTAAGCTTTCAATAAATTACGAACACGAGTCATAACAAAATTAGAGTCAACTCAATTTGTTTATACTTACTTACACTAGTACAGTACACGTTTATTAGGGCGGTTAAATTTTGTATATGGGGCGGTTATTAAACTGCCTTATATAAAAGTGCTTCAAAAAATGTGTTTTCTTTTAGCGCGGTTGCTTTATTCGCCTCAAAAAATAAATAAACCGCCTCAAATATTGTTGAGAATGTCTGATTTGAATTTCTTTTGGGGAGGGCATATTTCTTTTGGGGCGGTCCTCTAACTTTTTATGGGGAGGTGTATGTCTTTTTGTTGGGGCGGTTTTAAATTTCCTTTTTTAGGGCGGGTGTAAATTTCATTTAATAGGGCGGTTTTTATTATATTATCGTTTTCTTTTGGGGAGGTTTTCTTATCTTTTGGGACGGTTTTATTTTAATTTTTGTTTAAAATCTGGTTTAGTTTTGATGTAAATTTCCAGCTGCAGATACAAATTTTACAGTCAAAACACGCAAAATCTGCCCATTACCAAATATATATATATATATATATATATATATATATATATATGCAAATTTCTAGATTCTAACCAACATATATTATCATCCACAAACAATATATTCGTATTCAAACCAACATATACAATAATACCATCCATAGCTTTAATAAAACTAAAAAAACAGGAAGTTTAAAAAGTTAGATTTATAAGATACACACAGAAATTTCATGTCTGATCAGAAAACAAATGATTAAAAAATTGCGGGGACATATGATCAATTCATCAATATCTTTACGTCTGATGTACTTGTTTTCATTCCAAATCTAAAAATGATATAACAATAGAGTTAGATACAAATTAAATATATACGTATATATAAAAAAAAGAATAGTATATAAAGATAAATTAAACACTTACATTTTCAGGAAAACCATGTTGATACAAATGGAGAAACTCATACATGTGTTTGATCAAGCAAAAGCCACATTCCCAAGTGTTTCTTTATTGTACACACTACATTACATTAACAACAATTTATTTTAAATATAAAAAAAGGATAAATTAAAAAATATATATATACCTTAGCACATTTACAAATTTAATTGCAAGCCAAAAGCTTCTTCAATTACAAATGTAAATGCATAATTTTGCTTGTTTATTGAGTCTATAATGTATCATTTTTGTTTCAAATGATAAATTATGAATATCACCCAATGACCACTACAATAAAAAAGTTTTAAATAGTTAAATGAGGTATATATATTGGTTAGCATTTATATATATATATATATTTTGCAAAGAAAGGAAAGAATACATATTACCTTGCTATATATGGTGCAAGAAAAAAATGTTTTTTCACTATGCAACGAATACACATCTAACAAGTGTTGTTTTGTACGATCCAAAGTTTTGATGCATATATCACCTGAAATTTCATGTGGATTGAAGAATGCACATTTTGAATTTGGCAATTTAAAAAAGTACATTAAATCAAGAATAATTTTAAGTGTATCAATTCGAGTGTGTATAAAAATGCTATTAAAACATATAAAAACAATAAAAAAAAACTTTCATTGCAAACAAATGAATGATGGTAACATCAAGCCAATCATTGCAGAATAACACCAACAACTCCACATGAAAAACCTTCACAATACGTTATGGGATACATCCCGTTAGGTGAAGAACATGTAATTGCATGTTCATCGCCAACGTAATCTGCTAACATTTGAGATTTACTTTGGATTTAACGAGGTATCTTTCTTATTTTCTCAAAAGCAATCTCGATTTCCGGATCAATAAATTGCAACAATCACTATAACTTATTCACATTCATACTTCCTGCATTGCATTTAATTAAGTTTAATTAAGTGAGTTAAACACTATTCATTGTGAAACGATAATTCGAGGAATTATCGAATCGTACTGTCACACCCCCATCTCTCGTCACCGGTTGATGATGTCATTGAAACGGTTGCGGAAGCATAGTGGTGATAACGTAGCTGGTTCCTGTGGTATAGACTGGGAAGTAGCCGACGATACTTCTGATGAATCGGAATTCGAGCTCAAACTAGAGCTAGGCATGTCATCAATTATCACGTATGAAAATCTCTGATCTGTATCATGGAATAAATATTGAATAATAATATTCAACATAACCATGATATGATGTCTCTTCATATCTCAAAGCAGCTACTCGTGCTTACAGTTATTATTGTTCTGTTTGCATTGAAATTCACTAGAATGCACACGTGTTGCGAATTTCAGTTATGCTGGCCACTCATAACTGGAATTCGTACCACCTGATTATCCTGGCTTAGTTCAAAACAAGTTTTGTTCGTTAGTTATGTTCGGTGGTCTCTGTGTCACTATACGAGCCTATGGTTATAGTCTAGGTCTCTAAGTCAACCTAATTCTCTATAACCTATGGCTCTGATACCACACTGTCACACCCCCACCTCACGTTACCGGTTGATGATGTCATTGAAACGGTTGCGGAAGCATAGTGGTGATGTCTCAGAGATAAGGGGTGACTTACTTGATCCGATATCACAAGCACACATATTAACTCAAAAGAAATACATTATAGGGGTGTCGCAATCACAACCAACAATTACATTATAAAAACTAAATTTATTACATTATTTAAATTCAAACGCTTAAAGTGCTGCCTCACTCGGTGGTCACTGTCTTCCTGCAAAAAGATTTAAATTTGAAAACGTCAGCACAAAGCTGGTGAGATCATACAGTTCAAGTTCCACAATATGATATGATATGTAATTATAAGTTCTCAAAATATTCTGTTCAAGATAACCATGAGACCCGTATCTAGTTCCTTTCGGACAGTTCTCGATCTATAAGATACTACCCGTCGGTAACATCTTAAAGCCTCATTGTCTTAATGCCTGTCACACCCCCACCTCTCGTCACTAGTTGATGATGTCATTGAAACGGTTGCGGAAGCATAGTGGTGATGTCTCAGAGATAAGGGGTGACTTACTTGATCTGATATCACAAGCACACAGATTAACTTAAAAGAAATACTTTACAAGCGTGTCGCAATCACAACCAACAATTACATTATAAAAACTAAATTTATTACATTATTTAAATACAAACGCTTAAAGTGATGCCTCACTCGGTGGTCACTGTCTTCCTGCAAAAAGGTTTAAATCTGAAAACGTCAACACAAAGTTGGTGAGATCATACAGTTCAAGTTCCACAATATGATATGATATGTAATTATAAGTTCTCAAAATGTTATGTTCAAGATAACCATGGGACCCGTATCTAGTTCCTTTCGGACAGTTCTCGATCTATAAGATACTACCCGTCGATAACATCTTAATGCCTCATTGTCTTAATGCCTACCACCACATTAAGAAGTTATGGAAACATGTAACAAACATTCACAGCACGGGGAGTTGTAGACTCCTAGCAAATGGGTTGTCAGCCGATAGTACTATCATTGTTTCCTGTTCGGCCCCTCATGGGTTCACTAGATACAGTTTAAAAATGAGGACTTTTAAGTTCCTTGGTAGAGTTCTCGATCTACGGAAAAATCCCATTAAATCCACAAGTTCTTAACAATCACATGAAATCACGCAGATAACAGTGATAAATATCATATAGTTCTGAAAAGTTCCACAGTGTTACCCCGATGTTTATAAAAGTTTAAAAAGAAAAGGGGTTGTACGAAACTCACCTGATAATATAGAGGTAGCAGAATATCTCTCAAACTGAGAATATAAAGGTGATTCTGCATTTATTTATATTTAATGAGTTATTTAGGTTTTAATTAACTGATCAGATCTTTCTGAACGTTCAATGTCAAAGACATTGCTTTGAGAGTCATCAAACCGATATTAAGTATTTAATTGGTTAATTTTGATATTGTATCATACAATGTATGATAATGTAGGAACCTACATTGAATTAGATTCCTAATACAAGGTTGATGACACTTTTGTTTAATCAGAATAATCTAGGATTAACCAAATAGTTAATGTTGTTGATTATAATGCTAAAACAGTTTCTAGATGGTTTAATGGCTTAGGAATGATTAATCCTTGTTATTGATTACCCAAATATCATGAAATATCACAATGTAGCATTAGGATAGGTGTAATAACCATGTTTAACATACTAATCTGACTGTTATCATAAACATCAGATAATCATTCCAATGAGTATGTTAATGGTTGTGATTAGTTTTAAACACTTGGATTCAACCTTGCATTTTCAAAGATTAATCAAACTAATCACCTACATTGTCATAATCAAATGGTTTAAACCATTATAATCATGGGTATGATTTCATGCAAACTGGGCATTACAACGGATCAAAACCAGGATTTAACCGTTAAAACTTCGTGTTCTTTGTTTATAATCAATCCTAGCCATCATCTAGGCAATAATCAACAATCCTAACTATGTTATTACGTTCAAAATCAAGATCTAATCAATCAAAATCAAACTAGAAGGTTAAAACGAATCGTTACCTATTCAGACGGATTTCTGACTTGAAAACAACGATCAGTACTTGCAGATAAGTTCCCTGGTGCGATCCACACGATCAGAGGTCTTTAAAACTGAGATTCGCTGCTCAAAAATGATGTTCTTCGCCTGTGGTTTGCGTCTGAGTTCGAGAAAGTAAGAAAATAACTTTCTGCATGAAATCTGGTGAAGAAGATCAAAGTTTTCCACCGCCTCACCCGTCGCGTACCGCGACGAGAAGCCTAAGGAAATCCGGGAATCTCAGATATTTTTCTCGCTTCGCGTACCGCGGAGAACCCTCAACCTAGCCTTCGCGTACCGCGACGAGGCCAGAAATTCTATACTTAGAAATTTTTCTTCGTTTTTCGATTCCAGGCAATCCAGGACTCCGTTTTGCACACGGTTTTCGCCCATGTTCATCATTTCTCGCATACTATCAATCTGTAATAATTTCAATCATTAAATTAACGCGGATTTCTGGAACGACCAAATGTGATTCCGTCATTAATGACGTAATTCTCAACTACAATTGTCACACGTACATTACACATTGATTTTGGAAATCAAGTGTGGTAAACACAAACACATTTGCAAAACAATAATTCGGGCAATTATTGAATTGTGCATTACACATTGATTATGTTTAATCAAGTGTGCAAACATTTCGTACAGACAAACACAAACGATCATCGGTAATTCAAGAAATTACCGAAACACACACGAGTCTCATTACACGAACGTTGGTGAACAACGAAACGAAAATGAAACAAACGAATGCGTCATTATGAGTTTATGTGCTAACACGAAGTAAACGTTTATAATAGACATTACGAATCGAATGCGAACGAAATCGAATATATATATCGAAAAGTCAAAAATTCAAAAATTCAAACCTTCGCGGTACGCGAAGCCTGGGCGGGAGTTTTGAATTCATAGGAATTGCTCGGCGGTACACCACGTCTGATTATTTTCCACCATGGCGGTACGCGGCGTGTCTCGGTGGACTACCTGGCTATTTTTTCCTTGGTAGTACGCCAAGATTCTCGGAGGACTCTCTTGGCGGTACGCGATGAGTCATAGAGACCAAAAAAGGCTATAAAAGCAACCCCCTTTCCTTCATTTTTGGTCCTTTCACTCACTTGACGACATCCTCATGAACTCTCTCGACCAAAACACTGCCAAATCAGTTCCCAACCCCTGTCAACTAACCCAAAAACTGTTGCTTCCATCTCTTGGTGATTTGGGACCATTGAAGCTTCAAAGGAAGAGCTAGAAGGCACCAAGCACTTGGAACTCCATCACCAGCCACATTCAAGCTTCCACAGCTTCTGTCCAGCTGTTCTAGCTTGAATATATACATCTAAGGTAGTTTTAAATACTTATTTACACTTAGATCGTACATGCAAAGAGTAAAAACACACATGCAACTGCATGTAGCTCACTTGCACGAATTTATTGGTGTTCATATGTGATAATTGATGTAATGTTACTGATTTAGAGTGTACAAATGTTCTAGAATGAGTTTTGATAACATTTATTAGGGATTTGTATTACTTACTATTAATAGAATCTTTATGAATGCATGTGTATGATTTATCATGATTTAGACATGCTAGATGTTATTAAATGGTGATTTATGCCTATTAGAAGGTATACAAATAGATTTGGATAGCTAGAGTTTGTGAAAATATGGTTTTGATGACACCTAACTATTAATGTGTCACACCCCCAAATTTCAACTAACGGAATCATGCCGTTTAGGGCGTGACAAACCAGGATCCCAGTCATTAGACACAGTGAAAGACCTCTATATTATTTTCAAACATAAATTTGGTCTAAACTATAATATCAAAGTTTCAACGTTTGCGAAAGCGTTTTACAACAAATAACAAAACATAACGGTTTGTAAAACGTAAATTACAAGTTCAAAGTCTAAAATAATCAAATTTAAAACACGTGAATTAAAATGTATGCATGAGACTCCTCATCCTAGTCCATGCTTGTCCTTACTTGTGCTTACTTGTGCTTTAGTGTCCTGAGAAAACATGTAAATAAAGTCAACACAAAGGTTGGTGCATACACAGGTTTGAATAATCACAATGTTTGAACAATTGTTTGGAAAACAATGTTTGCAGATAACATAATCACACATGCATAGTCATGATAGCTAGTCATTTGTACTATTTACATAAGCGGTCGACACCGAAGCTGACTGTTAGAATGTAATTTGTCTTTCCGCTATTGTCTAGAACAAAAAATAGTAATGTTTGAATTGGCTAGTTAAACACTTGCATAGACCTACAATAGATCTATCTTCAACTACCACGCTTTGCACTACGGCAAATTAAACGGTTCGATATGTAAGGACTTGTAATGCTCTGTTCGCACTTATCGTAAATAGCTAACTCATGCAAGTGATATGTATCTAAAAGTGTTTCTTTGCACATTTTTTCTCCCCCCAAAACAGTAAAAGTAAAAAGGGGCCGTGTATGCACCTTTGATAACAAACATAATGATCAAGTGTCTGAAAATCGCATAGATAATCTCCTACGGAGAACTTGTGTTATAATAATAACGTTACATTATTCGGAATGTCCAATTTGTGTTTGTGGTCACATACGTGTCAACACACGTATATTAGGTTGTTTGAAATACTCATACGAGAGTATACATGATTTTTGAGTTCGTTTATTTAAATGTATAAACATATACATTTCCGTTTAAACACGCGTTCTTATACGCGATTATGATTTCGATTCAAAATACCAGTTTTATCATTTAATTTTGTTCAGAATTAATTTATGATTCCAGCGTAACTCGAACGGTTTAAAACGGATTTGAAATGAGTTATTTATGACCAAAACACTAAAGATAGTTTTAATTTGAAAAAACAGCAAAGGCAAGGTTCAAACCCTTGACCTCCACTTCATAACACACACAAACTACCATCTCAGCCCACTAAGCATTTGTAATAGAATGGCCCAACAAATTGTTTTAAGCTTCCTTATTCAGTTTCCCTTATGTTAGCCCAAACCGAACTACCAAGCCCAAGTTTGTCCACAATTCGAACTCGATCAACCCTGCAACCATTGGGCTTTGTTTATACATGTTTAATCGAGTTATTGTGTGTCTTTAATTGATCCATTTCGATCAAAATCATAGAATTTATAACTCCAATTGGATTCAAACCCAAGTCCAATTCCTCAACTGAATTCGTTAAATTCGTTAATGTAAATCTGAAAAAGCATAGGGTTTTCATTGAAATAGGGATTTCGAAACTTTCTGTGATGATTAATTCGCTTCTTATGGTCTTTTAAATCAAAAACCTTAAATGGTGTTAACCGAAAAACCCTAAATATCAAATTCATAAAATTCGTAGTTGTTTGTTACAATTAACATAGGGTTTATGTTAATCGGCCTCTTCTAAAACTGTGAGTACCATTTAATTTCATTTTTGCATTCATTTGAATCAAAACCTCCAAATTCGTTCATATGATGAACCCTAGAATTCGAACCTATACAATTCGTTGTTGTTAGATATAATTATCATAGGGCTTTTATTATTCGAGTTATGGCGAAGCTTTCTGTGTGGTTTAATTGGATTACAACATCCTTTTAATTCGAAAACCCCAAATTCGTTCCAATGAGAAACCCTAGAACACGAAATCCATTGATTCGTTTTATTTTGATGAACTTATTATGGGTCTTTCGTTTAAAGGATTATTCCGAAACTCACTGTATAAATTAAATTTGATTTTTAAAGTCGTTTGAATAAAAATCCCCAAATCCTTTTCTAGGATGAACCCTAGAATTAGACTTCATAAAATTCGATGTTTGTACATGAATTAAACATCGGGGTTAGCTTAGTCGAAACATTTAGGTTGTGTAGAAGCCAATTTTTACCTCGTTTGGTGTTAAATCGATGGAGATAAACTTGAGGCTTGAGTTTCGGCCGGCTCCCACTCGAAATCGTTTATCCAAAGCTTCTAGGATCAAATTGCTGCTTGTAATATCTTCTAAGTATGCCGACTAGTGTATGTTAGAGCTCAATTTTGTGAATTATGAACGGCTTATACGAATTTGGTACTAATTAGAAACGGTTACAACCTTTTGGTTTAATTTTGGACTTAATTTGATATTTAATGACCAAAGAATGTATGCTAGCTGTTAATCATCACTAAGGTGATGATTAAAACTGATTTAGTTTAGTTAATTACAATGTGTTACTAAAATTTCGAATTTTTAGTTGATAAACCATAGAATTTTGGCTTTATAAGTCAAAATTGACCATTTCTTGAAATTATAAGTTTAATCCTTGTACTTTTATTGTTTTTAGACTTTTTTAAATTAATTCTATTCCTTCTAGTTTGATTTCATATAATTTCGTATGATTTTGTTAACTTTCGGTTAACGGGGTTAATTCGGAAATGCCGGATTGTCACATCATCCCCTTGTTGAAGGAATTTTTGTCCCGAAAATTGTAAACTGTTAGAAGTAGTTAGGACACTACTTGTAAGTTCAAAGTGTACGTGTTAGTGCGATATTTGATCATTATGTGTACTTGTGTGTACTCACACACAAAGTCTAATGTTTGTGACATCACACCTTAGTGTGATCGTTCTATGTAACTGTTTGCGTGCACACCAGTTAGTACACCTAACTGTGAATGTTTGTGTTTGATCATAGTATGCTATGTAACCTTACTCATAGTGAATGTTCGCAACTGTTTGTACTATGTACCTCGCACATAGCAAATGGTTGAAGCTAATCATGTCTGTACTACCATATCATGTAACATATGAAATGTAGCACATAATATGTAATGTAGCACAAATGTTTGTAACAAAACCAATTGTATAAAATGTTTGTGTTTACCGTTTGAAATCTGAAGTGTTGAAGTGTGAAGTATCACATCATCCCCTTGTTGAAGGAAATTTCGTCCCGAAATTTAACGTACTCAGTGTTTGCAGTTGTTGTTTTGAACAGATGAGGAAACTTCTTCATCATTTGATCTTCCCTTTCCCATGTGAATTCAGGTCCACGTCTTGAATTCCACCGGACTTTGACTATCGGAATCTTGCTTTGTTTGAGTTGTTTGACGTCTCGGTTCATGATTTCAGCTGGTTCTTCAATGAATCGTAACTGTTCGTCCACTTTTATTTCTTCAAGTGGAACAACCAATGTCTTATCAGAAAGACATTTCTTTAAATTCGAAACATGAAACTCATCATCAACTCCACTGAGTTCATCCGATAATTTGAGTTGATACGCTACCGGACCAATCCTTTTCAGGATCTCAAAAGGTCCTATGTAACGTGGGCTAAGCTTCCCGCGCTTGCCAAATCTTATCACACCTTTCCAAGGTGATACCTTCAGAAGAACTCTGTCTCCTACTTGAAATTCCAACGGCTTGCGACGTTTGTCAGCGTAACTCTTCTGTCGATCCCGAGCCGCTGCCATACAGTTCCGGATTTGTACTATCTTCTCAGTAGTTTCATGTACTAGTTCAGGTCCTGCAATATGACTGTCACCAATTTCAGCCCAACAAACCGGTGAACGACATTTACGACCGTATAATGCTTCAAATGGTGCTGCTTGAATGCTTGTATGATAACTGTTATTGTAAGAGAATTCCACTAACGGTACGTGGGTTTCCCAGCTGTCACCAAAATCAATGACACAAGCTCGTAACATATCCTCGAGTGTCTGAATCGTACGTTCACTCTGACCGTCAGTTTGTGGATGATAGGTAGTAATCATGTCTAAACGAGTTCCCAATGACTTACGGAGTGATTTCCAAAAGTTTGAAGTGAATAGAGCCTCTCGATCCGATATGATGGAGATTGGAACGCCGTGTCGTGATACCACTTCCTTAATGTAAATTCGAGTCAACTTCTCCATTTTGTCAGTTTCTTTAATTGCCAAGAAATGTGAATATTTTGTTAATCGGTCAACAATTACCCATATCGTATCACAACCCCTTGATGTATGGGGTAACTTAGTAATGAAATCCATCGAAATCTGTTCCCATTTCCACATAGGTATTTCTGGTTGTTGCAGTAAACCAGATGGTTTTTGATATTCAACTTTGACTTTAGAACAAGTCCAACATTTGCTAACGTACTTAGCAATGTCGGCCTTCATGTGAGGCCACCAATACAGCGTCTTCAAGTCATGATACATCTTGTCTGACCCCGGATGGACTGAATATCTAGACTTGTGAGCTAACGTACTTAGCAATGTCGACCTTCATGTGAGGCCACCAATACAGCGTCTTCAAGTCATGATACATCTTGTCTGACCCCGGATGGACTGAATATCTAGACTTGTGAGCTTCATCCATCACGAGTTCCCTTAAACCACCATGCAAAGGTATCCAAATTCAATTCATGAAACAACGAGTTCCATCAGGTATTACATCCA
Organism: Mikania micrantha; assembly: GCA_009363875.1. NCBI lineage: Eukaryota > Viridiplantae > Streptophyta > Magnoliopsida > Asterales > Asteraceae > Mikania > Mikania micrantha. Next base: position 43,177,431 of record CM018694.1, on the reverse strand, counting down.
ATTGTTTTTCCATTCCTCGTAAGGATTCTTGTTCCAAGTTATCCTTTTCTAAGGGTTCAAGCTGAGCACTGCGTACCTTGTCAGGTAAGTCAGTATGTATTGTTAACATAAGTGCGCGAACCCGTCTTGTTGATGTTGTGTCTTTTCTGCTTAGAGAATCAGCTACCACATTAGCTTTTCCCGGTTGGTACTTGATTGCGCATTCGTAGTCATTCAACAACTCTACCCACCGTCACTGTCTCATATTGAGCTCCTTCTGATCAAAGATATGTTTTAAACTCTTATGATCAGTGTAAATGGTACACTTGGTTCCATATAAGTAGTGCCTCCAAATCTTCAAAGCAAATACTACTGCTCCTAACTCCAAGTCATGAGTAGTGTAATTCTTTTCGTCTGGTCGTAGCTGTCGTGAAGCGTAAGCAATCACTTTATCACGCTGCATCAACACACATCCTAAATCCTGTGCAGATGCGTCACAATACACCACAAAGTCTTCCGTTCCTTCCGGCTAGGACAGAATCAGTGCACTGCAGAGTTTTTGTTTTAGTAGCTGGAATGCAGCTTCCTATTTATCTGTCCAATCATACTTCGTCCCTTTGTTATAGCAATAGCAGCCTCGTTATCAACATGAATAGGGGTTATAAGAAAATTCAAAGCATAGTCTCTCATCAGTTGTTGTGTCCAAAAAACTTGTGAACAACAACTGGCAGCCGCTACATATTCAGCCTCACAAGTAGATGTAGCAATAGATGTTTGCTTTTTACACTGCCAAGAAACTAAACGCTCCCCCAAAAATTGTGCACCTCTAGTTGTAGATTTCGCATCTGTCTTACAACCTCCATAATTGGAATCACTGTAGGCATTGAAGGAAAAGTTATCATCCTTAGGATACTACAGACCAGTGTCTGGTGTACCCTTCAGATAACAAAGAATCCTTTTGACTGCAATCAGATGTGACACTTTAGGTTTTGATTGATATCTAGCACAGATACTTGTAGTAAATACAATATCTGGTCTTGAGGCAGTTAGGTACATCAAACTTCCAATAATTCCACGATAAAGAGTAGCATCAATTATCTCCCCCTTAATATCAGGCTCAATCCCGTGATTAGGCTGAATGGGCGTGGAAATTGGTTTAGAATCAACCATGCTAAACCGTTTTAGCACATCTTGAATATATTTTGTCTGATGAATGAAAATTCCATTATCAGTTTGATCAATTTGTAAACCCAGAAAAAATTTGATGTCTGACATTGCAGTCATTTCAAATTTCTCAATCATCACCTCTTTAAACTCAAAACAAAGTTGTTCATCGGTAGATCCAAAGATAATATCATCTACAGAGATATGAACAAGAATAATATCCTTGCCCTTTTCCTGATAAAACAATGTTTTGTCAATCTGACCTCTATTGAACCCGTGTTCAATAAGATGAGTCAATAACGTCTCACTCCAGGCACGCGGAGCCTGATGTAGACCGTACAATGCTTTGTCCAAAAGGTAAACCTCATCCCGGTGGATAGGATCCTCAAAGCCTGGTGGCTGAAAAACATACACTGTTTCCTTCAAAGAACCATACAGAAATGCAGACTTGACATCCAAATGAAAAACTTTGAATTTCTTGTGAGCAGCAAAATCAAGAAAAAGTCTAATTGCTTCTAGTCGTGCCACAGGTGCAAACACTTCATCATAATCAATTCCTTCAACTTCTTTGAAACCTTGAACCATTAAACGAGCTTTGTTGCGAACAATTACGCCTCAGTCATCTCGTTTGCATCTTAAAACCCATCCAGTTCCAATTTTCTTCTCGCCTATTGGCAAATCAACCAGATGCCAAATGCCCAACTTCTGAAACTGATTTAGCTCTTCTTGCATCGCCTCCACCCAGGCAGGCTCACGCAACGCTTCAGTAACAGTCTTAGGCTCAATTTGTGAAATAAAAGCCAAATGCATCCAGAGCTCTTGACTACCATGAGTTCTTTCTAACTCAACTTACAAACTCTCCTCATTAGTGACTTGATTTCGTGTTTGTACTCCAGCAGTTGGATTTCCTATGATCTGATCAACAGGATGATTTACATGAACTCTTTTGACAGGCACTAGCAGAACACCCACATTATGATCAAGATTTGTAATATTCTGATAAAAATCTTGATCATGAGAAATAGCATCTTCAAAAACATCATGATCATCATCAGATGACCAATCATCATTAATTACTTCTGAAATGCCTTCCTCATGTGGAGTATAATTATCATCTTCAGAATGATGAGAAATACCTTGATCTTCAGAATTTTGCAAATCATATAACATTTGTAAGGTTATTTCATCATCAGAAACATTTGGAGACAAATTAAAGACTCAAACAGTTTATCATAATCAAAAAGCCAATCTAGTCCTTTTCCGTCTGGTATAGGTGTATGTCTTTGAACATCTACATGATACCATAACTCCACAACACCCGTACGTTTATCAAACACACGTTTGTTAGGAAGACTGTAGCCAAGAAAGAAACCCTCTTCAACTTTAGAATTAAATTTTGAATCTTTCTTCAGCATGGTACAAGGAGCCCCAAAAGGTTCCAAGTGTTCCAAATTAGGCTTTCGATTCTGAAGTTGCTCATAGCATGTTTTATTGTGTCTTTTAACAATCAAAACTCTGTTAAGAGTAAAACAAGATGTAGCCACAGCTTCATTCCAAAATGTAATGGGGAGTTTAGAATCAGCTAGCATCGTTCTTGCAGACTCAATCAACGTTCTGTTCTTTCTTTCAGCTACACCATTCATTTGGGGTTCATATGGTGCACTGAATTGCTGCTGAATGCCCTTTGAATCACAAAATTCTTCCATTTGATGATTCTTAAACTCAGTCCCATTATCTGAACATGCACACCTTACTCTCAACTTATACAATGTCTCCAACCTATTAATCAACAAAACAAAAATTTCATAAGTATCTGATTTACGCTTTAAAAACATTACCCATGAAAATCTAGAAAAGTCATCAGTCACCACAAAACAATAAGATTCACCACCTATACTTTTCACATTGATTGATCCAAACAAATCCATGTGAAGAAGTTCAAATGGCTTATCAATAGAAAACATTGTCTTTGTTTTGTGTGACTTCCTTTTATGTTTACCCTTTTTGCATGACACACACACATCAGGAAGCTTAAAGTGTTTAACCGGTACACCCTCAACTAAATGATTGTGTACTAGATGATTCATCTTCCTAATATGAATATGTCCCATCCTTCGATGCCAAGAACGTGTATCTTGCTCTGTAGCTTTAGACATCAAACATGTCTCCACTTTATTCACCGTCTCCGCCTTTGCCATGTCAAGCACATACAAATCTTTGCTCCGATCAGCTATCATCAGAATCCACTCCTCAGGAATCTGAAACCCTTGCTTAAGTACATAACACCTGTCTTTATCAAACATCACCTTGTATCCTTTATCACAAATTTGCGAAACACTTAACAAATTGTTAGTTAATTCTTTACAGAAATTAACATTATCAAAGGAAACTTTGCCATTCGTCAAACTACCAAACCCGGTATTTTGACCACCTTTGTCTCCTGCAAAGTTCACATAGCTGCCTTTCATCAACCTAAAATCTCTCAACAAATTCAACTCTCCAGTCATATGCCGTGAACATCCACTATCAACAATCCAACGACTATTGATATGGCCCATGGATGCCACGTGCACAATAAATTAAAACCAATCAGTATCAAAAGGGATGACTCCCGTCATTTTGGCGTCGAGTCTTTCCCAGAAATTTGATCACCCGACCTGTTTTTTAGTTTCCAAAAATGATTTTGGTTTACCATTTTGTTTTGAAAAAGATTTTGAAGAAAATTTGTCAAAAAAATCATCATCATCAGATGATGTCACCATTTTCACAAGCTTTTTCACATTCCTTCTGTTATCAAAAACTCTTTTCTTCTGATTGTTTTCTTCTTTTACCCACACACAGTCAGGATCAAACTTTCTGAGTACTCTTATTTCATCTTCACTAGGTTTAACTCTCCTAGGACTTCCCCTTGATTTACTCACCCAACTCTCATCATCCGAACTCTTCCTGATTTTATTGTTTGGACAATTTGCAAAAATATGTCCTTTGCCACAACAAGTAAAACACTTTCGTGTTTCTCTTGGTGCAAAAGACCTAAAGCTGCTACAATCAGTAGAACATACATCCAAATCACAATCAACAATCAAATGACCAAATTTACCACATCTGTAGAATTTTCTTTGCAGATGATTCTTTGGTTTTGGTTCATCATAATATTTTGATGAACTGAAAGGTTTAGGAACAACCTTTGCATATAAGAATCTGTTTCTCAAACCAGTTGATTTTATCTTTGAATTATTCTTTTGATTTTGAAAATTCTTTGATTTTTCTTTATGTCCATTTCCAAACTTATCAAAGAAAAAATCCACTTTGTCAACCTTTTTAGAAATCACATTATGCTATTAAAAAATACCACTAGACTCTCCTTTATGTGTAGTAGATGACTTTACATAAACAATCGGTTTGAGAGTAGTAGTTAGTTTAGTTTTCATCACTGGTTTGGAAACAAGATTTGGTTTATTCACCACCTTCACAACTGATTTCATCTCAACTTTTGACTTTTGAGACTTCATACTCTTTTTATCTCCAGTTTTAAATTGATAACCATTCTGTCTCAAAATATCAGGTGAATATTCTGATTCAGTAATGTCTTCAATAAAAGGAGTATCACTATCAAAAGACACTTTTTCATCAAATGATCCTCCAGCAAGTTCAACAACTTGTTCAGACCTATGCTCATCCAAAGAGACAGGATGAACTTCTAAATTCAGATCAATTTGTGGTCTTGGAACATAGCTGGGAGGTGGTGGTACTGAATGAAAACCCAAGCCAGTAGTATCATTTGATGATCTTTGCATGGCAACAAAGTAATCAATGACATACTGAGAATTCTGATAATTTTCAAGCTTGCTCTTGTTCATTTCAGCTTCTGCTTTTGCTGCTGATAAATCAACTTTCAGCTTTTGCACTGATTCGAGATGCACCGAAACTTCATGATTATTTTGTAAAACTTTGATTTTCAACTCCTCATTTTCTTTTCTTAAATCAATTATCTTTTTGTCAAAAGCTTTTTCTCTTGAAATTAACTTCTTGTTAGCTTCTGTGCACTCTACCAGTTCAGCAGTCAACTGAGCATTCAACTCTTTCAATTTATCAATGATCTCTAAAAGATCATCATTTACCTCATCAATCTTTTCTTTGCCTTTGCCTATGTCTTCATCCAAAGAAGCCATAAAAGCACCCATCAACTCATAATATTGCTTTCCCCAATCATAACCTTCATCAGCTTGACTAACTAAAGCTTTCGATGACTCTTCAGACTTTTCTTTCTTTTTCTGATAAGCTTCTTTTGGCTTGAAAGGGTTTAAATTTCCCTGCTTCTTCGGATTCTTACACTCTCTATCAAAATGGCCTAACTCACCACAATTGTAACATTGAGTAGTCTTTGGATTAAATCCAAACTTGGTGTTTCGATCAAAAGTGAATTTCTTCCCAGTTTTCTTTTCATATCTATTGATACTTCTGATCACACTTGCCAATGCCCATTGAGTGTCAATCAACTCCATCTCATCATCATCAATTTGCTCATAATCTTCAAATGTAAGATTCGAGTTTCCAATCTTTCCTGCAATTTGTTCAGCATAAGCACTGACTACACATGACAAAATTGACATATGATCCCGAACAGCCTCTACAGTTACTTTCCCCAGATTTGTTGTATTCAACTGAACACGAATTGTTGTTGAGTCAGACTTCTTCTCTTTCACGAATAAGATAAACTAGAACTCACAGATGCAGAAGGTGCAGGAGTACTATCAGAAGTACTAGAAACAAATGATGTTTGAATGTTTGCAGAAGAAACAGGTGGTGTAACCACATATGCACCGTATAAAGACGGATCTTGAGTAACATTCACTCTTATTGCTTTTCTCTTATCCTTCATTTCCAGTTCTTCTAGCTTTTGAATAAATTCCACCAATGTCATTCCAAGTATATTTTCTCTCAATATTAGCACCAATGAATTCCACTTTTCAGGCAATGCATCTGCAAAGCAATCAATCTTTTCCTCTTTAGTGTATTCAATTCCACACTTCTTAACTTCAGTCAATAAATGCCGATATCTTGTTATTAATGCTTCAAGACTCTCATTGCCAATAAAATTGAAGTTCTCAAACTCTTTGAGTATATCAGTGGCTTTCATCTTCTTTAACTTGGTATTTCCCTCAATCCTTGCTTTCAAAGCATTCCACAAACCATATGAGGTTTTTTGTTCGTCAAATTGATGAAGTATCTGATTAGGAATTGCTTGGCTCAGCATCCAGTAAGCTTTCTTCTCAGAATCGTATTTCTTTCTCTGATCAACATCCAATCTCTCAAGGGTTTGATCCAAATCTGTCCCTACCACCTTAGGTCTTTCATAAGGTGATAAAATCCTTTCCCACAGATTAGTGTCAGTTCCATTTAGATGTGTTTCAAACCTTACTTTCCAGTTCTCGTAATCTATTAAATCAAGTAACTTTGGAACTTTGTTTGTACTTCCAACCTCAGTTTCACTAATCAAAATGCTATGTATCTTAGAATTCTGACTAGCTATAGCAGCAAACATCTCATCCACGTTTTTGAATTTTTAATCAGCAAACCTCTGATGACAAATTCACTTCACGAACCTTACTACCAGGCGAACCTCCAACAATTCTTGATCTGAACGAACCTTAAGTCACGAACCTGAGACAAACCTTTATCTCACGAACCTGATGCAGCGAACCTTGAGACAAACCTGATCTCACGAACCTGATGCAGTGAACCTTGAGACAAACCTGATCTGACAAACTTGATGCAGCGAACCTTGAGACAAACCTGATCTCACGAACCTATGCAGAAAACATTCAACGAACCTCTTCAAAATCTCTAAACGAACCTCAGAAAAATCTCATTAACAGCGAACCTCTTGCTTCAGCTACTCACAGGTTCGGCTCACGAACCTGTTCTTCAAAATTCAAAATTTTGGAGGGAAAACCTTCCAAATTTGAAGAAAATCCTTCAAAAAACCCCAATTTGCACCACAAATCTTTTAATTGTAATGCTCCACAGAAATAGATGATGAGATTACACTCAAAATAGCAATCAAGCAAAAAGAAAGCTAGAATTTTGATCCATTTCTTGATCTTTTTAACTCCAAATGCTTATAGATCTTTAAAAATCTTGTATAGAACTCCACCAAATCTCTGATACCACTGTAGATCTACTGATTTTGATCTTGATCGTACAACGGAATCCTATTAACAATCAAATATATACGGAATCTATATTTGATCTATATGAATCAAAGAAGAACAAGCATTTCAATAATCTCCATTTCATTAATCAATCTGAACTGATTACTATGAAATACAATCTCACACAGAGAAATCTCACTTAGAGAGAATAACTCAGAGGTTTTCCAGAAGTTATAACAAAACTAGGCAAACCTCCAATATATACAAGCTGTCAGCCGAACCTAGCCGAACCCATAGGTTCGCCAGCCGAACCTTGAGGTTCGCTGGACGAACCTAGACAGCCAAAATTACTAGGTTTGCTGAACCTTCTAAGGTTCGTGGGCCAGACGAACCTCAGCCAAACTTCAACTAAACTTCTATAATTTACATATTTTGATAAGCAATCTATTACAAATATGCACTAACATAAACCATGGATTGTTGCAAAGAATAGTGAATATTGTATTTGAAAAGTTGTAATACAAAAGTTGAAGTACAAAAGATGTTTGGTCACGTGTTCCACCCCAAAACAGTTGTAAAAACAGAAAAAGAGGGGCTAATGTTCTCACCTGACAGCAGTAGACTCTGAATCTGAACAAGTAGCAAGCAAATAGACCTCTAACTGGTTCCTATATCATTGTAATCATACATATAATATAAGATTTAATATGTTATAAACTTTGATTGATTGATTGAGTCATGTTAACCTGTTAATGAATATGTCTTTGTATAATTGTTATGTTTAAAAACATTAGATTATCCTTTAAAACATGTTGACTTCCTTGTAAACATATTGAGGGATTTGGATCCCCCATAGGGTGTTGTACATGAACCAAAAAATGGAACATATGTTTTAACTTGAGTATCCCCCATTAGGTCTTCAAATAAGAACCAAAGGTGGGAACCTGTGTTTTAACTTGAAGATCCCCCGTTAGGTCTTCAAATAAGAACCAAAGGTGGGAACCTGTGTATTAAATTGAGGATTCCCCATTAGGTCTTCAAATAAGAACCAAAGGTGGGAACCTGTGTATTAACTTGAGGATCCCCCATTAGGTCTTCAAAAAGAACCAAAGGTGGGAACGTGTGTATTAACTTGAGGATCCCCTATTAGGTCTTCAAATAAGAACCAAAGGTGGGAACCTGTGTATTAACTTGAGGATCCCCCAGTAAGTCTTCAAATAAGAACCAAAGGTGGGAACCTGTGTATTAACCTAAGGATTTTATATCAAGATTAAGTCATCAGAGGTAGCTAGTAACGATTAAGAAATTAGATTACGGTCTTGCTCTAATTTATGCCCCGGTTGGTTCCCCTAATTTATGCCCCGGTTGGTTCCATGCGTGTTCGGTCTCGCTCGGTGTCGGTTTCGCGTATCGTTACGATTACGAAATTAGATATTTTGAATTGTAAAAATAGTTTTCTTGAATTGTTTTTGATGAGTTTCAAAATTGTAAAATGTAAAATAAAATATTTTACTTATTTTTATACGTTTTGTTCGTAATCAGACCGTTAAACGAATATAATTACGTGTATACCCGTAATTACGTACGTTTTTGGCCGTTTTGCGTGTTTATTGATGTTTACTCGTAATTATAAGTTTGACATTCATATCATTACGAACCGCCACCCATAATGATACTCTGTCTCGCTCACGCATTACGATTTGTTTAGTTGATTTGTTTGTTATACTATCCGTCATAACACTACGCACTAACACTATCCTATTACACCGAACGCAGTATGTGTATAGGGCATACCTCTGCCTTATCAACCGCCAGCCCACCACTGTTTCGATATAATACAGTACTGTTTTTGCCTAGCGTAATCGACTGTAATTAATAAATATATACTTAAATAAAAACCCTATAACACACAAACACGAACATATGAATCGCATAGGCACATTGATATATTGAGCAAGAATCAAAATGATATTAAGACTATCATGTACACATTGTTGTATCCTAATCTATGACTACCATAATCTCCCCTAGTTAAGCGAATTTTGTCCCGAAATTAATTAGTCAAAGATACTGTAAAAGGATGAGGGTACTTGAGCTTCATCTGGTTTTCATGTTCCCAGGTGAACTCTGTCCCACGTTTGCCTTCCCATCGTACCTTAACGATCGGGATACGGCTACGTTTGAGTTTCTTGACCCCATGATCCATGATCTCGACTGGACGTTCTATGAATTGCATGTTGTTTTGAATCTGAATGTCTTCCAGTGGAATATGAACATCATGATCCGCTAAGCATTTCTTAAGATTCGACACATGAAAAGTGTCGTGAGCGTTGCTTAGCTCCACCAGAAGTTTGAGTTTATAGGCTACGGGACCAATCCTTTCCAGGATCTCAAAAGTTATAACATACCTTGGCACAAGTTTCCCTTCCTTCCCGAATCGAACAACGCCTTTCCAGGGAGAAACCTTGAGTAGAACTCGGTCACCGACTTGAAACCCAAGCGGTTTCCGATGTCGATCAGCATAACTCTTCTGTTTAAATGATTGTGATCTGGTACGGCCTTCAACGTTGATTGAATGATTGTGATCTTGTCGGATGTTTCTTGAATGAGTTCAGGTCCAACGACCTTTGAGTCACCAACCTCGGTCTAGCAGACTCGTGATCGGCACTTCCTACCATATAAAGCTTCCAATGGTACACATTGAATGCTTGTATGATAGCTATTGTTGTACGAAAAATCGATAAGTGGAAGGTGAGTATCCCACCTCCCACCGAAATCGATCACACAAGAACGAAGCATGTCCTCAAGTGTTTGGATGCTTCTTTCACTTTGGCAATTGGTTTAGGGATGATACGCCGTGCTAAGATTAACACGTGTTCCCAAAGCCTTTTGCAATGATTGCCAAAAGGGAGAAGTGAAACGACTATCAAGATCATATATGATTGATGTTGGACTACCATGACGCGTGATTATTTTGTTGATGAACAAAGTGGATAACTTCTCCATTTGTTAATCCTCTTGGATTGGGAGAAAATGAGCAGATTTGGTGAATCGATCGACGATCACCCAAATCGAATCAAAACCTCGCGGAGTTCTTGGCAACTTGGTTATGAAATCCATGGAAATTTGCTCCCATTTCCATTGAGGAATTTCGGGTTGCTGCAGAAGTCCCGAAGGCTTCTGATGTTCTGCCTTGACTTTTGAACACATTAGACATTTCCTAACGTACAATGCTATGTCTTTCTTCATTCCAGGCCACCAATAACATGTTCTCAAGCCTTGGCACATCTTATCGGCTCTTGGATGAACTAAGTATCGCGACTTATGAGCCTCATCACAGATGAGTGTACGCAATTCTTCTGACTTTGGAATCCACATGCGGCCGTTGAAGTATAAAACCCCATCAGATCGAGGTTCTAGTTTACCCTCAACTCCGCAGTCTAACTCTGCCTTCAGTTTATTGTCGATCGCTACTTGTTGTGCAATACGAATCATATCTTTCAAGTTTGGCTGTGTATTGATCTCCATGGCTCTTACATGAATTGGTTTGACTGGTTCCTTACGACTAAGAGCATCCGCCACCACATTGGCTTTACCCGGATGGTAACGAATCTCACAGTCGTAATCAGTTAGAAGCTCAACCCAACGCCGTTGTCTCATGTTGAGTTCTTTCTGATTGAGAATGTGTTGTAGGCTTTTGTGGTCTGTACAGATGACACATTTTGTACCATAAAGGTAGTGTCTCCAAATCTTAAGTGCAAAAACCACAGCTCCTAACACAAGATTATGAGTAGTGTAATTTTTCTCATAAATCTTAAGCTTTCTTGAAGCATACCCAATCACCATGTCTCGTTGCATAAGTGCACAACCGAGACCAAGGTTTGAAGCATCGCAGTAGACAGTGAAATCATCACTGCCCTCTGGAAGACTAAGGATAGGGGAGTTGCATAACTTCTGTTTAAGAAGTTGAAATGCGTCTTCTTGTTTCTGCCCCCATATAAATGCTTGACTTTTCTGAGTTACAGTGGTAAGTGGCAAGGCGATCTATGAAAAATTCGTGATGAACCTTCCATAGTAGCCTACCAGACCCAGAAATGAACGAATCTCTGTTGGAGTAGATGGGGTAGTCCAGTTCTTAATCGCCTCAAACTTCGCTGGATCTACATGAATCCCATCCTTGTTGATAACATGCCCTAAGAAATGAACTTCCTTTAGCCAACATTTGCATTTAGAGAATTTGGCGTACAGTTGTTTAGTTCTTAGCAGTTCTAAGACCTTCCTCAAATGATCCTCATGTTCCTGTTTAGTCTTCGAATAGATCAGTATATCATCAATAAAGACGATAACAAACTGATCTAAGTATGGCCTACAGACTCGATTCATCAAGCCCATAAACACTGCTAGTGCATTGGTTAACCCAAATGGCATAACCACGAAATCGTAGTGTCCATAACGAGTCCTAAACGCCGTCTTCGGTATATCCTCAACGTTTACTCTGAACTGATGATACCAGGATCGTAGATCAATCTTACAGAAGTAAGTTACTACCTGCAACTGATCAAACAGATCATCGATCCTGGGCAGAGGATATTTGTTTTTGATTGTCAACTTGTTCAACTCACGATAGTCGATGCACATACGAAACGAACTGTCTTTCTTCTTGACAAAGAGAACCGGGGCTCCCCATGGAGAGAAACTCGGTCTAATGAACCCTTTGTCTAGAAGTTCTTAAAGCTGACTAGACAGTTCTTGCATCTCAAATGGTGCTAATCGATACAGTGACTTCGCCACTAGGTTTGCTTCCACTTGTCGGACTGGTGGTAGCCCTGGCAAGTCTTCTGGAAACACCTCTGGATAATCCCTGATGACTGGTACGTCTTTCACTGTCTTCTTCTCAAGCCTCTTTTCAACTACATGTGCAAGGAAGGCACAGTATTTCTTTTCACGTACTTCTTAGCCTTGATGCACGACACGATCTTCAATCCGCGGTAGGGTTTCTCGCCGTAAACTCGCATCATTTCGTCGCACGGTAGGGAAATTAGAAGTAATTTCTTCGAACAGACGACTTCGACGTTATCTTTTGATAACCAATCCGTTGCAATGACTACATCAAAGCTACTGAGTGTCATTGGAATAAGATCGATGGCAAACGAATGGGTGTTCAACATAAGTTTACAACCACGCAATATAGAATTTATGAGTATATTCTTACCATTAGCTACTTCAATCGTGTAAGGAGTAGTAAGTATTGACGGTTGAACATTAAATAAAGATGCAATAGTGATAGAGATAAAACTCTTGTCTGCACCAGTATCAAATAGAATGGAAACATAATGATTGTCGACAAGGAATGTACATGTGATGACTGCCGGCTCCTCACATGCCTCGGTAGCTCCGATGACAAAAACATTAGCAGTGGCAGTGTTGTTGTTGAGACATGGACACTGTCTTCTGAAATGTCCCTCTGCTCCGCAGTTATATCAGGCTTATCCACCGATAAAGAACTACTCCACAGGTATTTTCTTGAAATTTTACACGGTAAGGCCAAAGAAACCTCCCGTCCTCTGGCGTTCTTCTTTGAATTCCACCAGGTGAGAGCGCCTTTGTGAAAAGCGCTTGAGGCCATCTTGAGCATCAGATTTTCAGGACATCCAATGAAGTCATGAATGTCCTCGATTCTGTTCGGCTTGTGAAGTAGGCTAGTAGTTCCCTCAGTACACGCACACTTAGGGGGTTTTAGCATCTTTGAACTTGTTGGTGTTAGAATTGTTGGTGGCTGAATTACCACCACTTCCCCGAAGGTTGTTGGTGATGCCAGTGACCATACCCGGAATAACCTCCTTCATGGTTCTGGAGATTGGTCAGGTAACTTTGTTGTTCTCATCATCGTTGCCACTTGTTGAACCCTCGCCGTTGGTGTTACGTCGAGGAGGCATTCCACGAAGAGAAAGCCACAAGTGGATCAGTAATGAGTAATGATAAAATTGAATTTGCAAGATAAAGTTAGTAATATTTCATACTACTATTATTATCATTCAATTGTAATATGAGCAAGTACACATACAGACAATCAACACACCACAGTTAAAATTGTTAGTATACTCCTCACATGATAATGTACAATGTTTCATAAGATTTCCCCCATCAAACCTACAAACTGACACTTTCCCGATATACCGAAGATAGCTTATATATAGGGCATATGTAGGGTCAGCTAACTGCCAGCCCAGCCGACATCCCACCACCGCTTCGATATACCACGATCGTGCCCTTGCTAGCATTTGGCAACACGATTGTTTTGATGTATATGTATGTTCCCTTGATAAAGAATCCCATGATCTTTGATCAATTGAACTATGGTTGAATATGATTGAATTATGTGTGCACCTACTAACAATTGTTAACATGTACAACTAAATCATATGTGTGCTCTACATTTGTCCCGTTAACCTATGTTACTAAGTACTAAGTATGTAATCACTTAAGACTACACATAATGACTATTCACCTGATTGATTCACACACAATGGTTGACTCATCTATGGTTGATTAACACCATGATTTATTCACACACTTGATTGATTCATCTTTGATTGATTCACACAATGGTTGTATCTCAAATGGTTGTATCTCATATGTTTGACTAATCTTCAATGATTTCAGTTGCTCCCGGATCTTCACTTCAAATACGAACGCCAAATTCCCCCTGTCATACTGAAGTTAGTTTATATATAGGGCATGCGTAGGATCAGCAAACTGCCACCACCACTTCAGTATGCCAGAGCTTGGCCGCCGCTTGTATTTGAAGCTAGGATCCCAACTCTTGATTGATTATGATTGATTCATGATTGTTTCTTGTACTATATTATGATTGTGTAAACCAGGGTTCTTAATTCATTTGGAATCAAGACCTTTGGTTTTAGTATATGTGTCCTAGGTTCCCAATACTTACAGTATTGAGCATAATGATCTCCTTGTGTGAACTTTAACTAAAGAATATTGTTACACATATTCTAATATATGAAGTCCTAATGATGATGAATACATGATGATGAGAATTTCAGATCAAAGATACTAAGAATACAGATCTTTGCCTCTGAAATCCTTAAATGAATATGTTTTGAGAAATTTAGTTCAGTTTCTAAGATTATAGAATTCCGATCCTAATTCCCTAACTCGATATCTAATCTTAGAAAAGTATCCCTAAGATCTTTTAAGCTTATTGTAGTCTTAGTCTTAACTTAAGTTTACTTAGATCCTAAGTATCCTCAAGCCTATAGCACTTAGTCCTATAGGGTAGCTTAGGTTATAGTCTAGGTCATTAATTATTGGGTTTTTCCTATTTCTCTACAACCTTGGCTCTGATACCAACCTGTCACAACCCCTGCGCCGCGTGCAGAATTCACGGCGCGGTGACGATCGATGGTTGAATCATGCACAAGTATTGAATAAGAACAAACGCAATGCATTACTAAGTTTCATAAAGTTTATAAAATTGATTAATTACAGACATTCTATCTATCTACCAAAAGAATGACAACTACAGACCCAAAAATATTTTTTACAAAATAGGACTCAGACAAGACAATTAAACAATCAGGATTATGTGAGTTTCTAATCCATCCTAGCTTGTTTCTTCATCTTGTTCTATTTTAACTATGGTCTCCTTAGTTGTCCTTGTAAAGCTCTAAACCTGATTGCCTGAAACAAGTGAAAAGTAACTGTCAACTACAAAAATAGTTGGTGAGAGCAATAGGTTTAACATTTGTATATATGATTCTACATTGAAAAACATATGTATAAAGAATTGAATGAAAATAACATGGATAGTTACAACCCAAACTAACATCAAGTAAGAATAATGTGTGCAAACAGTCTTATGACTGTCTACTAGAAAAGCCAACATATAATCAGATCCCAAACTACGTTTGGAGTCCAAAAGCAGTCAGCAAACGCATCAACATGAGATGTACTAATGATTTTACTCAGAAGACAAACTCCGTATTGACGTACACGGTCAATATGAACAATGCTGGTAAAGTTAATTAGCAGCAAATCCATATTACCGTAGGCATCCAATCTGCAGTTAGTTTTTAAAACAAATTTCAAACGATAACCGCAGCCTTAGCGTAACCAAAACGTGTCCCGCGTTCCCTTGTTGTGATCACCCGCTACTAACGTTATAAGAACAAGAATAAGATTGAATAAGTGTCTTGATGTGTGTATAAGTTTGTTCACAACGATGGACACCATGCTTTTATGTTTCTATGGTTGAATACTTTGATTGAAAACCTGTAGTTGAATACTCTTGATTGATTACCATGATTTGAAAACACTTTATTTAATACCTCCTTGGAAACCCTTGATTTATATACCACATTGAAAACCATTGATTTAATACCTTGTTTTGAAAACCCTTGATTGAATACCACATTGAAAACCATTGATTTAATACCTTGTTTTGAAAACCTTTGATTGAATACCACATTGAAAACCATTGATTTAATACATTGTTTTGAAAACCCTTGATTGAATACAATGATAGCAAAACCCTTGTATAAATACAAGGTTTGTATGAAAACATTTACCAAAACATTTATTTAGAAAACACAAGTTAATGTTTAAAAAGTTTATAAAATTTATCCTTTAAAAGTGTTGAACATTTATAAAAACATCCTTGTATGAAACAGGTTGTAAAACAGTTTATAAAACCTTTTAATAAAACCTTTTATCAAAATGTGTTTAAGAGTTGTAAAGATAGTAGAATATAAGTGTAAACCTTGGATTGTTGCAAAGAATAGTGAATACTGTATTTGAAAAATTGTAATACAAAAGTTGTAGTACAAAAGATGTCTGGTCACGTGTTCCACCCCAAAACAGTTGTAAAAACAGTAAAAGAAGGGCTAATGTTCTCACCTGACAACAGTAGACTCTGAACTTGAACAAGTAGCAAGCAAATAGACCTCTAACTGGTTCCTATATCATTGTAATTATACATATAATATAAGATTTAATATGTTATAAACTTTGATTGATTGAGTCGTGTTAACCTGTTAATGAATATGGCTTTGTATAATTGTTATGTTTAAGAACATTAGATTATCCTTGAAAACATGATTGACTTCCTTGTAAACATATTGAGGAATTTGGATCCCCCATAGGGTGTTGTACATGAACCAAAAACTGGAACTTGTGTATTAACTTGAGGATCCCCTATTAGGTCTTCAAATAAGAACCAAAGGTGGGAACCTGTGTATTAACTTGAGGATCCCCCATTACGTCTTCAAATAAGAACCAAAGGTGGGAACCTATGTATTAACTTGAGGATCCTCCATTAGGTCTTCAAATAAGAACCAAAGGTGGGAACCTATGTATTAACTTGAAGATCCCCCTTTAGGACTTCAAATAAGAACCAAAGGTGGGAACTTGTGAATTAAATTGAGGATTCCCTATTTGGTCTTAAAATAAGAACCAAAGGTGGGAACCTGTGTATTAACTTGAGGATCCCCCATTAGGTCTTCAAATAAGAACCAAAGGAGGGAACCTGTGTATGAACTTGAGGATCCCCCATTAGGTCTTCAAATAAGAACCAAAGGTGGGAACCTGTGTATTAACTTGAGGATCCCCCATTAGGTCTTCAAATAAGAACAAAAGGTGGGGACCTGTGTATTAACTTGAGGATCCCCCATTAGGTATTCAAAAAGAACCAAAGGTGGGAACCTGTGTATTAACTTGCGGATCCCCTATTAGGTCTACAAATAAAAACCAAAGGTGGGGACCTGTGTATTAAATTCAGGATCCCCCATTTGGTCATCAAATAAGAACCAAAGGTGGGAACCTATGTATTAACCTAAGGATTTTAGATCAAGCTTAAGTCATCAGAGGTAGCTAGTATTGATTAAGGTTCTCGGCTCAGCCCATTATCACCCATCGATGTTGTAATATCGATGCCTTGTAATGTCGATGGAATCCTTTCTTCGGTTCTGTTAAGGTTAACAGCAGGGGACCCAGATGTTTGGAGATCATTATTCAGGACAAAAGCTGGAACCATCAACACTATCATCGTGAACAGAGATTTGCATCGATACTAGTCTCAATGACTTGTTTCTCACGTTCTAGCCCTTGAATCCTCAAAAAAAACATCTCTAAAAGTTTTATAAAGGACTTTGGGGTCTGTTTGTCGAGTATAAAGAGCTGGTTCAAGATTTTTAAATGAAGAAGATGATGAATAGTAACCATACCTTCAGCATCGTAACTTCTCTCTCAAATTCCGGCCAAAATACTTCGAATCAGCTCCAATCCCTTGTACTTCTAGCTTCCTCCAGTCGAGACGGTCGTTTTGATATACTATATGCACGATTTGGTGAAGAAACGAAGGAGATATGGTCGTTTTAACGGAGTTTTTCTACAGAGAGAGAGCCTTGACGAGTTTGAGGAGAGAGAGGGAGATGAGAGCTGCAATTTTTAAGAAAAATTGGGAAGAAATAAGAACTTTTATGCCCCGTTGGTTCCCCACATGTTCGGTCTCGCTCGGTGTCGGTTTCGCGTATTTTTACGCGCGTATCGTTACGATTTCGAAATTAGATAGTTTGAATTGTAAACATAGTTTTCTTGAATTGTTTTTGATGAGTTTCAAAATTGTAAAATGTAAAATAAAATATTTTACTTATTTTTTAACTTTTTGTTCGTAATCAGACCGTTAAATGAATATAATTACGTGTATACCCGTAATTACGTACGTTTTTGGCCGTTTTGCGTATTTATTGATGTTTACTCGTAATTATAAGTTCGACATTCATATCATTACAAATCGTCACCCATAATGGTACTCAGTCTCGCTCACGCATTATGATTTGTTTAATGGATTTGTTTGTCATACTATCCGTCATAACACTACGCACTAAAACTATCATATTACACAGAACGCAGTATATGTATAGGGCATACCTCTGCCTTATCAACCGCCAGCCCACCACTGTTTTGATATAATACAATACTGTTCTTTCCTAGCGTAATTGTCACACCCCGAGCAGGCGGGTTGGATCGACTTCCCTGTCGGGTGGAAGGTTACCGAGGCGCGATATCGTGAATGATAATCGAAATGATCAGATTGTTTACAATTCACATGATATATAACTAAGAAACTGGTAAATGAAAATAGAATTACAAAGTTAAATTACATTAGTTTAGTTCATAATTTAACAATGTAAATCTACTATCAGCATCATAACACTTCTATCTTGTATCTGCACAAGATATACAAAATAAATCTGTAAACGATGCTTCCAAAAATATGCAAGTCCAAAAAGCTAGGTCCTCTAACTGGCATCCTAGTCCAATAGAAATAACTCCTTAGTTGACATGTTCGTCACCTGAGAAGTCATGCAAAAAGATCAAGTCAACACATGGTTGGTGAGTTCATGTAGTTTTATAAAAATGAATTTGAATAACCTTTGAATGACAACCTTAACCTCACCATTAACCACCTATACCATCCAGTTCAGTATGCTTATATATAGGGCATATGTAGGGTCGAACTTACCGCCCGCCCAGCCACCGTCCTACCACATACCAAACCACATGATATATTGTTCCTGGTGATAATTAAGCGTTTCATCCCACTTCTTTGATTCCATAACCTTTGATTCTTAGCATTTGATTACCCTGAAAATGTTAACCTTGATCCCCCGAAATTACAACCTTAACCTCATTAACGACCACCTATGCTATCCAATCAAATATGCTTATATATAGGGCATATATAGGGGACAAGCCCCAGCCACCGTCCCACCACATACCGAACTGCTTAGCATATTGTTGTTAATGATAATTAAGCGTTTCACTCCATTCACCTTCAATTTAGATTTTGATTTCCACAAATAGGTTTACCTCTGATCTATTGAGTTCACCATGTATTCATGATTACCCCCAAAGCACTTGTAGAAATATAGTATTAAATGTTTAATTAAATTAATAACTAAGCATTTAAATACAACTAAGACATGATGATTGGGCCTTATTTGACTCAATCAATTAGACTTAGTTGTTGGTGGTTGTCCAAGTTGTACCCTCTCACACGTGGCCCATATCAGGCACGACCCACAAGGAGTCTACCTGCATGTGTCGGGACTTTCATGACGCCCATATCAGCTTGACCCATTGGTCTACTGTACATGTCGGGACTTTAAGGATATCCTTTGATTCTTGATCTTCTTTGATTCTCTTGATTTCGTTTGATAGTTTGAGTTATGCCCATATAGCTTGACTACAAGAGTCTACTATTTATGCCGGGACTTTCCGTGTGTTACACATGGTCTTGATTTACATACAACTGACATCCACCTTAATTAAAGCAAATAATGATTTCATTATTTCAATGATTCACACATGGTTATGATTACCTTGATTCGCTTGATTCTGATCTTTTGATTTCCATGATTTCACCATGATTATAGATTCTTGATTAGGATTCTTAGTTTACTGATCACATAATATATTAGATTCCATTGAGTTTGATCTTTAGCTTTAGTTCTTTTGATTTCACTTTGAGTTTAGATTCTTGAATTTGAATTCGATGGACTAAGGGTTTGTTTAGTGTTTTAGAATTAAGGTATTACTCATAAGAGTAATTAATTAACTTGTTAGTTAATTCTGCATAGCAATTTCTTAAACATGAGTCTAGGAGTATGTATACACAAGCACATATAAAGCATATAATAAGTAAAAACATTTACGTAAAACAATTTAAATAAAATGGTTTACGCATGCTTCTCAGCCCCACGTTTGAAAAAAAATGTTTAGAAAAGGGGCAATGAACTCACCTGTGTTGCTCTATATTGAATTACCACAAAATGCGCGCTCGTTGTTGTAGATTATGTTTCTTTGGTTCCTGAGTTGTTTTAAGAGAATTCGAATACGGTAAGTATTTATAATCATCGCATCTAAGGTTAGGTCTCGGTGTGCAACTAAGTGTCCTATGTTACTAATGTGCTTTTAAAATTTCATCTAACTAGTCTAACTTATTACCCATTTGTAACCCTTATCCCACAACAAGCATTACAAGTTCTTAATTTAAAACGCTTCTAATTTAATTCACTTTAAGTTAAAAATTAAGTCAAAATTATTTATTTCAATTTAATAAAGTTTATAAATCATTTTCTTTTATTAAAGCATAATGAATTTTAAGAAAAGTGAAATTTAACCATGATGGGCTTGAGTTAAGCCCATTGGGCCACCCTTGGGCCCATTTTTAGATTCTTTCTCAATAATAACGAAACGACTCGGTTTCTAAAATAAGAATTCATAAAATTATTTTAGGTGGTTATTCCTAGTAAATTAACTAAATTTCTTCTATTTGTTTTAAATGTTCATAAATATTTAATTTACGGTTTAAAATCGAATCGTACAGTCGTCGCGCGTATTCATTCGAATTGTGACCCGTACGAACACGACGATAACTATACTTTTCAATATTGTTTTCTAATTATCGGATATCATTCAGAACATTAAACTTTCAGATATATTCATATAGATCGTCATCTGTACGAATAATCCGTGGATTTAGCATTCACGTAACGACATCCGTGTTGTTTTGTTCTGTAAAGCCTCATATACGTTTATACATAATAAAATCCTAACAAATAATCACATGATGGTTCTGTATTGTCAAATAATTATCTGACTGATGAACCATGTTTTCTGAGTTCTGTTTCTTTGAAATGAATTTGAATTTGTTGTTTGATAACACGAAGTGATAACGATATATGATATGAACATTACATGAAATGAAATATGTATAGTTTGTACCTGAATACTGTTCAAGTTACTGTTGAGATCACTGTTCCGGTGACGTTTCTGGCACTGATGTTACAGTCTCCCCTTGTTAGAGAAATTTCGTCCCGAAATTTAAGAGTTATTATCATATACGTCTTCCTCTGTAAACAGTTGGGGATACTTAGACTTAATGTGATCTTGACGCTCCCAAGTAAACTTAGGTCCGCGCTTTGAGTTCCAAGGAACCTTTACAATCGGAATACGGCTTTGCCTCAGTTGCTTAACTTTGCAATCCATAATCTCCAAAGGTTCCTCGATAAAGTGTAACTGTTCATCCACTTGAATTTCTTTGATCGAGATGACGAGTGACTCGTCAGCAAGGCATTTCTTTAAGTTTGAAACGTGAAACACGTCATGCACACCACTGAGTTCATCTGGTAATCTCAGTCTATACGCCACAGGACCAATACGCTCGATGATCTCGAATGGCCCTACGTATCGTGGTGCTAACTTGCCTTTCTTTCCAAAGCGGCCTACACCTTTCCATGGGGTTACCTTCAACAGGACACGGTCTCCCACTTGAAATTCCAATGGCTTGCGCCGTTTGTCGGCGTAGCTCTTTTGTCTGCTTCTTGTAGCTTGTAACCTTTGTTGAATCTGGGCAATCTTGTCGGTAGTCTCCTGAATAAGCTCTGGCCCAGTTATACGGTTATCTCCAACTTCAGTCCAACAGATCGGTAATCGACATTTTTGACCATACAAAGCCTCGAACGGTGCGCATCCGATGCTATTATGATAATTGTTGTTGTAGGAGAATTGTCACACCCCGAGCCGGCGAGGTTGGATCGGAGTCCCCGTCGGGCGGAAGGTTCCCGGGGCGTGATATCGTGGATGATAATCGTGATGATCAGATTGTTTACATAGCATCAACGTTTAAGAATAAACTAAAGCACAATCAAATGATATATAGGATTACAAAGTTAAATTACAATAGCAATGTTCTGCAATTTAACTAAGTAAACCTAACCAAAAGAATAAATGTTTATATCTTGTAACTATGCAAGATATCAAAAGTATGGTATATCATCAACAAAAGATGTGCTTCACCAAAAGTCTACTAGGTCCTCTATCTGGGCATCCTAGTATGCATGTCCAAAAGATTAAGCTTAAACCTGTTCTTCACCTGAGAAAGCATGTAAAAAGATCAAGTCAACACAACGGTTGGTGAGTTCATATAGTTTATAAGTTTAAGAATAGTTTCACAAACCTCCTTCGGTAAAACCTTAACCTCATTAACTCCACCTGTAATATCCAAGTCGGTATGCTTATATATAGGGCATATGTAAGGGAACAAGCCCTAGCCAACATCCCACCACATACTAACCCGGATATGACATTGTTGTTAATAATAATTAAGCATTTTACCTACCAAACAACTCAATCCTCATCAAAGCCTTTGTTATCTGTTTCAAGGTTTTCATGTCTATTGTATTTGTAAGTGTTAGCTATCATCATGTTTATCAAGCATCATAGATTCACACACACATAGTTTAGCAATTACATATCTCCTATAAGCAGACAAAAGCTCTGGAATACCAGAAGTTTAGCAATTACATGTCTCTTATATAGATAACAGCTTAGCATTCAACAAGTTCATGTTTAGCCTTTACATACCTCTTATAAGATGACAAAAGCTCTGGAATACCAGACGTTCAGCAATTACATGTCCCTTATAACCAGGTAATAGCTCCGTAACGTTACGTTTATGTTTAGCCTTTACATACCTCATATAAGCCGACACAAGCTCTGGAATACCAGACGTTCAGCAATTACGTGTCCCTTATAACCAGGTAATAGCTTAGAATCGATACTTTCATGTTTAGCCTTTACATACCTCATATAAGCCGACAAAAGCTCTGGAATACCAGACGTTTAGCAATTACATGTCCCTTATAACCAGGTAATAGCTGAGTATCATTACGTTTATGTTATTACATGTATCTCACCCCATAGGTACAAGCTCTGGAATACCAGACGTTCAGCAATTACGTAGTCTATGGTTAGATACATGTATGATGGCCTAGTAGCATGTAATAGTTTCCAAACATCATATCTCATGTAATAGTATCAAGTCTCATGTAATAGTATCAAGTCTCATGTAATTGAATCAAGTATCATGTATTTGTATCATGTCTCATGTAATTGAATCACATCTCATGTAATTGAATCAAGTATCATGTATTTGTATCATGTCTCATGTAATTGAATCACATCTCATGTAATTGTATCAAGTATCATGTATTTGCATCATGTCTCATGTAATTGAATCACATCTCATGTAATTGTGTCAAGTAATTAACAATTGATTTTAAGCATCAAGCTTAAAGTAATGGTTTCCATCATAAGAAATCATATTTATGTTTAAAGCATTAAATAACATTTAAATAAAAATGTTTAACATGCTTCTCAGTCCCGAAGTAAAACAAATAAGTTTGAAAGGGGACAATGAACTCACCTGGTAGTAGTAGTGGTTGTCTAAGTAATCAAAGAATGCACGCGCTCGTTGTTGTTGTGATGATGTTGTATTCACAATCCTGTGTTTCATTTGTTTGGGTTCACATCGTTAACATTAGTATATGTTTAATAGTTGTGACAAGAACCGTGCAATCCGACTAAGTGTCCTAAAACCCCACTAATGAGTTACTAGGTTTATTAATACAAAGTTTCATGATATTATCTCTAATAAACCCTTAACCATTAGCTTACTTGATGTGAATCAAGCTTGAATTAAAATAATACATTTTTCTAACTTATTAGAAATATTAAGTTTTAAACTTTCATGTTTCATTTATAAAATTGATACACTTATTTTATATAAAAAGGTGTTTTATTAACAACTTCATTATTTATAAAAACAACTTATTAATATGATATTAATTAAAATGTTTTTAACAAAAAGTTATGTTAAATTTATAAAACTAGGTTAAGATCATACCATCTCTTTTAACACTTAATAATCTTAACCTTCTTAACTTGTTTGAATCCTCTTGGTCACCTTATTGACTTCCATTTGTTATCCAATTCATGTTTTATCTAGAAACATTTAATCTCTAAATTTTAAGTGATTAAATATGTGATAGATATTGTTGATGGGTCATAGGATTTATAACTATTGAGTAAACCCTACTAGACTCCAACCGATACTATGCACTCTTTTGTGGTCCGACTTTCTTAAATTTTGTTATTAAGTTACTTGAACCAACCTAACCATGTTATTATGGTAAGTGTTAAGGTTGATATTTGTATTTTATTACCTCAAGGGTTAATATTTATGACAACAAGATCGGCTAACACCTCAATTTACTCTCATTAGTATTATCTTATTCAATTTGTTCCCATATTATTTGTAACTGAGTCTTAAACTACTGGGACCACCTAAGGATTAATATTAATCCCCTCCATATTACTATCTACAGCAACTGATGGCATCAACTTTAGCAAAGTCGACATCCAGCAGAAGACTTCATTGGTGATCCTTGTAGATGGTATTTACTTTTGTTTAAGTTTTCTAACCCATTTCTTCAAGCTATTTGTTTCAATTCACATGGGTAACATCAGCAAAGTAATAGAGACGTTTAGATGGAAGGCATTTACACTACAATGTCATTCTAGTTCGATGTTCTACTCATTTTTGTTTTTTTTTCCTATTGATCCTACCCGTTCTAAAGGTCATAAGGATTTGAGAATTCTGAGTTGCTAATATCAACCAAATGTGGGTCTAACCTCTAAGTTCGATTAACACCCTGGGAATACAAAGAGGGAGGCAGTTACCACCGGCTAAGGCGGTGCAACCCATCACTGGCGCCACCACCTTTAACCCCTGTTCCCGAGCTCCTAATATGGGTTTGATATTGCTGATATTTACAGCTCAAGACACTGAAATTAAGCAGGTTACATCTATGCAGCATGGGTAGTGTTGAGGATCGCCATATCAACAAAACTTGAGATGTGCTGATAAAATGTTCGACCAGCACATTGTTCACGATACAGAGGTGGTCGAGACTAGTATTATCAACTCCCATTCAATTTTTTTTAAACATTCTAAACTTCAAACCAACATGCTATTCAAATCCGGAACTCGTTTTGTGCTGAACTTAAGTGTTTTGAATGGATAAAAACATGTTACAAGTTCATACCTCAAGGATGATGAAAACCCTCTTCCAGCAGCAACTTCTCTCTAAGATATCGACCGATTTAGCTCCAACTAGCTCCGATCCCTTGTACTTTCAGCTTCCTCTTGTCGACACGGTCGTTTTGATATATTATACGCGCGATTTGGTTAAGAAACAAGTGAGATACGAAGGTTTTTGTGTGGGATTCTAGTGAAAAATGAGCAAAACGGGAATTAGAGTGAGAGAAGGATATGGCTGAATTCAAATGAAGAAGATGAAGATAATAAATTTGTTTTTATACCCCGAGTGTTTACCCGCGTGTTCGGTCTCGTTTGGTGTCGGTTTCGCGTATTTTTACGCGCGTTTTTACGATTACGACATTAAATATTTTGAACTGTAAAATAGTTTTCTTTAATTGTTTTTGATGAGTTTCAAAATTGTAAAATAGGAAATATTTTATTTCCTTAGAATTATGAACGATCGTATCGTTATTCGTTTCGTTTCATCAGATCGCGTCGCCATCGCGCGTATTCGTCCGAATCGTCATTCGAACGAACACGTCGATGGTTTGGCTTTCTGATTCTTGTTTTCTACTGTTAAGTCATTATTTCAGAACGTTAAACTTTCAGAATCATTCGTACAGATCGTCACCTATACGAATAACTCGTCGGTTTAGCATTCCGTAACAATAACCATTATGGTTTCCTTTTGTTTCACCTCACATACGTTTATGCAACTAATATCACCTCAAGTATATATATGTTTCAACAGTATGTTGCCTGACATGTTTCAGACTGTTAAACTCTAAGGTTTCAGTCAAATTCAGACAATCGTATAATAGTTTCATGCTAATCAAATGTATAAATAGTCTAAACATAGTTTAACGAAATGTGTACCTGAATCACTGTACATGTTTACTGTTACGATCACTGTTCCGGCACGCGTCCGACACTGATGTTACAAGAATTCAATCAGTGGCAAATGAGAGTCCCAATTCCCACCAAAATCTAACACACAGGTTCTTAACATATCTTATAGGGTCTGAATTGTACGTTCGCTTTGACCGTCCATTTGTGGATGGTAAGCTGTACTCAGATTCAAGTGCGTCCCTAGAGATTTCTGTAATGATTGCCAGAACCTTGATGTGAATCTGCTGTTTCTATCAGAAATGATGGAAAATGGTACACTGTGACGTACCACTATCTCATTGATGTACAGTCTCGCCAGTTTATGCATCGTGAAGGTTTCACGCATTGGAAAGAAGTGAGCAGATTTTGTCAAACGATCAATGATAACCCAAATCGTATCATGACCACTGGAAGTGCGGGGCAGCTTGGTAATGAAATCCATAGCTATTTGTTCCCACTTCCAGAGCGGAATCTCAGGCTGTTCCATTAAACCGGACGGTTTCTAGTGTTCCGCCTTCACTTTCGCCCACGTAAGACATTGGCCGACGTACTCGACTATGTCTTTCTTCATTCCAGGCTACCAATAAAATCCACGCAAATCTTGGAACATTTTATCAGCTCCCGGATGCACAGAGTACTTAGTCATGTGTGCTTCATCTGTCACACCCCCATCTCTCGTCACCTCATTATGATGTCACTGAAACGGTCGCGGAAGCATAGTGGTGATGTCTCATAGATAAGAGGTGACTTACTTGATCCGATATCACAAGCACACAGATTAACTTAAAAGAAATACATTACAAGGATGTCTCAATCACAACCAACATTACGTTATATAATCTAAGTTCATTACATTTATTTAATTACAAATGCTTAAAGTGCTGCCTCACCGGGTGGTCACTGTCTTCCTGCAAAAAGATTTAAATTTGAAACGTCAGCACAAAGCTGGTGAGAGCATACAGTTCAAGTTCCACAATATGATATGATATGTAATTATAAGTTCTCAAAATGTTCTGTTCAAGATAACCATGGGACCCGTATCTAGTTCCTTTCGGACGTTCTGTTCTTGTTCTACAAAGATACTACCCGTCGGTAATTATCTAGGTGCCTCATTGTCTTAATGTTTATTACTACATTAAGAAGTTCTGGAAACAGATAACAAACATTTACACCAAGGGGAGTTACAAGCTCCCGACAAATGGGTTGTTAGCCAATAGTACTATCAATGTTTTTGGTTCGGCCCCACACGGGTTCACTAGATACAGTTCAGTAATGAGGACTTTCAAGTTCTGTGATAAAGTTTTGTTCTACAGGCAAATCCCATGAAATCCACAAGTTCTCAACAATCACATGAAATCACGCAGATAACAGTCACACATATCATATAGTTCTGAAAAGTTTTACAGCGCTACCCCGATGTTTATAAAAGAGTAAAAAGAAAAGGGGTTGTACGAAACTCACCTGATAGTTTAGTAGTAGCAGAATCTCACAAGACTGATAGTAATAGAGTGATTCTGCATTTATTTATGTTTAATAAGTTATTTATGTTCTAACTTACTGATTAGATCTTTCTGAACATACAATGTCCAAGACATTGCTTTGAAAGTCATCAAACCGATATTGAGTATTTAATTAGTTATTTTGATGTCATATCATACAATGTATGATAATGTAGGAACCTACATTGAATTAGATTCCTAATACAAGGTTGATGACACTCTTGATTAATCAGAATAATCTAGGATTAACCTAATAGTTAATGTTGTTGATTATAATGCTAAAACAGTTTCTAGATGGTTTAACGGCTTAGGAATGATCAATCCTTGTTATTGATTACCCAAATATCATGAAATATCACAATGTAGCATCATAATAGGTGTAATAACCATGTTTAACATACTAATCTGACTGTTATCATAAACATCAGATAATCGTTCTAATGAGTATGTTAATGATTGTGATTAGTTTGAAACACTTTGATTTAACCTTGTAAATATGAACCCTGGTGCGATCCACACAATCTGATGATGCTAAAACTGAGATTGATGGTGAAGTATGTGGGTTTTTCGTCTAGAAGGTGAAAGAGTTCGAAGTGAAGAAAAATTATAACTTCTGCATGAAATTTGGTGAAGAAGATCAACTTTCTCCACCGCCTCACCCATCGCGTACCGCGACGAGAAGCCAATAAGGGCTTCGCGTACCGCGAAGAAATCCGGAGGAATCTAAGATATTTTCAAGCATCGCATACCGCGGAGGACCCTCAACCCCGCCTTAGCGTACCGCGATGAGTCCCATTGCTCAATACTTAGAAAATTTTCTTCGTTTTTCGATTCCTGGCAATCCAGGACTTCGTTTTGCACACATTTTTCGCCCACGTTCATCATTTCTCGCATACTATCGATCTGTATAATTACAATCATTAAATCAATGTGGATTTTTAGAACGAACAAATGTGTCCTGATAGAAAAAAAATCGAGAAAGAACTGCTCCACGATGAGTATAGTAGGGATCGCATTTATGCGATTGATGATGTGATTTCTCAACTGCAATTGTCACAGTCTCCTCTTGTTATAGAAATTTCGTCACGAAATTTAATGAAGACTTACATAATGACAATAGTTTATGAGAATAGATGTGGGTATTTTGCTCTCATTCGATCTTCGCGTTCCCACGTATACTCGGGTCCACGTTGCGAGATCCAACGAACTTTAACGATTGGTATGCGACTACGTTTCAGCACTTTCATTTCTCGATCCTTTACCTCTCCTGGTTCTTCTCTGAACTGAAGCTTTTCATCAATATGAATCTCTTCTAGAGGTACGATCAATGATTCATCAGTTAGGCACTTTTTCAGATTTGATATATGAAAGACATCGTGAATGTTACTGAGTTCAAGAGGTAATTCAAGCCTGTAGGCTACTGATCCAATTCGTTCAAGAATTCTAAATGGCCCTACAACTCTTGGTGAAAGTTTACCTCTTTTCCCAAATCTGAAAATACCCTTCCAGGGTGATACTTTCAACATAACCCGATCACCTACTTGGAATTCTAACGGTCTACGAGGATTATCAGCACAACTCTTTTGACGATCGCAAGCAACTTTAATTCATTTTTGAATGAGTGCGATCTTATCAGTTGTTTCTTGAATGAATTCTGGGCCTATTATTCGATTTTCACCTACCTCAGACCAACAGATAGGTGATCTACACTTGCGTCCATAAAGTGCTTCGAATGGAGCGCATTGAATACTGGTATGGTAGCTGTTATTGTATGAAAATTCAACAAGTGGAAGATGAATATCCCAGCTACCTCCAAAATCAATCACACAGCTTCTGAGCATTCTTCAATAGTTTGATTTGTTCGTTCAGTCTGCCCGTCTGTTTGTGGATGATAAGCTGTGCTGATATTGATTTGTGTGCCCAACGCATTCTGAAGAGTTTGCCAAAATCGTGACATAAATCGACTATCTCTGTCAGAAATGATAGAGATGGGTACTCCATGTCGAGATAGTATCTCATTAACATAGAGTTTAGCGAGTCGATCCATAGAATAATCCTCTCGGATGGGTAGAAAATGCGCAGATTTAGTAAGGCGATCAACGATAACCCATATAGAGTCATGATTACGTGATATTCTGGGTAGTTTAGTGACGAAATCCATAGAGATCTGATCCCATTTCCACATGGGAATCTCAAGTTGTTGCAATAACCCAGAAGGTCGTTGATGTTCAACCTTAACTTTGAGACATGTTAGACATCGATCCACGTATTCGGCTATGTGTCTCTTCATTCCAGGCCACCAGTAAAAATCTCTAAGATCTTTGTACATTTTATCAGCACCTGGGTGAATAGAATACCTGGATTTGTGCGCCTCATCCAAGATGATTGTTCTAGAGTTACCAAATAAAGGAATCCAAATTCGGCTTTTGAAATACAGCAATCCGTCAGCTTTCGTTTCGAGTTTCTTGTCTAACCCCCTCAGTCCTTCAGCAGAATAGTTCGTTGCTTGTAAAGCTTGTTACTGAGCTTCTTTAATCTGAGGAATTAGACTAGTTTGAATAGTCATCCCTAACGCTTTCACACGTAAAG
The DNA here is from genome assembly GCA_009363875.1 of Mikania micrantha. Taxonomy (NCBI): domain Eukaryota; kingdom Viridiplantae; phylum Streptophyta; class Magnoliopsida; order Asterales; family Asteraceae; genus Mikania; species Mikania micrantha. The sequence continues at coordinate 43,147,192 of CM018694.1, read as the reverse complement.
GTTTGACTCGTTCCTTGCGACTCAAGGCATCGGCTACGACATTCGCTTTACCTGGATGATAACAAATTTCACAGTCATAGTCATTTAAAAGTTCTACCCACCACCTCTGTCACATGTTCAACATTTTCTGATCTAGAATGTGTTGAAGCCTTTTATGATCAGTGTATATAATACACTTGGTTTCGTATAGATAGTGTCTCCAAATCTTGAGTGCAAACACCACTGCACCAAGTTCTAGATCATGAGTGGTATAGTTCTTCTCATGTACTTTCAATTGTCGAGAAGCGTAAGCAATTACCTTATTATTCTGCATTAAAACACACCCAAGACCTTGACGAGAAGCATCACAGTCACTGTGAAATTATCAGTACCTTCTGGTAGTGCCAAGATAGGTGCGTTGTAGAGTTTGTGTTTCAACAGTTGGAATGCCTCCTCCTGTTGGGAACCCCATATAAACGGTTGATTTTTCTGTGTCAATGTAGTCAGTGGCAAGGCTATCTTTGAAAAGTTCTTAACAAATCGGCGATAATAACCTGCCAGCCCTATGAATTGACGTATTTCAGTCGGGGTTCGTGGTGTTTCCCATTGTTTCACTGCTTGTATCTTACTAGGATCCACTTGAATACCGTTCTCATTTACAACATGCCCAACAAATTGAACTTCTCGTAACCAAAATTCACACTTAGAGAATTTGGCATATAGTTGTTCACGTGCTAAAAGTTCTAAGATTAGTTGTTGAGCATGTTCTTGTTGATTCCGAGAATAAATGAGAATATCATCAATAAACACAATCACAAATTTATCTAGATAAGGTCTACATACTCGATTCATCAGATCCATGAAAACTGCTGGGGCATTTGTTAATCCAAACGGCATTTGTTAATCCAAACGGCATTACTAGAAATTCATAATGCCCATATCGAGTTCTAAAAGCAGTTTTAGGAACATCATCATCATGAATACGTAACTGATGATACCCAGATCTTAAATCGATTTTTAAAAAATATGTAGCACCTTGTAACTGATCAAACAGATCATCGATTCGTGGTAAAGGATAACGATTTTTGATTGTCAGTTTATTGAGTTCTCTGTAGTCAATGCACATCCTGATGAACCATCCTTCTTTTTCACGAAAAGAATTGGTGCTCCCCAAGGTGAGAAACTAGGTCTGATAAAACCTTTATCTAGAAGTTCCTGTAATTGACCTGAAAGTTCTTGCATTTATGATGGCACAAGCCGATACGGGGCTTTAGCAACAGGTGCTGCACCTGGAATCAAGTCAATACGAAATTCGACTTGTCTCACTGGGGGTAATCCTGATATGTCCTCAGGAAATACTTCAGGAAAATCTTTGACTACTGAAATGTCTGTGATTTGTTTAAGTGGAAACTTGTGCTCAGTCACGTGTGCCAGGAAAGCATAACATCCTTTCCTTAAGAATTTCTGAGCTCGCATACAAGAAATGATACCAAGTTTCCTACCAGCTCGTTCTCCTTGAACTATCAGTGTATTACCGTTAGGTAATGGAATACGGATCATCTTGTTTTGACAGACAACTTCCGCTTGGTTATCAGAAAGCCAACCATGCCAACAACGACATCAAAGCTCCCAAGCTCAATGGGAAGTAAATTAATATTGAAAAGTTTATCATTCAAATTCAAGGAACATTCTTGAATTACACTGTTAGTTTTGATTAACTTGCCATTAGCAAGTTCAATGACATAAGGAGTTTCTAGATCTATTGTAGGCAATGAAAGTAATGATGCAAATTCAGGAGAGATAAAACTCTTATCTTCCCCTGTATCAAACAGAACTGATGCGTTAAGATTATTAAGAAGAAACGTACCAGTAACAATATTTGCATCATGCCTCGCCTCAGTCACACCAATCTGAAAAGCTCTCCCTCTAGCTTCATTCCCTGGATTGGTGCTATTGTTTGGACCGTTTCGCATGAGATGGTCAGCACTTCCACACTTGAAGCATGACCGATGGTTTTGAGTAGGTTGTCGTGGTGCTTGGTTTTGTGGTTGAGCAGGAAAGTTGCAATATTTAGCGTAATGTCCAACTCGGTTACAGTTGACACAAACAGGACACGGTCATGTATGATGGAATGGACATTTATTGCATTTGGGTGCCTGCCGGGTATAAGTTTTCCTCTCAGGAACAGTTGCACCATAGTTTTTCACAACTGATTTGCTCTGACTTGTCTCAGCCGGAGCCTTTGTTTTGGTTTTGCCAAACCACTTTCGTTTAGTACCTTTAGAAACACTAGAGGTACCGATATCACTATGGCTCACCGCCGTCTGAGTTTTCAGGAACAGAGTACCACTCCTTACCGCCTCATTGGTAAGCTTAGTGGTCAAAAGAATTGTATGTTTCAAAGTTGTAGGTTCAGCTGCAGTCACCATTCCCCGAATCTAGGGAATCAAACTCTTAATGTACTTCTCGACCAAAGCTGCTTCCGTAGGAAACATATCAGGAAGTAAGCAAGTAAGTTCGTGAAACCGATCGATATAAGCTAAACAATCAGCACCGATCATCGAATGATTCCAGAATTCCTCCTGGAGCTTTTGGATTTCAGTGATTGGGCAGTATTCTGATAGCACAGATAGTGAAAGAACAGCTATATAGTAAAAGTAGGAGGGTTGCAGGAAGCAAAATACTTATAAGTACATCCCTGTCGTGGTGGATCAGGAGCAATTATAGTTGTACCGGTGGTCTGATGAGTTTCGGTGTGTCCACCAGTGACATTTTGTTCTACATGATCCCCACCAGAACCCGAAGTATTGTGTTGTTGGTGTGGTATTACGATACCAACGGCAGATAGCTGTTCTTTCACTATCTGTGCTATCATCTCTTCCTTCAATACTTATCCACTAGGAGTTGTCGGTGGAACCGTGTTCTGGTTTGGGTAAATGGGTGGAACAGTGTTCGTTTCCAGAATAACACGCGGATCCGGATTCGATTCTACGTTCATAAGCGGAACTTGTTCCGATTCAGGGTTAGCATTATTCCTGCCAGCTTTCTTGGCTGGTCGACCTCGTTTTGGAGCCATCGTTCTGCTCACATGCAGACAAACTCAGGTCAGTTCAAGAACAATAATTAAATAACCCTTGTTTAATCACATAAATTCAATCATATTCAGTTACACTGAAATTTATATTGAAGTGTGATTATAAAAGCAAAGTATAACTACATTGACATAGTTCAGATATGTTCTCAATACACATAGATCACACAGATGTTCGTAGTTATACTCAGTCATGTTAATTCAAAAACATGTTAAAATATTTCACAGCTCACAGTACTGTGATATAAATTTGTTATTACCCATGTTTTTGATATATTAACATTCAGGACATTGATAAGTTCTTACATTGATATGTTCTTACGTTGATGTGTTCTCACGTTGATATGTTCTCACAGTGATAAGTTCTCACAATGATATGTTCTCATACAGATATGTTCTCACACAGAATTGTTCACACAGTTCTATGATACATTGCAACACATGCAATAGATATGTTCTCACACAGAATTGTTCTCACAGTGATATGATACATTGCAACACTGGAAATAGATATGTTCTCACGTTGATATGTTCTCACAGTGATAAGTTCTCACAATGATATGTTCTCATTCCGATATGTTCTCACACAAAATTGTTCTAACTATAGTTCAACAAGTTTATTAGAAAAACATAGTTCACACGAATAACACATTACACAAGCAGATATACAAAAGCAACCATTTTATTACATTACTATCATTGTTTTGTACAGACTATCAAACATCACAAAACATTACAACCCGATACTACATTCCATTCTCAAACTATCCGCACGATGGTGATGATATTTACAATGAGGGTCCCCAAAAATAACTAACTGAACAGACTCGTCGTATAAAATACGATAAGCAAGAAAATATCATGGCTACAACCGCCATGATCATGGCCAGGACTACCATCCTGGTCTCTAAGCTAACCGCCCTAAACCATAATACAAACTCTCTCACCTGCTCTATACCTGCTCTCACTAACTCCACCTGCTGTCAAAATGCAGCAACAATCCTCTGTCTCCACGTCCTGCAAAGACGCTCCTCCACATTCGTCCTCCAAGCCTGGGTGTCAATACCCATAAGATTCACCTGCTCCATCAAAGTCAGGTGTGAAGTGAGGATCTCCAGTACAGTGGCACGGGTATCCTCAAGGGTAGTCTGTTGCTGGTGTAGGTCCTGTCTCAAGCACTGCAGGTCTTGAGAGACCTGCTGCGTCTGGGCCCGCAGCTCGGCTTGGTGGGAGGATTCTCCCACCTCATGAGCAGTCTGAGGCTCATCTCGTGGAGCCATCTGGTGTCGTGGGGGCAGCCCCGTGGTCTTGCGGGCCTGTCCCCGCATCCTCCTAAGTCCGTCCCAAGCAGGAACTCTTTGTGGGGACTGATTATGCCGTCTCTCTGCTACTATATCCTCAGCATGAAGCTGAGAGTGTCCGTGTGATGCAGACTGTGCTGCTGGTGGTGGTGGAGTAATAGGTCTAGGAGCTGATGGTGTATGTGGTATTGCAGGTGTTGCCTGAGAGGCTGCAGACGAAGCCTCATCAGGATCCGAGTCTGGTCCTGCACTTGAACTCAGGGTATCATCCAACACAACATAAGGAAATCTCTGATAAATATATCTTTCACCTTGGTCAGCCATTGCTATACAATCAAAATCTCTAATCAGTACGATGAAATAAATATTAAATAACAATATTTAATATAAACATGATATGATGCTTTTTCCTATCTCAAACACTATTCGTCTTTATAATTATCAATGTTCTGCTCGAATAAGATTAAACTAGAATGCACACGTGTCTCAAATTTTAGTTATGCTGGCCACTCATAACTGGAATTTGTACCACCTGATTATCCTGGCTTAATTCAACACAAGTTCTGTTCGTTTGTTATGTTCGGTGCTCTCTGTGTCACTATTCGAGCCTATGGTTATAGTCTAGGTCTCTAAGTCAACCTAATTCTCTATAACCTGTGGCTCTGATACCACCTTGTCACACCCCCATCTCTCGTCACCTCATTATGATGTCACTGAAACGGTCGCGGAAGCATAGTGGTGATGTCTCAAAGATGAGACGTGACTTACTTGATCCGATATCACAAGCACACAGATTAACTTAAAAGATATACATTACAAGGATGTCGCAATCACAACCAACATTACGTTATATAATCTAAGTTCATTACATTTATTTAATTACAAATGCCTAGAGTGCTGCCTCACCGGGTGGTCACTGTCTACCTGCAAAAGGATTTAAATTTGAAACATCAACACAAAGCTGGTGAGATCATACAGTTCAAGTTCCACAATATGATATGATATGTAATTATAAGTTCGCAAAATGTTCTGTTCAAGATAACCATGGGACCCGTATCTAGTTCCTTTCAGACGTTCTGTTCTTGTTCTATAAAGATACTACCTGTCGGTAATTATCTTGGTGCCTCATTGTTTTAATGTTTATCACTACATTAAGAAGTTCTGGAAACAGATAACAAACATTTACACCAAGGGGAGTTGCAAGCTCCCGGCAAATGGGTTCACTAGATACAGTTCAGTAATGAGGACTTTCAAGTTCTGTGATAAAGTTTTGTTCTACAGGCAAATCCCATGAAATCCACAAGTTCTCAACAATCACATGAAATCACGCGGATAACAGTGACACATATCATATAGTTCTGAAAAGTTTTACAGCATTACCCCGATGTTTATAAAAGAGTAAAAAGAAACGGGGTTGTACGAAACTCACCTGATAGTTTAGTAGTAGCAGAATCTCACAAGACTGATAGTAATAGAGTGATTCTGCATTTATTTATGTTTAATAAGATATTTATGTTCTAACTTACTGATTAGATCTTTCTGAACATACAATGTCCAAGACATTGCTTTGAAAGTCATCAAACCGATATTGAGTATTTAATTAGTTATTTTGATGTCATATCATACAATGTATGATAATGTAGGAACCTACATTGAATTAGATTCCTAATACAAGGTTGATGACACTCTTGATTAATCAGAATAATCTAGGATTAACAAAATAGTTAATGTTGTTGATTATAATGCTAAAACAGTTTCTAGATGGTTTAATGGCTTAGGAATGATCAATCCTTGTTATTGATTACCCAAATATCATGAAATATCACAATGTAGCATCAGAATAGGTGTAATAACCATGTTTAACATACTAATCTAACTGTTATCATAAACATCAGATAATCGTTCTAATGAGTATGTTAATGATTGTGATTAGTTTGAAACACTTGGATTTAACCTTGCATTTCAAAGATGAATCCAACTAATCACCTACATTGTCATAATCAAATGGGCTAAACCATTATAATCATGGGTATGATTTCATGCAAACCGGGCACTACAACGGATCAAAACAATGATTTAACCGTTAAAACATCATGTTCTTTGTTTATAATCAATCCTAGCCATCATGAAGGCAATAATCAACAATCCTAACTATCTCATTATGTTCAAAATCAAGATCTAATCAATCAAACTCAACCTCAAACTAAACAGATTTCTGGCTTCAAAACAGCGATCAGGACTTGTAAATATGAACCCTGGTACGATCCACACAATATGATGATGCTAAAACAGAGATTGATGGTGAAGTATATGGGTTTTTCGTCTGGAAGGTGAAAGAGTTCTAAGTGAAGAAAAATTATAACTTCTGCATGAAATCTGGTGAAGAAGATCAACTTTCTCCACCGCCTCACCCGTCGCGTACCGCGACGAGAAGCCAATAAGGGCTTCGCGTACCGCGAAGAAATTCGGAGGAATCTAAGATATTTTCAAGCATCGCGTACCGCGGAGGACCCTCAACCCCACCTTAGCGTACCGCGACGAGTCCCATTGCTCAATACTTAGAAAATTTTCTTCGTTTTTCGATTCCTGGCAATCCAGGACTCCGTTTTGCACACCTTTTTCGCCCATGTTCATCATTTCTCGCATACTATCGATCTATAATAATTACAATCATTTAATCAACGTGGATTTTTAGAACGAACAAATGTGCTCACGTCATCAATGACGTGATTTCTCAACTGCAATTGTCACAGTCTCCTCCTGTTAGAGAAATTTCGTCCCGAAATTTAATGAAGACTTACATAATGACAATAGTTAATGAAAATAGATGTGGGTATTTTGCTTTCATTCGATCCTCACGTTCCCACGTATACTCGGGTCCAGGTTGCGAGATCCATCGAACTTTAACGATTGGTATGCGACTACGTTTCAGCACTTTCATTTCTCGATCCATTACCTCTACTGGTTCTTCTCTGAACTAAAGTTTTTCATCAATATGAATCTCTTTTAGAGGTACGATCAATGATTCATCAGTTAGGCACTTTTTCAGATTTGATATATGAAAGACATGGTGAATGTTACTGAGTTCCAGAGGTAATTCAAGCATGTAGGCTACTGATCCAATTCGTTCAAGAATTCTAAATGGCCATACAAATCTTGGTGAAAGTTTACCTCATTTCCCAATTCTAAAAATACCCTTCCAGGGTGATACTTTCAACATAACCCGATCACCTACTTGGAATTCTAACGGTCTACGACGATTATCAGCATAACTCTTTGGATGATCGCGAGCAGCTTTAATTCGTTCTTGAATGAGTGCGATCTTATCAGTTGTTTCTTAAATCAATTCTGGGCCTATTATTTGATTTTCACCTACCTCTGACCAACAGATAGGTGATCTACACTTGCGTCCATAAAGTGCTTCGAATGGAGCGTATTGAATACTGGTATGGCATCCATCGAATGTAGCTCACATCATCAATGACGTGATTTCTCAACTGCAATTGTCACATCATCGAAGATATGTCTTCTCAATTCGTCTACTGCCGGAATCAATATACGATCCTGGTAGTAGATCACTCCATCAGGCTTAGTCTCAAATTGTTTCTCTGCTCCATAGTCAAGTTCCTTCTTAAGATTTCCTTTATCAACTGATTGTTGCTGTGCCTGAATAATCTTGTCTCGTAGGCTGGTCTGCACAGTCATTCTCATTGCTCTAACACGCAAGGGTTTGACCCGTTCCTTCCGGCTCAAGGCATCAGCTACAACGTTCGCCTTTTGTCACACCCCGAGCCGGCGGGAACGGATCGACTTTCCCGTCGGGCGGAAGGTTCTCGGGGCGCGATATCGTGAGTGATAATCGTGATGATCAGATTGTTTACATAGCATCAACATTGAGAATAACTAAAGCACAATAAGATATTAAACTAGGATTACAAAATTAAATTACAATATCAATGTTCGATAATTTAACTAAGTAAACCTACCAAAAGAATCAAATGTTTCTATCTTGTATCGGTACAAGATATCAAAAATGACTCGCATCAACAACCAAAATATGTGCTTTCCAAAAATATACTAGGTCCACTAACTGGGTATCCTAGTATGCAATCCTGAGCCTTAGCTTAGTCCTGTACGTCACCTGAGAAAGCATGTAAGAAAACAAAGTCAACACAATGGTTGGTGAGTTCATATAGTTTTAGTATTTTGAAAAATAGTTTTGCAAACCTTTTCGGTAAACCTTAACCTCATTAACATCACCTGTATCATCCAACGCGGTATGCTTATATATAGGGCATACGAAAGGTTCCAGCCTACAACCTTCCCAGACGCCATCCCACCACATACTAAGCCACATAGGACATTGCTGTTAATGATAATTAAGCATTTTACCTACCATTCAATTCCATCATAGTTTTAAGCATCCTATTTAGAAGTTTAAGATATCTACCCAATAGCATTCGCAACCTCTTCGGTAATAACCTTAATCTCATTAACATCACATGTAATATCCAGATCGGTATGCTTATATATAGGGCATACGAAAGGGTCGAGCCTACAAACCGCACAGACGCCATCCCACCACATACTAACCCACATATGACACTGTTGTTAAAGATAATTAAGTGTCTTACCTACCATCAAATCCAATCTTAGCTTTAGGTGTTCTGATTATGAGTTTCAACACGCAAAAAGTAGCATTTGAGTATCAAGTTTTGAGAGTTACCATTATGGACAGCTAAACACCCTAAGGAACTCGTGACATCGGTGTTTTGATAAAGGCGTCTTCGAGATGACACAAAGTCAACTAGAAGAGACCAAAATCATCCTAGTCACTCGTCATAACCACGGGTAAATCAAGAAGAACACTGAATGACTAGTAGGGCTTGACCACTATCAAGACGCGGCGGCCAATCAGTCTGTCTTACATGATTCCGACAACGAAGAGCACTGATGACTAGTAGGCCTTGACCAATGTCAAAACGCGATGGCCAAACAGTCTGTCTTACGATGCCCGACAACGAAGAGCATTGATGACTAGTAGGACTTGGCCAATGTCAGGACGCGAAGGCCAAACAGTCTGTCTTACGATGTCCGATAGCTTAAGCATACAAGTTTATCGCATTCAGATAGCTTTACTGATGACTAGTAGGGGTTGACACATAGGTCAACACGCGGCGGTCGATCAACCTATTGTCTGAGCATACCAAGTATATCAAGCATTCAAGTGTTTCAAGTATTCCAAGCACATGGAGCATTCAAGTGTTTCAAGTATTTCAAGAATATCGAACATTCAAGTGTTTCAAGTATTTCAAGCATACAAGTCTTTATAGCCTTTTAAGCAAGTGAGTCTTTCTGAGTTTAAGTTTTCAAGATTACTTAAGTATGGTTTTCAAAAGCATTCCTAGTTTTAGTGTTTGTCTTTCTTATGCGTTTAAAAGCTTCAAAAGTTTTAAGCAAATAAGTATAAGTGTAAACAGCATTAGCATTAAGATTAAGACTATAAGATATTAACTTTTCAAAATAAGTGTATGAAGAATTAGCAATTAGAGTTAGTGTATACAGTGTCAGCCTTTAGAACGAGTGTATCAAGTATTAGTATTTAGCGTGAGTGTTCAAAGCCTTAGCATCGAGCATGTAGTTAAGCATAGAGTTTAGTTTAAGCATAGAGTTTATAGCATAAGCATCGAGCATATAATTTAAGAATAGAGTTTATAGCATAAGCATCGAGCATATAGTTTAAGCAAAAAGTTTATAGCATTAGCATTTTAGTTTAGGTCTTAGTCTCTAGCTCCCAGAATGAGAGTTACAAGCTTAAGTGTTAGTATCAGCATCATGAATAAGTGTAAAAGCATTTAACAAACATTTCAATAATTGTTTAAAATGTATAACATGCTTCTCAGTCCCGAGGTAAAAACAAATATGTTTGAAAAGGGACAAATGAACTCACCTTCTGTTTGAAGTGGTTGACTAGGTATAAACAAGAATGCGCGCTCTCTTTGTAGTATTGGTTGTTGTTTTCAAGATCCTGTATTGATTTCACATGGTTTGTAACTTATAAGTATAAGCTATATCCGATGTGTATGTGTGTAAGTGTTAGCCCTAAAGTTGGCTAACACTTGTGAGTATTAGTCAACCTTCGGCCGTAACAACAACCGTCATGGTTTTTTTTTGTTTAACCTCGCATACGTTTATACATAATAGCATCAAATCAAGCATCTTTGTGTCAGTTCGGTGTTGTCTGATGTGTTTTTGACTGTTAAACCATGAGGTTTAAATCAGATTTCAGAACATTGGCAGTCTAGTGTCAAGCATCAAATGTCAATAGCATATACCTAGTTCACGTAGTTTGTACCTGAGTTACTGTGCAGGTTACTGTACAGATCACTGTTCCGGTAACGTTTCTGGCACAGATGTTACACCTTTCCCGGATGGTACTCGATCACACAATCGTAATCATTCAGAAGTTCAACCCAACGTCGTTTTCGCATGTTGAGCTCATTCTGATCAAAAATATGCTGCAGACTCTTGTGATCAGTATATATGGTAAATTTAGTGCCATATAAGTAATGTCTCCAAATCTTCAACGCGAAGATTACTGTCTTGATGCATAAGCGATAACTTTGTCCCGTTGCATCAGTACGCAACCAAGTCCCTGATGGGAGGGATCACAATAAACAACAAAGTCATCACAGCCTCCTGGGAGAGATAAGATTGGAGCATCACATAATTTATGCTTCAAGGTTTGGAAAGCATCTTCTTGTTTCTGCTCCCAAACAAACGGTTCACTTTTCTGAGTTAGTTTGGTGAGAGGCAGAGCTATCTTAGAAAAGTTTGAGATAAACCTTCCATAATAACCCGCCAATCCCAGAGAAGACCTTATCTCCGTCGGTGTCTTCGGAGTATACCAGCTCTTTATTGCTTCAATCTTGGCGGGATCCACGTGTATTCCCTCACTGTTGACTACATGACCCAGAAATTGAACTTCTCTTAGCCAAAATTCACACTTAGAGAATTTGGCATAAAGTTTCTCTTCTTTCAACAGCTCCATGATCTTTCTTAGATGTTGCTCGTGTTCCATTTTGCTCTATAGAAATTTAGTTTGGTAATCCTATGCATATTATCATAATTAATCTGATTTAGTGTGTTTGGTGGTCTCATTTACCATTGGGCCGAATGGGTGGCTAGTCTTGGGTCGGAATAACCATTATGGGTCGGGTAATGCTATTGGGCCGAAAATGTGACATGGGCTAGACCAGCACCCTTTGGGCCTAATAATACGCATATGGTCCAAAACAGTGGGCCATGGACTAAAACGATGGTCTCGGTGATGATGTTGGGCTGAAGTAACTGGAGTGGGCTGTTGATTGGTTTACTTGGGCTGAGTTAGCTTCTTGGGCCGATAGTGTGCATGGCAGAATCGAAACCAACTGCTCGCATGGATATCGACCCCAGACTCTAGCGAACCTTCAAGTGGGTTGCCTCCAGGTTCGGCTGGAACCCGAAGCTTGCAAGGTTCGGCCTAATGCAGTAGGTTCGCAGAGGTAGGTTCGTGGTCACTCATAGGTTCGTCGGTTATGTGGTTCGTAGCAGGAAGGTTCGCATGAATGAGTTCGCCATGCAAGAGGTTCGTCGACCTTATTAAGTTCACAGGTTCGCCATAGGAATAAGGTTCGCCCCTCATGGATTCGTCCAACACAGCTATGTTCGGTGAGGATGGTAAGATCGGCTGAGGCCCAGGGTTCGCTGGAGAATAGGTTCGGCTACTAGAGGTTTCGATGGACAGCAGGTTCGGGGGTGCAAGAGGTTCGGCCTGTGATCATAGGTTCGGCCGTTTGCTGTTTCGATCGAGCACCCTATTCACGAACCTGTTACCGTCATCATCGAGCCTAAGCCGCAACACAGCTCCATGGCTTCCCCCTACCTATTCTGGTTCGTCCTAAACTGTGCGAAGGTCGAATGAAGGCCTTGGGTCGGGATGGGTTTAGGTTAGAACCGGTTAAAGGCGTGGTTGAACAAAAAGGGTGAAGAAAACCCTACTTTTGGTGATGTTCTTAGCTTCATACCTCGAAAATGGCTGGACTAACACTCAGATCGGTTGTACTTTATGGTAGAGGACATTGAGAGCTTCGTGTGGACACCAAAAACTCGTGATTTCACCAAGATTTAAGCTTGATCTTGTTGTTTGAAGTTGAAATCCAAGTGAGAGAGAGTGAACGGTTGCGAGGTAGAGAGAGAGAGAGGGAAAAGTAATAAATGAGGTGAAGTAGCCTCATTCAAGCTTTAAATACTCCGAGGGTATTCGGGTTCGTTTCGGTTGCTCGTTTATCATCTCCGTTGCGTTTCCAGATCGTAACGCGCGTTATTTACGCGTTTTAACTACAAAGTTTCCTTGATTAATTTTTGATTAGTTTCAAAACTGTAAAGCGTAAAATATTATATTTTGTTAAATTATTATCGCTCGTTTCGTCGTTTGTTTTCGTTTCGTCAGAACGTGTCACCTTCGCGCGTATTCGTTTGAAACGTCACCCGAAAGAACACGGCGTTGGTTTCACTTTCTGATTCTTGTTTTCTACTTTGTAGTCATCATTTCAGAATGTTAAACTTTCAGATTTATTCGTACAGATCGTCACCTGTACGAATAATTCGTCGGTTTAGCATTCCGTAACAACAACCGTCATGGTTTTTTTTTGTTTAACCTCGCATACCTTTATACATAATAGCATTAAATCAAGCATCTTTGTGTCTGTTCGGTGTTGTCTGATGTGTTTCTGACTGTTAAACCATGAGGTTTAAATCAGATTTCAGAACAATAGCATAATAGTCTAGTGTCAAGCATCAAATGTCAATAGCATATACCTAGTTGACGTAGTTTGTACCTGAGTTACTGTGCAAGTTATTGTACAGATCACTTTTCCAGCAACGTTTCCTTAACAGATGTTACAGTCTCCCCTTGTTAAAGAAATTTCGTCCCGAAATTTAAAAGTTAATATCAGGTACGACTTTCTTTGTAACCAAGTGGAGAGGCTTTTGTTTAGTGTGATGTCCCCACGCTCCCAAATAAACTCTAGGTCGCGTTTTGGATTCCCCATGTATGGCCTCAGAGTTTTGCTCGCCTTATTGCTCATAGTTGTCTTACTACTAGGTCTTGCTTAATCTTTGCATAACTCTAACACCTTATTGTTCAAAACTAATTGATGCTATGAGCATCAATTGTTACACAACCTTTGTGTTAGCTGCGGTTTCCTACGTATGTTATATGCATTAACTAAGGATTCTTTCATTGGTCCTACTTCAATCATAGAATTCCTAAGTTTTCATTGAATACCTATGTGGTTATACTAATAGGAACAAGATAAATTTCTTATTGATACTAGTATCAAAATAAACAAAGACTTATGAGTAAAGAGGTACTACATACCAGTACCCGTCTCCGGGTCTTGGCGTGCTGCAACGGCCCCAATCATAAACGCCCTCCCACGAGGTGCTTGAACTCCTTGTTGAACTCTCTTCGGGCAGTCCTTGGAGGAATGACCTAGTTCTCCGCATTTATAGCATCCCCGATTGTTGTTGTTGTGATTGCCAGGGTTTGGTGGTGGTGGTATTGCCATGGCAGTATTGTTTACAGCCAGTGCCGGTGAAGTTCGGCAGTGTTGAACCAAATGGCCTTTTCGGCCACAGTTGGTACACTTCCTACACCGGATTGTGGCAGCATGATGAAACTGGCATTGTGCAAATTGAGGATGTACGCCAGAGTAAGGTTTGCGTGCAGCTTTAGTAGGTACTGTAAGAACTTGTTAGAGAGGTATGGGCATCGTGTAGTCTTGAGTGACCTTCTGCTTCTTCTTCGGTTGTTCCTCTTTAGCCTTGCCTGAGTCGTTCTTCAAAACTCCGGACTTCACCATTACATCAGTGAGTTTAGCGGATAGAGAAATGGCTGACTCTAGAGTAGCAGGGTTTGCAGTAAGTACAATGCCCTGAATGCAGGATGGCAATCCTCCTACATACCAGTCAATCCGCTTTTCCAAAGTCGGCACCATCTCAGGCACCAAGGCTACCAATTCATAATAGCGAGTAGTGAATGTCATTTGATCTGCTCCCTTCATCACATGATTTGACAGTTCCACCTCTAGCTTCTGAAGTTCGTGCTAGGGACAAAACTCATTCCTTAACAGGATTTTGAAGTCTACCAATGGCATCGCTAGTGCTTCTTCTTTGCCTCGAGCTTTTATCTGAGAGTTCCACCATGTTAAGGCACGCATACTAAAAGATCCTGCAGCGTAGCGAATCTTATGGTGTTCTGGACAACCGCTGATGTCCAGTGTAGTTTCCATCTTCTCCAGCCATTGGATTAGTCCAACAGCTCCTTCAACACCGCTAAAGCTTGGCGATTTGCATCCTACGAATGATTTGTAGGAACAGTATGAAGTAGTGCCGATGTTTCCACTAGCTTCCCCTGTAGTATGCCCAGAGTTGTTACCATGGCCTTGAATTCTGTTGATCATCTCCGGAATAATATCCTTCAGCTGGTTAGTCAGCTGGCTACTCAGTAATGTTGCCAAGGAAACAGTAGTAGGATCCAGAGCTGGAGTTGCATTCAGGTTCGGAGGAGGAATGTGTGGGGGAGGAGGTGGCGGTGGTGAATCTGGTTGTGTGGGAGTAGATTTGTGTGGTGAAGAGGCTTGTGGAGTCGGTTGTCTTCTAGGAGGCATTCTGATCATAACCAAAAGGATATTGGTTAGTGCAGTGATCGAATGCAGAAGACAAAATGCAAATCCTAAATCCTATGTTCTCTACACGAGGGTCCCTAAGTTATAGTCTAGGCGAAACCATTTTAAGTAAATGACCTATTATTCTCTATAACCTTGATCTCTGATACCAATCTGTCACACCCCGAGCCGGTGGGAACGGATCAACTTTCCCGCCGGGCGGAAGTTTCTCGGGGCGCAATATCGTGAGTGATAATCGTGATGATCAGATTGTTTACATAGCAACAACATTGAGAATAACTAAAGTACAATAAAATATTAAACTAGGATTACAAAGTTAAATTACAATATGAATGTTTGATAATTTCACTAAGTAAACCTATCAAAAGAATCAAATGTTTCTATCTTGTATCGGCACAAGATATCAAAAGTGACTCGCATCAACAACCAAAATATGCGCTTTCCAAAAATCTACTAGGTCCACTAACTGGGTATCCTAGTATGCAATCCTGAGCCTTAGCTTAGTCCTATACGTCACCTGAGAAAGAATGTAAGAAAACAAAGTCAACGCAATGGTTGGTGAGTTCATATAGTTTTAGTATTTTGAAAAATAGTTTTTGCAAACCTTTTCCGTAAACCTTAACCTCATTAACATCACCTGTATCATCCAATGCGGTATGCTTATATATAGGTCATATGAAAGGGTCAAGCCTCCAACCTGCCCAGACACCTTCCCACCACATACTAAGCCACATAGGACATTGTTGTTAATGATAATTAAGCATTTTACCTAGCATTCAATTCCATCATTGTTTTAAGCATCCTATGTAGATGTTTAAGATATCTACCCAATAGCTTTCGCAACCCCTTCAGTAACAACGTTAATCTCATTAACATCACATGTAATATCCAGATCGGTATGCTTATATATAGGGCATACGAAAGGGTCGAGCCTACAAACCGCAGAGACGCCATCCCACCACATAGTAACCCACATATGACACTATTGTTAATGATAATTAAGCGTCTTACCTCCCATCAAATCCCATCTTAGCTTTAAGTGTTCTGATTATGAGTTTCAACAAGCAAAACGTAGCATTTGAGTATCAAGTTTTGAGATTTACCATTATGGACAGCTCAACACCCTTAGGAAGTCAGCATCCATCCATAACGAAACTAAATATGACTCGCGACATTGGTGTTTTGATAAAGGCGTCTTCGATATGACACAAAGTCAACTAGAAGAGACCAAAATCATCCTAGTCATTCATCATAACCATGGGTAAATCAAGAAGAACACTGAATGACTAGTAGGGCTTGACCACTCTCAAGACGCGGTGGCCAATCAGTTTGTCTTACATGAGTCCAAAAACGAAGAGCACTGATGACTAGTAGGACTTGACCAATGTCAAGACGCGATGGCCAAACAGTCTTTCTTACGATGCCCGACAATGAAGAGCACAGATGACAAGTAGGGCTTGACCAATGTCAAGACGCGATGGCCAAAAAGTCAGTCTTACGATGTCCGATAGCTTAAGCATACAAGTTTATCACATTCAGATAGCTTTACTGATGACTAGTGTAACATTTGTGCATATAGTCATGTAGTTGTAAACAGTGTTAGAACAGTGTCTATTCATGGTTCAGTTCATCAATGTGATTCGTATGTTCAAAATGTGTGCTTGTGTGTTACAGGATCTTAGTAATCAGAAAACAAGTATGTATTATCTATTTACAGTCGATTTCACTAAGCAAGAACAGTAACTTGTTATATCGAAACAGTGGTGGGCAGCGAGAGTGAGCCCTATACATATACTGCGTTCGGTGTAACAGGTTAGTGTTAGTGCGTAGTGTTGAGACGAATAGTATAACAATTAATTAATTCAACCAAGATCGTAATCTGTAAGCGAGACTGAGTATAGTTATGGGTGACGATCCATAATAATACGAATGTTGAACTTATAATTACGATTAAACGACTTTAAATATTTTAATACGATCGGAAAAACGTACGCGATTGCGGGTATACACGTAAATTGTGAATGTTTAACGATCTGACAACACACGAAGAGTAAAAATAATTATATTAATTATTTTATATTTTTACAATTTTGAAACTCATCATTTTAATGAGTTTAACAACTCTTTTTATTTTAAAACCGCGTAAAATACGCGTTACGTTCCGGAAACGCGAACCGAGCGACCGAAACGGACCCGAACACTACCCGGACTATAAAAGCCCGAAAGAAGGTCATTTCCTTCATTTTTATCAGCCAAACCCTCTCTCTCTCTACAAATTTCGCAAACCCTCTCTCTCTCTAGAAAACCGAGCTTTAAACGTTCGTATCTCGCTTATTTCTCGACGGATTTCGACATTCTTGGTGTCCACGCGAAGCTCTCGACAAACTCTACACGAAAGTACAAGAATATCGCGGTTTCATCCAGCCAATCTCGAGGTAATGATGCTTGAAAAACCACGAAAATAGGGTTTTCATCGTTGTTTTTGTTCAAACCCGATAAACCGCCGGTCTTAGCACCCCATTTTGATTTCGCACCTCTAGCAAACCTTCTGAGGATGGTACCCACTTAGATCGAGGTCTGGAGACTAGTTTATTAGACGAAGATGATGATGCAGAGAACAGGTTCGTTGGACAGCATGATGGCCGAACCATTTGATCGGGCGAACCTTGTTGTGGCAAGCTGATGACCAAGACGAACCTATGGTTCGTGGGTCATCACACAAGCGAACCTTATGCATCATTCACGAACCCTGGACAGACCTGGCGAACCTCAGGAAGTACACGAACCTTGCATGGTTCGTTAAGTCGTGACCGAACCCTGATCCTCGTCAGTCCCACGAACCCATCAAGCCTTAGACGAACCATGGAACTATCTTAGCCGAACTATGCTGGATACATTGGCCGAACCCTTGAACCCATCACCTCGACGAACCCTTCAGTTATATCAGACGAACCTTGGGCTAAACCTCCAAGGGTTCGCTGCCCAAATGGCAGCTCACTTTCCTTTCGGCCCAACCCTAATCATATTCGGCCCAATTGCAATGGTATTCAACCCCATAGGTTAAAACAAGCCCAATGGGATTATGTTGATCCATTATGATCTCAATTGGTTCAAATTTATCCTTGGTGATTTACTTGGCCCAATAACTCACTCGTTTGGTTTACAAGACCCATTTCGGCCCAACACAACATTCAATTGACCAATATCACGTTCAATTGGGCCCTAGTTGACCTAAGTGGCCCATGGTCTCGATTAAGCCCTCATGGTTTATGGGCTTAAGGCCCAATTGTGTTGGCCTCGATTTATGATATTGTGAATTGATCACGAAGAGGTTAAGTGACAACTTAACATAATCGAGAGATCAATTCATAATCACAAAGATTAGAATTCAATTGAACATCTTTTCACAACAAATGGTAATCAATGGCTATCGTATTCAAGAACATTTATCATTTTATGCATATGAATTATGCATCAAAGAACATTTCATAAGTTTCTTGGACCCATGATCAATCAAGAGACTCAAAGCATAACATTCAAGTTTTCACAACAATCAAATCATGAGAACACAAGTCAATCAATGAATCAAGTTATACAATTATAAATCCTATATCTTATGTATGATTACAATGTTATAGGAACAAGTTAGAAGTCCTGTTTGCTACTTGCTAACTGTTTTAGTTCAGAGTCTACTGCAGACAGGTGAGAACTTTAGCCCCTCTTTTACTGTTTTATAACTGTTTTGGGGTGGAACACGTGATCAAAACTGCTATTTCAATCTTGTTTCATTGCACAGTTTATGTGCATTCATAAACATTACAGGTTTATCTTATGAATCCAAGTGATTCTTCAACTGTTAAAGGAATATTGTCAACTGTTTTAAAGGAATTATTTACTATTAAACCCTTATTACTAAAAAAAAGGATTTTATAATGTTTTCTTGAAATGTTTTATAACAGTTTTACTCAAATGTTCTTTTAAAGGATTTTACAAACCCTTTTGTTATAAACCTTGTTATTACACAAGGTCATCACATCATGGTATTCAAAACAAGTGGTTCACAACATGGTATCCAAATCAAGTGGTTCAAAACATGGTATTCAAATCCATTGGTTCAAAACATGGTATTCAAATTCATTGGTTCAAAACATGGTATTCAAATTCATTGGTTCAAAACATGGTATTCAAATTCATTGGTTCAAAACATGGTATTCATGTCAAGTTGTTCACATCATGGTATTCAAATCAAGAGATTCATTTCATGTTACATAAACAAAGGATTCAACTCGTGGAGTTAAATCCAGGTTTTCAATAAGACATTAACACATCCGGTTAAAGTAAGATTCAGAAAACATGGTGTCCATTGTTGTAAACAAACTTATAAACCCATCAAGTATCATATTCATTAGCGTTAGTACTGGGTGATCACAACAAGGGAAAGCGGACACATTGTTTCTTATCCAGGATGGAGTTAGCTTTTAAATTTGTTTTAAAAGCTAACTGCAGGTCTGGTGTCATGGTTTTCTTATCCAGGATGGAGTTGGCTTTTAAATTTGCTTTTAAAAGCCAACTGCAGGTCTGGTGTCATATGGTTATCAAAACTGCTGACGTATTATCTAACTCCAAACGTGGTTTGGGACTTGATATTATCGGCTGTCGTGCGAACAGTGATTGGACTGTTTACACTCATTTTCTTACTTGATGTTAGTTTGGGTTGCAGCTCATCCGTGTGAATCTTATGATGCTTTAACTTACCTATGTCTTATATCATATAACACATGTTTACAAATGTTTAAACCTATTGTTCTCACCAACTACGTCTGTAGTTGACAGTTACTTTTCACGTGTTTCAGGTAATCAGGTTTAAGACATTCTCAGGGACAACTAAGGAGACCATTCTAAGATAGAACAAGATGAAGAAACATGCTAGGATGGAATAGAAACTCACTAAATCCTAAATGTTTAATTGTCTTGTTTGGAGTCTTATTTTGTAAACTATATTTTGGGTCTGTAGTTGTCTTACTTTTGGTAGATAGATCGTCTGTAACTAATCAACTGTCTAAACATTATGAAATGTAGTAATCCATTGTGGTTGTTCTTATTCAATACTTGTGCATGATTCAACTGTTCATACGTCACCGCGTCGTGGATTCCGCACGCGGCGCAGGGGTGTGACAACTAGTAGGGGTTGACACATAGGTCAACACACGGCGATCAATGTGAGCATACCAAGTATATCAAGCATTCAAGTGTTTCAAGTATTCCAAGCACATCAAGCATTTAAGTGTTTCAAGTATTTCAAGAATATCGAACATTCAAGTGTTTCAAGTATTTCAAGAATATCGAACATTCAAGTGTTTCAAGTATTTCAAGCATACAAGTCTTTATAGCCTTTTAAGCAAGTGAGTATTTCTGAGTTTAAGTTTTCAAGATTACTTAAGTATGGTTTTCAAAAGCATTCCTAGTTTTAGTGTTTGTCTTTCTTATGCGTTTAAAAGCTTTAAAAGTTTTAAGCAAATAAGTATAAGTGTAAACAGCATTAGCATTAAGATTAAGACTATAAGATATTAACTTTTAAAAATAAGTGTATGAAGAATTAGCAATTAGAGTTAGTGTATACAGTGTTAGCCTTTAGAACGAGTGTATCAAGTATTAGTATTTAGCGTGAGTGTTCAAAGCCTTAGCATCGAGCATGTAGTTAAGCATAGAGTTTATAGCATAAGCATCGAGCATATAGTTTAAGCATAGAGTTTATAGCATAAGCATCGAGCATATAATTTAAGCATAGAGTTTATAGCATAAGCATCGAGCATATAGTTTAAGCAAAAAGTTTATAGTATTAGCATTTAAGTTTAAGTCTTAGTCTCTAGCTCCTAGAATGAGAGTTACAAGCTTAAGTATTAGTATCAGCATCATGAATAAGTGTAAAAGCATTTAACAAACATTTCAATAATTGTTTAAAATGTATAACATGCTTCTCAGTCCCGAGGTAAAAACAAATATGTTTGAAAAGGGACAAATGAACTCACCTTGTATTTGAAGTGGTTAACTAGGTATAAACAAGAATGTGCGCTCTCTTTGTAGTATTGGTTGTTGTTTTCAAGATCCTGTATTGATTTAACATGGTTTGTAACTTATAAGTATAAGCTATATCCGATGTGTATGTTTGTAAGTGTTAGCCCTAAAGTTGGCTAACTCTTGTGAGTCTCAGTCAACCTTCGGCCCTAATTTATTCTTGAAATTTCAAGACCTTTAGATGTTATGCTAATTTACTTGTGAGTCTCAGTCAACCTTCGGCCGTAACAACAACCGTCATGGTTTTGTTTTGTTTAACCTCGCATACGTTTATACATAATAGCATCAAATCAAGCATCTTTGTGTCAGTTCGGTGTTGTCTGATGTGTTTTTGACTGTTAAACCATGAGGTTTAAATCAGATTTCAGAACAATAGCATAATAGTCTAGTGTCACGCATCAAATGTCAATAGCATATACCTAGTTCACGTAGTTTGTACCTGAGTTACTGTGCAGGTTATTGTACAGATCACTGTTCCGGTAACGTTTCCGGCACAGATGTTACACCTTTCCCGGATGGTACTTGATCACACAATCGTAATCATTCAGAAGTTCAACCCAACGTCGTTGTCGCATGTTGAGCTCCTTCTGATCAAAAATATGCTGCAGACTCTTGTTATCAGTATATATGGTAAATTTAGTGCCATATAAGTAATGTCTCCAAATCTTCAACGCGAAGATTATTGTCTTGATGCATAAGCGATAACTTTGTCCCGTTGCATCAGTACGCAACCAAGTCCCTGATGGGAGGGATCGTAATAAACAACAAAGTCATCAAAGCCTTTTGGGAGAGATAAGATTGGAGCATCACATAATTTATGCTTCAAGGTTTGGAAAGCATCTTCTTGTTTCTGCTCCCAAACAAACGGTTCACTTTTCTGAGTTAGTTTGGTGAGAGGCAGAGCTATCTTTGAAAAGTTTGAGATAAACCTTCTATAATAACCCACCAATCCCAGAAAAGACCTTATCTCCGTCGGTGTCTTCAGAGTATACCAGTTCTTTATTGCTTCAAACTTGGCGGGATCCACGTGTATTCCCTCGTTGTTGACTACATGACCCAGAAATTGAACTTCTCTTTGCCAAAATTCACACTTAGAGAATTTGGCATAAATTTTCTCTTCTTTCAATAGCTCCATGATCTTTCTTAGATGTTGCTCGTGTTCCGTTTTGCTCTTCGAATATATCAGTATGTCATCAATAAATACAATGACAAACTGATCCAAATACGGCTTGCACACTCGGTTCATGAGGTCCATGAAAACCGCTGGTGCATTTCTCAATCCGAAAGGCATCAAGATAAACTCGTAATGCCCGTATCTGGTTCAGAATGTCGTCTTTGGTATGTCTTCATCTTGAACTCTGAGCTGATGATATCCAGATCGTAAGTCCATATTCGAGAAATAATGCGCTCCTTGCAGCTGGTCAAACAGATCATCAATCCTCGGCAATGGATACCGATTCTTGATGGTCAACTTGTTCAGCTCTCGGTAATCTATGCACATTTGGAATGATCTGTCTTTCTTCTTCACGAACAAGACCGGAGCTCCCTAAGGTGAGTAACTCGGCCTGATGAACCCTTTGTCAAGTAGTTCCTACAGTTGATTTGACAATTCCTGCATCTCTGAAGGTGCTAACCTGTAAGGAGATTTAGCAACAGGAGTTGCTCCAGGAACTAAGTCAATACGGAACTCTACCGGTCTCGTGGGTGGCAAACCTGGTAGGTCTTCAGGAAACACTTCCGAATACTCTTTCACTACAGGCACGTCTTGGATCTTTTTCTTGTCCTTCTCCTTTTCCACCATATAAGCCAGGAGAGCCACACACTGCTTCTGTAGACACTTATGCGCCTTTATGCAAGAGATGATTTTGACACTTCGTTTTGCTTGATCCCCTCTAACTTCCAATACGCGATCATTCGGCAATGGAAATCGATGCAGCTTTTCTGAACAGATGACCTCCACTCGATTAGAAGAAAGCCAATCCATTCCAGCAATGATGTCGAAACTACCCAACTCCATCGGTATCAAATCGATGGTGAATGTATGACCATTAAGTGTCAATGGGCAGTTCATGTATACTGTACTAACTGTGATCTGTTTCCCGTTAGCTACTTCTATGATGTAAGGGGAATCTAACTGTTCCTCTATAGAATCTAGTTGGCATGCAAAGTGGGTAGAGATAAAACTCTGATCCGCACCAGTGTCAAATAAAATATATGCATAAAAATCATATAAGAGAAATGTACCAGTGATCACATTCGGGTCTTGGCGTGCAGCTGGAGCTCCTATAGCAAAAGCTCTTCCACGGGGTGCTGGAACTGCCTATTGTGCCTTATTTGGGCATTTCTTTGCAAAGTGGCCCTGTTCACCACAGTTATAGCATCCACCATTGTTCTGGTTGTTGGGTGGAGGGAGAGCTAAAGTAGCATGGTTGACTGCTGGGTTTGGTGTCATGTGACATTGCTGGACCCAGTGTCCCTTTCTTCCACATCCCGTGCAGTGACGGCAGGGATTGCTTGCAACATGATGATACTGGCACTTAGCACACACAGGGTGTGGGCCAGTATATGGCTTCTAGTGCACGTTTTGCGGTGCCATAGCTACTTGGTTAAGTGGAGTAGCCATAGTGTAGTTCTTTATGGTCTTTTGTTTCTTCTTCGGGTGTTGATGGTGATGAGGTTTCTTGGAAGACTCTTCCCTTGACTTGGTAGTGTCAGCCTCTTTCTTCAGAGTTCTAGAGGCTACCATCAGATCAGTGAGTTTCCCAGACAAACTCACTGTAGACTCCAAAGTAACAGGGTTTGCTGAAACCCCTAAACCCTGAATGCAGGCGGGTAGTCCACCTATTTATCGGTCAATTCTTTTCTCCAGGGTCGGTACCATGTCTGCCACCAAGGCTACCAACTCATGATAGCGGGTAGTGTACCCCAGATGATCAGCCCCTTTCATCACATGATTGGACAGTTAAACTTCCAACCTTTGCAGCTCATTCTTGGGGCAGAACTTGTTTCTCAAAAGTGTCTTGAATTCTTCCCATGGCATTGCCATTGCTTCTTCTCTTCCTCTAGCCTTAATCTGTGAGTTCCACCAAGTTAAAGCCCGCTTGTTGATTGATCGAGCAGTGTAGCAAACTTTGTGGCGTTCTGGACAACTGCTAATGTCCAGAGTAGTCTCCATCTTTTCAATCCATTGGATTAGACCAACGGCTCCTTCAGCACGGCTAAAGCTTGGTGGCTTACATCCTACAAAATACTTGTAGGAGTAGTGTGATTTATTATCAGTGTTTCCACTGGCTACCCCTGATGAGTTCCCAGTGTTGTTGCTGTCGTTCCGGATACGGTTAAGCATATCTGGTATCACTTCCTTCAGCTTATTAGTGAGCTGGCTGCTCAGTAAAGTTGCCAGTGCAACAGTAGCAGGATCCAGTATTTGAGTCGTGCTCGGGCCTAGAGGTGGGTTAAGTGGAGGAGGAGGAGGTGGCGGTGGTGAATCAGCTGGTGTTGGCGTTGATGAGTGTGGAGCTGAATTCTGTGGGGGTGGTACAATAGAAGGAGGTCTTCTTAGCGGCATTCTGATCATAACCAATAAAATTATCGGTTAGTGCAGTGATCGAATGCTGAAGACACAATGCAAATAAAGTCTTAAGTCCTATATTCTCTACATGCAGGGTCCCTAGGTTATAGTCTAGGCCAAATTGTTTAAATAAATGAGCTATATTTCTCTATAACCATGGCTCTGATACCAATCTGTCACACCCCGAGCCGACGGGTTGGACCGACTTCCCCGTCGGGCGGAAGGTTCCTGGGGCTCGATATCGTGAATGATAATCGGAATGATCAGATTGTTTACATTGCACATGATATATAACTGAGAAACTGCTAAATGAAAATAGAATTACAAAGTTAAATTACATCAGTTTAGTTCATAATTTAACAATGTAAATCTACTATCAGCATCATAACACTTCTATCTTGTATCTGCACAAGATATACAAAATAAATCTGTAAATGATGCTTCCAAAAATATGCAAGTCCAAAAAGCTAGGTCCTCTAACTGGGCCACTCTCGGACCCATTACTAGATTCTTTCTCAATACCTTGACTAACTACGTCTTGACAGTTTAAGTAAACTATCTAGGTTAATTTAATGTCTTTGTGGATTTTTTTTCCTAAGGGCTAGGTGTTAGAAATCAAATCAACACTCTAGGCCTTTGTTTATTATTTGATCCTCATGATTTCCCAACTGGATTCCCAAGGGTTTTAATCTACTTAAATAGAGGTTAACACTTATGTTAAGTTGTTAGTGTGGTTAAAGAAAACCCTTGTTATTGAAACCTAACACATAGTTACCTTAATTACACTTTATCATTGAGATGGGCCTTAATATGCTTCTCATGCACACACACTAATTTCCACTCGTGGATTAGATACCCATCCCATGCACACACTAATGTTGTTCCCATGCCTCACACCCACCCCACACATACAAATTTGTGCTCATTATGTAAAATGGTGACAATCTTTAAAACATGTAAGCATGCGTGGGTACACCTAGTTTCAAGTTCTAATCGACCAAGTTCAAGCTCAGATGGCCCAATGGTTCGATCATCGCCCTAAGTGTGCTGGCAGGAAGGTAGGTTCGCTGCCCATGGGGTTTAAGCATGAGGTTCAGCTACATGCAAGGTTTGCATGGCAATGGTTCGGCCTTCGAGGGTTCGCACCACCTCAAGGTTTGTCAATCCTAGATTCTGCCAGGGTAAGGTTCACAGCCTTTAAGGTTCGGCCAAGGACTGGGTTCGGCTGCTAGAAGGTTTGCATGGCCCATGGTTCGCGGCCAGCTGCTGGTTCGTCTAACTCAAGGTTCGGTCATCTCTGGTTCGTCCACTGGTAGGGTTCGGCTAACAACAAGCTTGGGGCAACTTAGGAGAGGTTCGGCCACCTTGGTTCGTTGGTGTCCCTGGTTCGTGGCAGCTCATGTTCGCGGGATGCAAGGTTCGTGTCACATGCAGGTTCAGCCAAGAGAAGGTGCGGCTGGAAGGGTTCGTGGCTCATGGGTTCGTGAAGCTCCCCATGTAGGTTCGGCCACAAGCAGTTTCGGCTACCTGCACTTCCTTTTTGCGAAACAGTCGGCCATGGCTGATCTTCATCATCATCCTTGGGTTCTAAACTTCGCAGGTTCTCCCATGGCTTCCCCAAGTTAATACCAACTCGATTTAATCAAAGATGTACCCCTACACTCGGTTAAAAAGTGGCAACTATGTGTACGTAAAGCTTTTCAACAAAACTGAAAATAAATTCTAGATTTACCTCAAAATGTCGGCCAATCGTGAAATCTCTTCGTTGGTTCTTGTTCTCCTCGATCACACGAACGATTAGGCTCCAAGATCTTGCGAAACCGCTGAGAAACAATCAAGAAATCTTAGAGAGAAGTTTAGAGAGAGAATCTAGAGAGAGGGAAACGAAATTTGTGTTAGAGATGGGTAGGTGGTGGTGGTTGTGGTCTTTATGACCACATTAAATGGGTTAGAAATACCCGGTTTCGTTCGGGTTCGTTCGGTTTTGCTCGGTTATGCGTAAAACGTCGGTTTTTTCGTTTGTTCTCGTAACGAAACGACTCGGTCTCTAAAATAAGAATTCATAAAATTATTTTAGGTGGTTATTCCTAGTAAATTAACTAAATATCTTCTATTTATTTTAAATTTTCAAAAATATTTAATTTACGGTTTAAAATCGAATCGTACAGTCGTCGCGCGTATTCGTTCGAATCGTCACCCGTACGAACACGACGATAACTATACTTTTCAATATTGTTTTCTAATTATCGGATATCATTCAAAATGTTAAACTTTCAGATATATTCGTATAGATCGTCACCTATACGAATAATCCGTCGATTTTGCATTCACGTAACGACATCCGTGTTGTTTTGTTCTGTAAAGCCTCATAATGTTTATACATAATAAAATCCTAACAAATAATCACATGATGGTTCTGTATTGCCAGATAATTATCTGACTGATGAACCATGTTTTCTGATTTCTGTTTCTCTGAAATGATTCTGAATTTGTTGTTTGATAACACGAAGTGATAACGATATATGATATGAACATTACATGAAATGAAATATGTATAGTTTGTACCTGAATACTTTTCAAGTTACTGTTGAGATCACTGTTCCGGTGACGTTTCCGGCACTGATGTTACAGTAATCGACTGTTATTTATAAATATTTACTTAAATAAAAACCCTATAACACACAAACATGAACATATGAATCGCATAGGCACATTGACATATTGAGCAAGAATAAAAATGATATAAAGACTATCATGTACACATTGTTCTATCCTAATCTGTAGGTGTTGTTTTAGTTAAGGATCATCAGGGATCACAACATCCCGTATACAATGTGAGCAAAAGCCTAATAGATGCTGAGACTAGATATTCTCACTTATAAATGCTAATTTTGGCTTTGGTCTTGGCATCAACTAAGCTTAGGCATTACTTTGAGACACATAGAATACACACTAAAACAAAATATCCTATCAAATCCATGTTGAGAAAACCTGAGCTATCAGGAAGGATGGTAAAATGGTTAGTGAAACTCAGCACTTGTGATTTAATCTATGAACCAAGGACAGCAATTAAGTCACAAGCATTAGCAGATTTTGTGGCTGATTTTAGTAATCATCTACAATTAGAAGTGGATTTGGAAATCAAACTCTTGGATGAAGATACTGGTGAGTGGACTTTGTTCACACATGGATCTTCAAATGTGAGAGGAACAGGACTAGGCATCATACTAAAATCGCCACAGGGGGACATAATACCCCAATCGATTAGTTGTGAATTTCAAGCTACTAATAATGAAGCAGAATTCGAAGCCCTAATAACAGGACTTCAATTAGCTAGGGATATGAACATCAGAAATCTCCATGTATTTTTTGATTCCCTACTGATAGCCAATCAATTTAATGGCTCATATGCAACTAAGGGAGATAAATTGGCAAAATACTCAGAGATAGTTAAGGATGTAGCAAGACATTTTTAGAACTTTGATATCACTCAAGTGCCAAGGGAAGATAATGCTGAAGCAGACACACTAGTGAACCTGGCATCATCTGTGACATCCAGTACCTGATTGTCTGGAAAGTCTGTACAGTATGTGTACTTTCACTATTTACTGTGTGTAAATATAATGCATGAACAGTGTGTGTGATAACATAGCTCAGAAAACAAGAAACAGTTGTACGTGTTTAAGTGAAAACTTAAATACCGTAAGTACAACAACTCACGATAAACAGTAGTTGTATGTATTTGGGTGAAAACCTAAGTACAATTAATACAACGAATCAAGAGCAACAACAGTGTACAAGTAAACAACAAGAACATGTCGGTTACGATCTGATATCCGTAGATGACAGGAATCAGATGGCCGATAATCCAATACGAAAACAATGTGAATTCAAGGAAAACAGTGTGAAAACAGGAGGTTTACTTGAGTCCGTCGGTGAGGAAAAAACAATTCAGAACATAAATGCAATGTTATTTCAGAATAACGAACTGACAGTGAGTTTGCGTGGGTGAACATTCACACAAACGTATCTGTGAGTTTAATGTTCTGAAATGATGACTGGAAAGTAGAAAACAAAAGTCAGAAAGGGAAACCATCATCGTGTTCGTTCGGGTGACGATTCGAACGAATACGCGCGAAGGTGACGCGATCTGACGAAATGAAATCGATAAACGATTCGAACGATAATATTTTAAGAAAAATAAATCTAGAAGATTTACTAGGAATGACCATCTCTTAAATATTAAAAACAAATCCATTTTTTTAAAAGACGTAAATAACGCGCGTTACGTTCCTGAAATGCAACGAAAACGCGGACCGATCAAATGAAATGAACCCGAACACCCCCGGAGTATATAAAGCCTAAATGAGGCTTCTTCCTCACTTTTCCCACCTCTTCTCTCTCTAGAACTCAAATCCTGGCTCTCTCTCTCTCTCTCTCTAAGAATTTTGAACTTCAAACCTTCATATCTCACTCAATACTCCACCAAATCATCTCATCTTTGGACCAAATCGAAGCTCTTGATCTCCTCTACACGAAAGTACAAAGGATCTGCTCGAAAATCCGCCAAATCCGAGGTAATCTGAGCATGAAAGTGGCGATTTTAGGGTTTTCAATCCTTTTGTGTGAACCACTCCCTAACCGGTTACAGCCTCCCATGTTCGAACCTACCTACATGAAAAACACTCCGGGGACTTGGGGAAACACCTGGGTGAGAGTGGGATTCAATTTGGTGAAGTGTTGGCACTTGGTTTTGGGTTGGCTGAAGGTAAACGACACAGGCCAGCCGAATGGCTAGGCCTGCCGAACCCACCATCGAATGAAGAGTGGAGTCGAATGAACAGGGGGTGACCGAAGGAGTCTTGACCGAAGGAAGCCTCTCATTCGCCAGAACCTAATCAATCGGCCACAGCCAGTAGGCCGGTCCCATGCCATTCGAACCCTCCGGCCTCGGCCATGAGCCATGAGTGTCACACCCCCTGCACCGCGTGCGGAATCCACGGCGCGGTGACGTATGATTAGTTGAATCATGCACAAGTATTGAATAAGACCAACCACAATGGATTACTAAGTTTCATAATGTTTAGACAGTTGTTTAGTTACAGACAATCTATCTACCAAAAGAATGACAACTACAGACCCAAAATATAGTTTACAAAATAAGACTTCAAACAAGACAATTAAACATTCAGGATTTTAGTGTGTTTCTAAATCCATTCTAGCATGTTTCTTCATCTTGTTCTATCTTAAGCGATCTCCTTAGTTGTCCTTTAGTGTGTCTTAAACCTGATTACCTGAAACACGTGAAAAGTAACTGTGAACTAAAGAAGTAGTTGGTGAGAACAATAGGTTTAACATTTGTTAACATGAATCTGCATTTTAAGGCATATGTTTAAAGCAATAATTAAATTACATGGATGAGCTGCAACCAAACTAACATCAAGTATGTAAAACGTGTCCAAACAGTCAACAGACTATTTGCTAATGAAGCCAACATATAATCAAGTTCCAAACTACGTTTGGAGTTAGATAATGTATCAGCAGTTTTGATAAAACCATAATGAAACCAAACCTGCAGTTAGCTTATAAAACAAATTTAAAAGCTAACTCCATTTTGGTATGTCCCAATGTGTCCGCTTTCCCTTGTTGTGATCACCCAGTACTAACGCTAATGAATATGAAACTTGATGTGTTTATAAGTTTGTTCACAACAGTGGACACCATGCTTTTGAACTTTGCTTTAAAACCAATGATTAAATGCCTTATTTGATAACATGATTTGAGAATCCTTGTTTGAATACCATGAATTGAATCATTTGTTTGAACATCACCATGAAAACCATTGTTTGAATACCTTGTTTTGAAACCTTGAATTGAGTACATAGAATAGCGTCCTTGTATAGTAACAAGGTTTATAAAAGATTATTTTCGAAAACACGAGTTTATAGTAAAAGAGTTTATAATTCACATTATTTAAAAGTGTTTGTCATTTATAAATCCATTCGAGTAAAACTGATATAAAACAGTTCAAGAAAACTTTCTAAAACCTCTTTAATAGAAAGTGTTTAACAGTTGATAAAATCCTTTGAAACAGTTGAATAATCTGATGAAATTGTACCATGAACCTGTAATGTTTGAAGAATAGCATACATATTGTATAGTGAAATACAATTGTACATAGTGTATTTGATCACGTGTTCCACCCCAAAATAGTTGAAAAACGATAAAAGAGGGGCTAATGTTCTCACCTGTCTGCAGTAGACTCTGAACTATAACAAATAGCAAGTAGCAAACAGGACTTCTAACTGGTTCCTATATCATTGTAATCATACATAAGATATAAGATTTCATAATTGTATAGACTTTGATTCCTTGATTGACTTGTGTTATCATGAACTTGATTAACTCATGATTATATGATCTCATGTTTAAGCGTGTTGTGTGAACTTGAAAGTCATGATTGAATTACTTGATCGAGTGTTGTTTCATGTAAAAGAGGTGTCATATTCTTTTATGCACAACTTTTATGCATAAAATGACAAGTGTTGATGATGTTTGATGACCATTGTTTAATATGAAAATGTATAGATATGTTCAAGCGTTTTAAACCCTTGTGATTATGAATTGATCTCGTTATTAGTTTAAGTTAAACTTAGCCCAAACAAGATCAATTCATAGTTACTTAAATTCGTGGACCTCACATTGAGCCTTAAGCCCATGAAACCATGATGGATAAATTCAAAGTCCATGAACCTTATAAGTTAACCATGGGTCAATTTCGTGTGGTGTTGGGCCAACAATGGTCATATGGCCATGTAATGGGCCAGGTAATTGAAATGATAAATTTAAACATCACGGCCTAGTTGGAAATCTTATGGGCCAATCCGACATGAAATTGGGCTAGGTTTAGGATGTGTGGATCAAATAGGTGAATTGTTGGGCCGAGAGCCTTATTGGGCTTGATCTAATTATGTGGGCCGAAGTTAACTCATCAATTTGGGCCAATTAGGATCATAATGGGCCGAATGAAATTGAATTGGGCCGAAAGGGGTGTGGGCTGCCAAAGGTTCCAGCGAACCTATTTGGTTTTTACTACTAAGGTTCGGCAAAAAGATGAAACTACCGGTTCAGCTACAAAACTAACGAACCATGCAGGGTTCGGCTGCATCCAAAGGTTCGTCAAGCTGATTAACGAACCATACAAGGTTCGTCAAAGGGATAGGGTTCGGCACTCATGATGGTTCGCTGCTCATGGTGTCAACAAGGCTCGGCGGTTAAGGTGACGAACCTAGGGTTCGTTGCATGCATGCAAGGGTTCGTAGACTCATCGTGGGTTCGCCACTGTTGCAAGGGTTCGCTTGATGAAAGGCTAACAAGCCGAGGGTTCGTTGACATGACACAGGTTCGCGAGATCTTGATAAGGTTCGGCTATGCGATGGAGGCTCGTTGCTTCATGAAGGTTTGGGATTCCCAAGGGTTCGGCTGAAGATGCTCAGGTTCGCCACATCTGGGTCGACCTCTCACGAACCTGTACCTGCCGTATTCATCATCATCAAAACAAGCTGTTCCAAATCGGTGTACACTACACAATTAACCCAGAACAACAATCGAGTGTATAAGACTTGAAATTGAAGAGGAGGGAACCGGCTAAGTGTCGGTTTTGCACAAAACACACACGAAAACCCTATTTTCCGGATTATTTAAGCATCATTACCTCGATTTTGGCCGGCTAAAACTTCAGATCCTTTGTACTTCTGTGTAGAGGATGTCAAGAGCTTCGCATGGACACCAAGAACGCCCAAATCCATGGAGAAACGAAGGAGATATGAAGCTTGGAAGGTTGAATTTCTAGTGTGAGAAAAGGATCGCGAATTTGAGCTAGAGAGAGGTTGGTGGCTACAATAAATGAGAGAAATAGCCTTCTTCAATGCTTTTATAGTCCAAGTGGTATTCGGGTTCGTTTCGATTGCTTGGTTCGCGTTTCCGGAACGTAACGCGCATTTTACGCGTTTTAAATAAAAGGATTATTATTCTTATCATTTTGATGAGTTTCAAAATTGTAAAAATGTAAAATAATTTATTTCAATTACATTTACTCTTCGTGTGTTGACAGATCGTTAAACAGATACAATTACGTGTATACCCGCGATCGCGTACGTTTTCCGATCGTAATAATTATTTATAGACGTTTAATCATAATTATAAGTTCAACATTCGTATCATTATGGATCGTCACCCATAACTATACTCAGTCTCGCTTACGTATTACGATTTTTGTTTAATTAATTGATTGTCATAGTATTCGTCTCAACACTACGCACTAACACTATCCCATTACACCGAACACAGTATATGTATAGGGCATACCCCAGATTCCAGCTACCTGCCGTACCTGACGCCATCCCACCACTGTTTCGATATAATACGATATTGTTCTTGCCTAGCGAACTCGACTGTAAATAAATAATACATACTTGTTCCTAATTAATTGTCACACCCCCAATTTTCAACTAACGGAATCATACCATTTGGGACGTGACAGACCAGGATCTCAGATCATTAGACATAACGAAGACCTCTATATGATTTTCAAAACATACTTTGGTCTAAATCTGTAATATCAAAGTTCTAGCGTTGCGGAAACGTTTTTAAAACATAAACAATCATAACAGTTTGAAAACTGTAAATTACAATGCAAAGTTTCAAATGTTCTAAATCCAAATAATTGAAAAGTAAAATGTGCATGCGACTCGATCTCCTAGTCCATGCTTGCTTGCTTGTATACCTTAGCGTCCTGAGAAAACATGTAAATCAAGTCAACACAAAGGTTGGTGCATTACACAGGTTTAAGCATTCACAAATGTTTGAAACAACAATTTGAATATAATGTTTGCAGATAACATAATCACACATGCATAGTCATGATAGCTAGTCATTTATACTATTTACATAAGTGGTCGACACCGAAGCTGACTGTTGCATGCTATCGCATGTTTTGCCTTGCCACTACTGTCTAGCACAAACAATAGTAATGTGAATTGGCTAGTCAAACACTTGCGTAGATCCCATCTACCAAGTGAGGTTTGTCAAACCTAATAGATCTATTTCCAACTACCACGCTTTGCACAACGGCAAACTAAACGGGTCGAAATGTAAGGACTTGTAATGCTATGTTTGCACTTAATGTAAACAGCTAACTCATGCAAGTGATATGTATCTAAAACTGTTTGTTGCACATGTTTTCTCCCCCAAAACAGTTAAAATAAGAAAGGGGCCGTGTACGCACCTTTGAATGCGGTAGAATGATCAAACACACGTGAAGGCGCGTAGATAATCCTCTACGAAGAATCTGTGTTTTAACAATAATGTTGTGTTATTAGGGATGTCGTTTTATGTTTGAAATCACATACGTGTCAACACACGTATGTTAGAGTGTTAGAAATGTGCATATATAAGTACGCATGACTTTAGAATCGTTTAAAAAAAATCATGTAATCGTTTTTGATTTTATTTAAATAAGCGTAATCATTCGCGATTATGTTTTCGGTCTAAAATATGAATTTTATTATTTTATCTGGTTCGGAATGAAATTCTGGTTCCAACGCAATTCGAACGGGTCGAAACGGAGTTAGAACGAAAGAGTTATGAACAAAATACTAGAAATTGGTTTAAATCTAAAAAAAACAGTGAGGCACAGGTTCGAACCTGTGACCTCTCGAACACCATGCCTAAGCCCAAACCAGTTCATCTGGTTCAGATTTCATTACTGAATCTTGGTTCTTAATTATCTTAAGCCCAAATAAGCCCAACTCCTTGATTATTCATAACCGAAGCAATGCACTCCCAATTGGGCCCCAATTCGACCACCTTCGAACATGAAACCTTAGGGCTTTGTTCCCACAGGTTAAATCGAGTTAAGAAATGCTTTTAATTTGATTAACAATCAACAAACCGTTCCAATTTGAGATAATCATAGTTTCGAACGTGTATACCCCAATCCCCATTCGAAATTGTTTAAATTCATGGATTTTAAGCAGCAAATTCATAGGGTTTTCCTTAACCTAGGTATTTCAAAACTATCTAAATAAATCAATTTGATTTTTATGTTCGTTTTCATCAAAAACCCTAAATCTTTTTAACCGAAAAGCCCTAGAACTCGAAATCCTTTAATTCATCGTTGTTACATGAAATTGATATGGGGTTAACATTCAAAAATGAATTTCGACATTCTCTGAAAGATTTAATTCGCATATCAAGTTCTATAAATTCAAAATCCCCAATACGTTTGAACTCAAGAACCCTAGAATTCAAAATCCATTAATTCGATGTTAACACTAGAAATTGATTTAGGACTAACCTTAATCGAAATCTTCTGAAGCTACAGGTAGCATTTAATTTGATTTTTAACCTCATTTTCATGAAAACCCCCAATTCTTTTTTGATTAGAAACCCTATAAATAGAAATCATAATGTTTGTTGTTGTTTGATGAAATTGATAAAGTATTTTCATTAAACAGAGAGTTCCGAAACTCTCTGTTACCTTTGATTCGATTCTTTAGTTCGTTTGAACGAAGACCCCCAATTCGTTCTTCGTGATGAACCCTAGAATTAGAGTTCATACCATTCGATGTTTTCAGTAAACATTAACATGGGGTTACTCTATATCGGCAGGTTTAGGTTGTATATGAGTAGATTTTTACCTCTTTTGATGATGACTCGAAGTAGTTCGATTAGAAGATGAAATTCGGCTAAGCTCCACTCGAACTCTTCTGTTCACAACTCTTTAGACCGAATTGTTGAGTGTAGAAGAACCTAATAGTGCCGACTGATGAGTATGAATGCCCAATTCGGAATGTTAAAGTCGAATCATAGGTGTACTATGATTGCCATTGACGGTTTCGACTTTTAGTATTGTTTTCGGTTTAATTCGACCATAATGCTCGTAATAAACTCTGAATTGATGATGGTAATCATAAATGTGACTGTTATAACTGATTTAATTCGTCTAAAACTTGTGTTAGGATCAAATTTCGATTTTTACTTTGATTATAATCGAATTTTGACTTGTAAAAGTCAAAATAGTTGTTTATAATCCTTAACAAGTTTAATCTTTGCATTTTAAGCATATTAGTACTGATTTTGTTTAATTCAAATCCTTTTAATTTGATATTGTATGATTTCGTGTCAATTTCGATAATTTTTGGTTAACGGAGTTAACCGCGAATTGCCGGATTGTCACATTAATAAAGATCCTAACACACAAGCACATTATGAACACATGAATCACATTGACTGATTTGATATGAATACACATTTGTTCTAACACTGTTTACGGCTACCATGGCTAAATGTACAAATGTTACAGTCTCCCCTAGTTAAGGGAATTTCGTCCCGAAATTAACTAGCCGAAGGTACTGTAAAAAGATGAGGGTACTTAAGCTTCATCTGGTCTTCACGTTCCCAGGTGAACTCAACACCGCGTTTGCCCTCCCATCATACCTTTACGGTCGGGATACGGCTGCGTTTAAGTTTCTTGACCCCATGATCCATGATTTCAACCGGACGCTCTATGAATTGCATGTTGTTTTGAATCTGAATGTCTTCTAGTGGAATCTAAACATCATGATCCTTCAAGCATTTCTTAAGATTCGATACATGAAAAGTATCGTGAACATTGCTTAGCTCCACTGGAAGTTTGGGTTTGTAGGCTACGGGACCAATCCTTTCCAGGATTTCAAAAGGTCCAACGTACCTTGGTGCCAGTTTCCCTTTCTTCCCGAATCGGACAACGCCTTTCCAGGGAGAAACTTTGAGTAAGACTCGGTCACCGACTTGAAACTCAAGCGGTTTCCGACGTCGATCAGCATAACTCTTCTGCCGATCTCGTGCGGCCTTAAGCCTTGATTGAATAATTGTGATTTTGTCTGATGTTTCCTGAATGAGTTCTGGTCGTACAAGCTGTGAGTGACCAACCTCGGTCCAACAGACCGGTGATCGGCACTTTCTACCATACAAAGCTTCGAATGGTGCACATTGAATGCTTGTATGGTAGCTGTTGTTGTATGAAAACTCAATGAGTGTAAGATGAGTGTCCCAACTCCCACCAAAGTCAATCACGCAAGAACGAAGCATGTCCTCGAGTGTTTGGATAGTCCTTTCGCTTTGACCATCGGTTTGGGGATGATATGCCGTGCTAAGATTAACACGAGTTCCCAAAGCCTTTTGCAATGTTTACCAAAAGCGAGAAGTGAAACGACTATCACGATCAGAAATGATTGATGTTGGAGTACCATGACGCGCAATCATTTCGTTGATGTACAATGTAGCTAACTTCTCCATTTTGTAATCCTCACGAATCGGGAGAAAATGAGCAGATTTGGTGAGTCGATCCACGACCACCCAAATTGAATCGAAACCTCGTGGAGTTCTGGGCAACTTGGTTATGAAATCCATGGAAATTTGTTCCCATTTCCATTGAGGAATTTCAGGTTGCTGCAGAAGTCCCGAAGGCTTTTGACGTTCTGCTTTGACTTTGGAACATGTAAGACATTTTCCCACATACAGTGCTATGTCTTTCTTCATTCCTGGCCACCAGTAAGATGCCCACAAGTCTTGATACATCTTATCTGCTCCAGGATGAACTGAGTATCGCGACTTATGAGCCTCATCACAGATGAGTGTGCGCAATTCTTCTGACTTTGGAATCCAGATGCGGCCGTTGAGATATAACACCCCGTCAGATCGAGGTTCCAGTTTCTTCTCAATTCCGCAGTCTAAGTCTGCCTTAAGCTGATTTTCTGTTACTACTTGTTGTTGTGCAATACGAATCAAATCCTTTAAGTTTGGCTGTGTATTGATCTCCATGGCTCTGACACGAATTGGTTTGACTGGTTCCTTACGACAAAGAGCATCCGCTACCACATTGGCTTTACCCGGATGGTAACGAATCTCGCAATCGTAATCTGTTAGAAGCTCAACCCAACGCCGTTGTTTCATGTTGAGTTCTTTCTGATTAAGGATGTGTTGTAGGCTCTTGTGGTCTGTATAGATGACACATTTAGTACCATACAGGTAGTGTCTCCAAATCTTTAATGCAAAGACCACAGCCCCTAACTCAAGGTCATGAGTAGTGTAATTCTTCTCGTGTACCTTAAGTTGTCTTGAAGCATATGCAATGACCTTGTCCCGTTGCATAAGTACACAACCGAGACCAAGGTTTGAAGCATAGCAGTAGACAATGAAATCATCACTGCCTTGTGGAAGACTAAGGATAGGGGAGTTGCATAACTTCTGTTTAAGAAGTTGAAATGCATCTTCTTGTTTCTGTCCCCATATAAACGCTTGAATTTTCTGGGTTAGTGTGGTAAGTGGCAAGGCGATCTTTGAAAAGTTCGCAATGAAGCTTCTGTAATAGCCTGCCAATCCCAGAAATGAACGAATCTCTGTTGGAGTAGATGGGGTTGTCCAGTTCTTAATCGCCTCAATCTTTGCTGGATCTACATGTATCCAATCTTTGTTTATGACATGTCCTAAGAAGTGAACTTCTTTTAGCCAAAATTCACACTTTGAGAATTTAGCATAAAGTTGTTCAGCTCTTAGTAATTCTAAGACTTTCTTCAAATGATCTTCATGCTCTTGCTCTGTCTTGGAATAGATCAGTATATCATCAATAAAGACAATAACAAACTGATCTAAATATGGTCTGCAGACTCGATTCATCAAGTCCATGAACACTGCCGGTGCATTGGTCAGCCCAAATGGCATAACCACAAACTCATAGTGTCCATATCGAGTCCTAAACGCAGTCTTTGGTATATCCTCATCATTTACTGTAACTGATGATACCCGGATCGTAAATCAATCTTAGAGAAGCAAGTCGCTCCCTGTAATTGATCAAACAGAACATCGATCCTGGCTAGAGGATATCTGTTCTTGACCGTCAACTTGTTTAGCTCACGATAATCGATGCACATACGAAACGAACCGTCTTTCTTCTTGACAAAGAGAACCGGAGCTCCCCATGGAGAAAAACTCGGTATAATGAATCCCTTGTCGAGTAGTTCTTGAAGTTGACTAGGCAGTTCTTGCATCTCAGACGGTGCTAATCGATATGGTGACTTCGCCACTGGGTTTGCTCCAGGGACGAGATCGATTCTAAACTCCACTTGCCGGATCGGTGGTAATCCAGGCAAGTCTTCTGGAAATACGTCTGGATAATCTCTTATAACTGGAACGTCTCCAACTGCTTTCTTTTCAGGTTTCTTCTCTACCACGTGTGCCAGGAACGCATAGTATTTCTTCTTCAGGTACTTCCTAGCCTTGATGCACGATACAATCTTCAATCCGCGGCAGGGTTTCTCGCCGTAAACTAACATCGTTTCACCGGACGGTAGAGGAATTCGAATGAGTTTCTCCGAGCATACAATCTCGGCATTGTTTTTAGACAACCAATCCATTCCTACTACAACTTCGAGGCTTCCAAGTGTCATAGGAATAATATTGATGAGGAAAAGATGGTCGTTTAATCTTAATTCACAACCATGTATTATGGAATCTACAACTAGGGTTTTACCATTGGCTACTTCTACAGTGTAGGGAGCAGTAAGTATAGATGGTTGCATATCAAGCAAAGAAGCAGTATGAGCAGAGATAAAGATTTTATCAGTTCCAGTATCAAATATGATAGAAACGTAATGACCATTAATGAGAAATGTACCCGTTACGACTGCCGGATCCTTGCGTGGTTCGGTAGCTCCGATAATAAAGGCACGAGTAGTAGCAGTGTTGTTGTTGAGACGTGGACATTGGCTTCTGAAGTGTCCCTCTGCTCCGCAATTATAACAGGTTCTTCCACCTGTAGTAGCAGGAGTAGTGGTAGTAGTTGTGGCAGCAGCAAAATGAGTAGCTCGGCATGTAGCTGCCAAGTGTCCCATTCGTCCACACTTGAGACACTTTTTGCATGGAGTATTGGATAGGTGATGGTATTGGCATTTGGTGCACAGTGGGTATGTGCCAGTATAAGGCTTTCTGACAGTAACTGGTTGTGGCATAGCAGTAATGGGTGTGGCTTGAGTGGGTGTAGCTGCAGTCAGGGCTGCAAAGTTCTTGATTGTCTTTTGCTTTTTCTTCTTGTGATGGTGCGGTTCAGGCTTCTTGCCTTCATCAATCTGTGCTCTCTTGTACCTCTTTCGGGTGAGCACCCCAGACTTAACGTATTCTTCAGTAAGGCTAGCTCCAAGATGAATCGCTGTCTCCAGGGTAGTGGGGTTATTCCCCATCACAGTTCCCCTGACAACTAGAGGTAAGCCTTCGATGTACTTCTCTATCCTACGGGATAGAGGAGTAACCAGTTGTGGCACCAAGATGCACAACTCATGGAAACGATTTGTATATTTCGCGTTCTCGCCACTGTCTTGGGCCAAGTTCCACATTTCCACCTCAAGTTTCTTCAGCTCGTGGCGTGGACAAAACTGTTCCACCAAAACCTTCTTGAAATCCTCCCATGGTAAAGCTAATGTGACTTCCCGTCCTCTGGTGTTCTTCTCAGAATTCCACCAGGTGAGTGCACCTTTGTGAAAAGCGCTTGAGGCCATTTTGACCATCAGATTTTCAGGACATCCCGTGAAATCGAGAATATCCTCAATGCTTTCCTGCCACTGCAGTAGGCCGGTAGCTCCTTCAGTACCAGCGTACTTAGGAGGTTTAGCATCATTGAACTGCTTGAAAGTGGAGTTAGCAGTTCCAGTGTTGTTGGTGTTTGAATTGTTTGCTGAGTCACTGGTACTCCCCCGAAGATTCTGGGTGATATCAGTGACCATGCCCGGAATGACATCTCTCATATGTATAGCGATGGCTCGGGCAATCTTGTTGATCTCATCATCGTTGCCACTTGTCGAACCACCTCCGTTAGGAGCACGTCGGGGAGGCATTCTACGAATAGAAGCCACAAGTGGGTCAGTAATGAGGAAAAATACAATTGAATTTTCATGATAAGGTCAGTAATATATCCATACTACTAGTATTATCATTCAATTCTAATATGAGCATGTACACGTATAAGCAATCAGCTCATTAGCATACTTCTCATGTGAATGTGTATGATGTCCCATGATCTCACTCCACCAAACCTACACACTGACACTTTCCCGATATACCGAAGATAGCTTATATATAGGGCATACGAAAGGGTCAAGCAAACTGCCAGCCCAGACGCCATCCCACCACCGCTTTGATATACCACGATCATGTCCTTGCTAGCATTTGGCACATGTTTGTACTGATTTCCATGTATGTTCCATTGATTATGAATCCCATGAACTTTGATCAATTTGAACTATGATTGAATCCATGATTGAATTATGGTTATGTTATGCGTGCACCTACTAACAGTTGTTAACATGTAGAACTAAATCATATGTGTGCTCTACATTTTTCTTGTTAAACTACGTTAGTAAGTACTAATGATGTAATCACTTAAGAATTCCACTTAAGGTTTACATTGAAAGAATGTTCACAACTTGATTGATTCACACGCAATGTTTGACTCATTCAAGTTTGAATAGCACAATGATTTGACTCACCAATGATTGTATCTCAAATGTTTGTATCTCATGTGTTTGACTACTGTTCAATGATCCCAGTTGCTCCCGAATCCTCACTTCAAATACGAACGCCGGATTCCCCCTAACATACCGAAATAATCTTATATATAGGGCAAGCTCTCACCGCCCACCACTTACCTCAGCACGTCAGCGTTAATCCGCTATTTGTATTTGGAGCTAAGATTCCAACTCTTGATTGATTATGATTGATTCATGTTTGTCTCATGTTCTTTGATTATGATTATGAATGTGTAACCCATGGTCCTTAATTTACTTGAAATTAAGACCTTAGGTTTTAGTATGTGTGTCCTAGGTTAATTAACCTAGGTTCCCAATACTTACAGTATTGAGTATAATGATCTCCTGTGAGAACTTCAACTAAAGAATACTGTTACACAGATTCTAAGTTATAAAGTTCCTATGTTAATGAATACCTAATAATGACAACATGACAAGGATTTCAAATCAAAGATTCTAAAATTATAGATCTTGACCTCTGAATTCCTATGATGAACATGATGAGGATTTTAGATCAAAGACACTAAGAATATTGATCTTTGCCTCTAAATTCCTCTGAAGAACACTGATTGAGAATTCCAGATCAAGGATACTAAGAATACAGATCCTTGCCTCTGGAATCCTTTAATGAACTCTGATTGAGAATTTCAGATCAAGGATACTAAGAATACATATCCTTGCCTCTGAAATCCTTAAATGAATATGTGTGAGAAATTTAATTCGGTTTCTAAAATTATAGAATTCCGATTCAAATTCCTTGACTCGATATCTAATCTTAGAAAAATATCCTTAAGATCTTTCAAGCTTAGTATGGACTTAATACTTACTTAAGTTTACTTAGATCCTAAGTATCCTCAAGGCTATAGCACTTATCCTATTGGGTAGCTTAGGTTATAGTCTAGGTCATTAATTATTGGGTTTTTCCTAGTTCTCTACAACCTTGGCTCTGATACCAACCTGTCACACCCCCTGCGCCGCGTGCGGAATCTACGGCGCGGTGACGTATGATTAGTTGAATCATGCACAAGTATTGAATAAGAGCAACCACAATGGATTACTAAGTTTCATAATGTTTAGACAGTTGTTTAGTTACAGACAATCTATCTACCAAAAGAATGACAACTACAGACCCAAAATATAGTTTACAAAATAAGACTTCAAACAAGACAATTAAACATTCAGGATTTTAGTGTGTTTCTAAATCCATTCTAGCATGTTTCTTCATCTTGTTCTATCTTAAGCGGTCTCCTTAGTTGTCCTTTAGTGTGTCTTAAACCTGATTACCTGAAACACGTGAAAAGTAACTGTCAACTACAGAAGTAGTTGGTGAGAACAATAGCTTTAACATTTGTAAACATAAATCTGCATTTTAAGGCATATGTTTAAAGCAATAATTAAATTACATGGATGAGCTGCAACCCAAACTAACATCAAGTATGTAAAAGTGTCCAAACAGTCAATAGACTGTTTGCTAATGAAGCCAACATATAATCAAGTTGCAAACTATGTTTGGAGTTAGATAATGTATCAGCAGTTTTGATAAAACCATAATGAAACCAAACCTGCAGTTAGCTTATAAAACAAATTTAAAAGCTAACTCCATTTTGGTATGTCCCAATGTGTCCGCTTTCCCTTGTTGTGATCACCCAGTACTAACGCTAATGAATATGAAACTTGATGTGTTTATAAGTTTGTTCACAACAGTGGACACCATGCTTTTGAACTTTGCTTTAAAACCAATGATTAAATGCCTTATTTGATAACATGATTTGAGAATCCTTGTTTGAATACCATGAATTGAATCCTTTGTTTGAACATCACCATGAAAACCATTGTTTGAATACCTTGTTTTGAAACCTTGCATTGAGTACATAGAATAGCGTCCTTGTATAGTAACAAGGTTTATAAAAGATTATTTTCAAAAACACGAGTTTATAGTAAAAGAGTTTATAATTCACATTATTTAAAGGTGTTTGACATTTATAAATCCATTCGAGTAAAACTGATATAAAACAGTTGAAGAAAACTTTATAAAACCTCTTTAATAGAAAGTGTTTAACAGTTGATAAAATCCTTTGAAACAGTTGAATAGTCTGATGAAATTGTACCATGAACCTGTAATGTTTGAAGAATAGCATACATATTGTATAGTGAAATACAATTGTACATAGTGTATTTGATCACGTGTTCCACCCCAAAATAGTTGAAAAACGGTAAAAGAGGGGCTAATGTTATCACCTGTCTGCAGTAGACTCTGAACTATAACAAATAGCAAGTAGCAACAGGACTTCTAACTGGTTCCTATATCATTGTAATCATACATAAGATATAAGATTTCATAATTGTATAGACTTTGATTCCTTGATTGACTTGTGTTATCATGAACTTGATTAACTCATGATTATATGATCTCATGTTTAAGCGTGTTGTGTGAACTTGAAAGTCATGATTGAATTACTTGATCGAGTGTTGTTTCATGTAAAAGAGGTGTCATATTCTTTTATGCACAACTTGTATGCATAAAATGACAAGTGTTGATGATGTTTGATGACCATTGTTTAATATGAAAATGTATAGATATGTTCAAGCGTTTTAAACCCTTGTGATTATGAATTGATCTCGTTATTAGTTTAAGTTAAACTTAGCCCAAACAAGATCAATTCATAGTTACTTAAATTCGTGGACCTCACATTGAGCCTT
Organism: Mikania micrantha; assembly: GCA_009363875.1. Lineage (NCBI taxonomy): Eukaryota > Viridiplantae > Streptophyta > Magnoliopsida > Asterales > Asteraceae > Mikania > Mikania micrantha. The sequence continues at coordinate 43,103,126 of CM018694.1, read as the reverse complement.
AAGCCCATGAAACCATGATGGATAAATTCAAAGTCCATGAACCTTATAAGTTAACCATGGGTCAATTTCGTGTGGTGTTGGGCCAACAATGGTCATATGGCCATGTAATGGGCCAGGTAATTGAAATGATAAATTTAAACATCACGGCCTAGTTGGAAATCTTATGGGCCAATCCGACATGAAATTGGGCTAGGTTTAGGATGTGTGGATCAAATAGGTGAATTGTTGGGCCGAGAGCCTTATTGGGCTTGATCTAATTATGTGGGCCGAAGTTAACTCATCAATTTGGGCCAATTAGGATCATAATGGGCCGAATGAAATTGAATATGGCCGAAAGGGGTGTGGGCTGCCAAAGGTTCCAGCGAACCTATTTGCTTTTTATTACTAAGGTTCGGCAAAAAGATGAAACTACCGGTTCGGCTACAAAACTAACGAACCATGCAGGGTTCGGCTGCATCCAATGGTTCGGCAAGCTGATTAACGAACCATACAAGGTTCGTCAAAGGGATAGGGTTCGGCACTCATGATGGTTCGCTGCTCATGGTGTCAACAAGGCTCGACGGTTAAGGTGACGAACCTAGGGTTCGTTGCATGCATGCAAGGGTTCGTTGACATGACACAGGTTCACGTGATCTTGATAAGGTTAGGCTATGCGATGGAGGCTCGTTGCTTCATGAAGGTTCGGGATTCCCTAGGGTTCGGCTGAAGATGCTCAGGTTCGCCACATCTGGGTCGACCTCTCATGAACCTGTACCTGCCGTATTCATCATCATCGAAACAAGCTGTTCCAAATCGGTGTACACTACACAATTAACCCAGAACAACAATCGAGTCTATAGGACTTGAAATTGAAGAGGAGGGAACCTACTAAGTGTCGGGTTTGCACAAAACACACACGAAAACCCTATTTTCCGGATTATTTAAGCATCATTACCTCTATTTTTGCCAGCTAAAACTTCAGATCCTTTGTACTTCTGTGTAGAGGATGTCAAGAGCTTCGCGTGGACACCAAGAACGCCTAAATCCGTGGAGAAACGAAGGAGATATGAAGCTTGGAAGGTTGAATTTCTAGTGTGAGAAAAGGTTCGCGAATTTGAGCTAGAGAGAGGTTGGTGGCTGCAATAAATGAGAGAAATAGCCTTCTTCAATGCTTTTATAGTCCGAGTGGTATTCGGGTTCGTTTCGATTGCTCGGTTCGCGATTCCGGAACGTAAAACGCATTTTACGCGTTTTAAATAAAAGGATTATTATTCTCATCATTTTGATGAGTTTCAAAATTGTAAAAACGTAAAATAATTTATTTCAATTACATTTACTCTTCGTGTGTTGACAGATCGTTAAAAAGATACAATTACGTGTATACCCGCAATCGCGTACGTTTTCCGATCGTAATAATTATTTATAGAAGTTTAATCATAATTGTAAGTTCAACATTCGTATCATTATGGATTGTCACCCATAACTATACTCAGTCTCGCTTACGTATTACGATTTTTGTTTAATTAATTGATTGTCATAGTATTCGTCTCAACACTACGCACTAACACTATCCCATTACACCGAACGCAGTATATGTATAGGGCATACCGCAGATTCCAGCTACCTGCCGTACCTGACGCCATCCCACCACTGTTTCGATATAATACGATACTGTTCTTGCCTAGCGAACTCGACTGTAAATAAATAATACATACTTGTTCCTAATTAATAAAGATCCTAACACACAAGCACATTATGAACACATGAATCACATTGACTGATTTGATATGAATACACATTTGTTCTAACAATGTTTACGGCTACCATGGCTAAATGTACAAATGTTACAATGAGCCAGCCCCTTTCATTCGACAAGCTGCACCTATTCGACCACCGCCATTCTCCCAGCCATATACATTCGGCCAAAGGCCCAGATTCATTCTATTCGGCCCATAGTGGTTTAAGCCCACACGATATTCGGCTAGCCCTTGTGAATGATCAGGCCCAAGCTCATACACTTGACCCATAACAAACCATTTGGCCCATGTATATACATTCGGCCCATGGCCACTGGTTCGGCCCACATTGATCTCTTATGCGCAAAGAAATTGATTCGGCCCATGATTGGTTCGGTTCATATAATTGATGAAGTAATAAACTCGTTTTGTTGATAATATGCATGGAAACTAGAGTTTATTACTACGAAGGTGATAGGTTTGGGTGAAAGAACTTCACAAAGATCTAAAACCTTAAGATTTTACAAAAATTGTGGCACGGTTGTATATCAACTATGTAACCATTATTTCAAGGGTAACAAAGACAACATGCATGAATTTAAACTATAAACCTAAGTTTATACTTGGGTTGAGTTTTTAAAGTTTCCCATCGATACAATTAACTAACATATTATGACAAGGTTTTGGATTAGGTTTAAGGAAAACAAAGGTAATAAAGACTAGGTCTTTAATCATGACAACAAACATATGCTAAACTCGATCTGAATTGATTAAGTATTAGTAAAACCCATCACAAGCGAATCAAAGCCGAATGACGACCGAGACTTATGGGTGTTAGCCAATTTTAGGGCTAACACATACACACACACGAATCCCTAAAACGTATACTTAGAAGTTACAAACAACGTGAAATCAACACAGGATCGTGAATACAACAAGTACAACAAAGAGCGCGTGCATTCTTGTATAGACTTAGTCAACCACAACAGTTACAAGGTGAGTTCAAATGCCCCTTTTCTAATCATTAATTGATTTTAAACTCTCGGGGCTGAGAAACATGCTAAATATTTTATTTATTTAAAAGTTTTAGAACAACATACTGCTTATACTTTGACTTAGATAATATTGCTTGACTTATTATCGTTTATCATTTTATGCATGCTTGTATGATCATAACATGACAAGGATAACTAAGATGAACATGATAATGTAAATTCATGAATCATCAACACAATAGAATAATGTAGTTGTAAGACTTTATCTTATAACAATTAATTATTCTTACAAGAACAAACAATGAGATTATCACAGGTGAACATGACAACAACATCAACAAACATGAATGACATGAAGATAATATATCTTCATAATATCATTCATCACCAGAGTTAGATAAGTGTAATAGGACCAGTTCCTATAACAGTCATCTTACAACTCGGTGCATACTACAAGATAACATGAAACAAGTATCATCCACCACCTGAGTCGACTAAGTGTAGTAAGACTAGTTATTACCACACCTTAGTGACAATAGGGCGACTATATGGAACAACAAGGAATGATAATCATGATAACGTAACTTCATGATAACAACATCATTCACACAACAACTAACATCGTATAATAAGACAAGATCTTATATAACTTTGTTAACAACAACGAGAACACACAACATTGAGAACAAACAACATTGGTGAACACAATACAATTGATTACTATTGAACTGTCTGTATTATAGCATTTCAATCATGTGCCATGTATTCAAGTTGATCATTGTAAGTCCCTTCACAAATCGCTGACCAGTTAGTTTGATGTGACTAAACCGACGATAGCATAGTGGTACCATAGGTTTGACAAACCTCCAGCTTGTAGGGCTGGTATGTTGATTGTATTTATCATTGGCCGGTAACGTATGACCAGTGACAGGGCGACGAACAGTCAGGGTCTGGTAGGCGACACATGGTGATATTAATCTGCAGTTATAATTGTAATTAATCCATCGATTATTGTTGACTAGTAGACTCAGGAATTGATTTTCTCTCATGTCATATTTCTAGTAATAGTTTCGATGAGGCCTCTGGGAATACAAAGTGGTAGAGGTAAATCGGATGCATTGTAATCTGATTACGTGAGGATTGCAATGGATTCCTTTTAGGCTCTATGCAGTTCAAGTTGAGACCAATATCAATTGCTTAACTAACACTCTTATTATTAAAAGTGATTAACAATTAACCCTACAAGTAATAGAATAATAACAAGGATCAGATTAAATTAATCTAACTTCCTTAATACATTGAGGGTGTATCAATACTTTGGTTTGATAACTAAACCACTCTCGACATATTATTCTACATATGATACAACGAGTGAATATCAAACGAGATGAACAAGTGGAATGATAATGGGAATCTATAATTGTACTGCAAGTGGTGTTAAGTTCTATTAGGTATGTGGTGGGATGTTGGCTGGGGCTTGTTCCCTTACATATGCCCTATATATAAGCATAACTAATAGGATGAAATACTACTTGTTGGTGCATATTTTGGATGTCTGCTGCTGTTCGAATAGATTAGAATTGTATTTGCTTATTTGTAATCACTTGTATGTATTTGTATTTTCTCAGTCTGGAAACTGAGTCGTTCGCAGGAGCATCTGCGAATGGATATTATATAAAGGGGTTCATTCGGCGAATGAGTGGCCGAATGGCTCCATTCGGCCGAATGGGTCACAGCCCCTATAAATACCAGTTTTCCAGATTTTAGGGTTTAAGGTTTTGTGTGTGTTCTTGGGTTTGAGCACGAGAGGGGGAGAGATCACGCTCGATCTCTCCCCGGCAACACTATGTTCTTTTATGATGTGGATTCAATCATGTAATCATTCAATTCTATCAATATATCATATGATTTTGTTCATCATCTTCATGTTTGTCGTGTGTCAAAACCCTAACCTTCCGTCCAAAGTGAAATCGCCGGTCCTATCACGTCTTTACACCACTTGTGAATATAACTATGGAGAGGCCATTGTGTGAACATGTGAATCAAACAACTTACAAGTAACATGTATGACATTGTGATTGTGTATGTGAACAATTCAAGGTTTTCAATTATCAAATTTATGAACTTACCAACCTAGTGTTGACTTTGTTTAAATGCATGTTTTCTCAGGTGATGAATAGATTTAGTCACCAATATTCAAGAACATAGCTAGAGGACATTTAGAAGACAAAACAATGAATCATCTTTTGTAGATCTTGTACAGTTACAAGATATAAACTCATTGATTCTTTTGATTAGATTTACTTAGTTAAACTATGAAGAAACAATGTAATTTAACTTTGTAATTCTATATCATTTTCATGTTAGCAATTCTCAATTATATATCATGTGCTATGCAAACAATCTGATCATTTTGATTATCAAACGATATCACGCCCCGAGAACTTTCCGCCCGACGGGAAAGTCGATCCAGCCCGCCGGCTCGAGGTGTGACATCATCCCTAAGGATCCCTGAGGATATCAATATTTTTGTCCTGCATATTTTAAGTCCAGCAATAGATATGCAGGACACAGATTAGAATATTAAACTTGAGAATACTGAGGTTCATCATTCAGAAGCACATGAAATATCCTAGACTATCCCTATTAAGAACTACCTTCAAACATGAAAAATACCTAATGAAGAAACAAATACTTGAGCTTTTAAAGCTAAAGTATCTAGATACACATTCATACGGGATATCCTATATAGAAAATCAATAGCAGGCCCATACATAAGGTGTTTGGAGAAACCTGAAAGTTTGGAAGTAATGAAATATATCCATGAAGGAGATTGTGGGAATCACACTGGGGGTAGAGCATTATTCTCAAAAATCCTAAGAACAAGATACTTTTGGCCAACCATGAGAAGAGATGCAATGTCTTATTCCCAGAAGTGTGATGCTTGTCAAAGACATAGTAATATTCTCTATCAACCAGCTGAACCTTTATATCCAATAGTCTCATCATGACCATTCATGAAGTGGGGAATGGATATAGTAGGAAAGCTACCCAAAGCACCTAGAGGAAAGGTGTTTATGCTTGCTATGACTGATTACTTCTCAAAATGGATTGAGGCCGAAGCCTTCGTGCAAGTTAGAGAAAAAGAAGTTATCTCATTCATAAAGAGAAATATCCTGACTAGATTTGGGATACCTGCGGAAATCACTTGTGATAATGCATCTCAGTTTATAGGCAAAAGGACTACAAACTTTTGTGAAAGCTGGGGTATAAAGATGATAACCTTTACACCTATCCTTCCTCAAGCTAATGGTCAAGCAGAATCAAGCAACAAGATCATCATCAACAACCTAAAGAAAAAGTTGGGATCCAAAAAAGGAAAATGGGCTGCAGAACTTCCATTTGTCCTATGGGCAGATAGAACAACTACAAAAAATGCAACTGGTCAAACACCATTCTCTTTAGTATATGGTTCTGAAGCCGTTCTCCCAACTGAAATGGTTATTCCTACTGCAAGATCAAGTTTACAAAATCTAGAATCCAACAAGGAGATACTATCTGAGGATATAGATACTATTGATGAACTTAGGGATATTGCAAGGATAAGGATGGCTACATATAAGCAAAAGATAGCCAAATCCTATAATAAGAATATTAGAATACGTAGATTCAAAGTTGGAGATTTGTTTTTAAGAAAGATATTTCAAAATACTACCAATCCAGCTGATGGAAAACTTGCTCTGAAATGGGAAGGACCTTATAAGATGGAATCCGAAACTAGAAAAGGGGCATATAAGTTAACCAACATGGAAGGAGAACCTCTTCCAAGATCTTGGAATGCCATTCATCTTAAGTTATACTTTATATGAAACCTATTATATCAAACTGTAAAATATTATTAAGCCATAATATAAACTCATATTTCCAAATATTTCTATTTATTCTTATATATTCCTATATATTCCTAATTACCATGCTACTAACTTAAGTATCTGAGGAGCATCAGGATTCCTGATTCCTAGCTATGCAAAACTCTTATTGTTTAGTAGGTATAGCAGGAGAAGAGACGAGACTTTATGTCTTAACCCAAGTTCTGACCTGAAATCAGAACTTGATCAAGACCCCGCAGAGACTATATGTCTGGTTGCGAAAGTTTTGACCTGAAATCAAAACTATGTAGAAGACCCCTGCAGAGACTTTAAGTCTGGTTGCAAAGTTTTGACCTGAAATCAAGACTCAAGAGACTTTTGTCTCTCATGAAGACTTAGGGTTCATACCCTCGCCAGTTGCGCATGTTTATCCTATTATAGTCCAAGATAATGGGACCAGTACGCGCATGAGCGGCTGACAATTTCATTATTGAGGGCTATAACGAAGGATCCTCCGAAATATCCCGGTATAGTTAGAGATTTTGGGACCAGTACACGCATGAGTGGCTGACAATTTCATTTTCAAAGACTATTACCAGGGATCCTCCGAATTATAGCATTCATATGCTATACAACCGGTCCTTAGTCGCCTGAATTCCGGCCCAGTCGCCAGTATCCCGGCCTCAGTCGCCAGCATTCCGGCCTCAGTCGCCAGTATCTTTCGGCCTTATCGCCAGTATTTCGGCCTTGTCGCCAGTATTCGGGCCTTAGTCGCCAGTATTCCGGCCGTAGTCGCCAGTATTCCGGCCATAGTCGCCAGTATTTTCGGCCATAGTCGCCAGTTTAATCGGCCTTGTCGCAAGTTTAATCGGCCTATAGTCGCCAGTGTTTTCGGCCTTAGTCGCCAGTTTAATCGGCCTTGTCGCCAGTATCTTGGGCTTGTCCCAAGTTTTCTTGTTTTTCTATTTATGCAGGACTGACTTTCAAGGATACTTCGGAATATCGCAACATACTTGGGAATATTCAGGTATGAGATTCTTTTGATGTTTTGACAGGGACAAAGAAGATTTCAAAGTAAACATACTATCTTTTGAAATTGGTATTTGTTTCTCAACTCTTATAATATACCATGACATTCTTTATTATTTCTGCTTAACAGTTATATAGTATGCATTACGCTTATCTTCACTTAGGAATATGTTCTATGCTAATTTCTAATTAGGATATGATAAATTTAAATTAACAGTTACTTTACATACCAAAGAAACTTTAAGCAAATAACAATACAATATTAATACACTTAAACATATATCTAAGTTATTTGCAATCATCCGTATAACTAAGACACTAGTCAGATTAGGCTAAACATAGCTTAAACTATCCTTAGTTGTTCCTAAATATATCTGATATAGGTTAAACTTAAGAAAGAGCATTACAAAATTCATCAATAGAAGTACTGAGGATATTTGAACATTTTAAAGTATATATGATTAATTACGATTAATGCATATTCGAAAATTAATTATTTATAAAAATTATATGATTGTTTAATCTCTTATACACAAATATCATTGAGAATATTTAATACTAGAAAATATCTTAAAATTAATAACGATGATTATGAATAAGAAATTTCAGGACAAATAATATCTCCAAAACTAAATACGGTATAAATATACTCAATGTTATACTCAATTTGTTTACAGTCATTAGTCCAATAAGTCAAGAATAGATTAGATTATTCTTAATTATTCCTAGGTATGCCTAAGAAAACTTATACATTTTAAGCGAAAATCATTTGAAAAAGTTAAATATTTAACATAATATCAACTACAACTAAAATCTATCAAGTCAAACTGTAAAAAGCATTGGTACTTATGAAATTTACATAAGTACAAGATATCTAAAATAAATAAGAATATCTAGGGATATTCAAGAATAATTTCCAGAAACAAACAACTAAGCAAAACACCCAAGCATTAACCAAAATATCTAACTGTTATTTTCAAAAGTAGTTAAAGGGTTAACACATCAGGCTTCGCCATGAAATCATGGTCCCTCCACCTGATATGTTAACGTTGTGAAGCACAAAAGAAAAAAAAATCACTGCTTCGCCATGAAACCATGGTCCCTCCACCTTGATTTTTTAGTTAATATTGTCTGCCCCTATACTTGGGGACTTTCCTAAAAAACTATTGTTCAGAAAATTACATCATCTTAAAACAAACCACAAACATTAAAAAATGGGCTCAGACCTTGGCACCATTGTCATGATCGCCCATCATAACCTCCTGCTCACCAGCACCTGCCCCTGCACCTGTCGCCTCGCCCTCACCAGCCTTGCTCGTCTCCCCTGCTTCACCAGCCTTGGTCACCTCCGTGGAAGCCTCTGCCTTATCCCCAGCCAAACAAGCCAATATTTTGCCCCATTCTCGGAGATCCTTGGCCCATGATTCAGTACCCTAGGTCTTAGCTTGGTTCGCCATTTGGATCTTGGCCCTCAGCATGGCTATGGTAGCAGATTTTTTGGCCCCCTCAATATATTCTTTGAATTGAAGCTTGTAGGAGGCCTCCATCTCTTTCATCTGCTTCTTGACCTTGCCTACCTCTTTTTCATAGTGGCCGGCTTTGGCAGAGAATATCTTCCTTTGATCCTCAAGATCTTCGATCTGTTTGTCAAACTGCTCCATTTCATAGGCATATTTGACTGAGGCCTACAAAATAGAAATAATTCAGGATATGTAGGGATATACTGTATAAAACAAAATAGATAGTTTACATTGTTCAGAAGATCAGCAACAGATAACTCTGAGGGCTTTTCCAGGTCGACGGTGTCCACACCTTTTCGTTTCTTGGTAGTTTTGGAAGAACGGGTGGTCATAGCGCGACATTTGGGGGCAACAAGGCTTGTTTTCTCTTTCTTCACAGCAAAGAAAACGTTAAGGTCCTCAAGATCGAAGGTTGATTCTGCGAAAAGGAAACAAGATCATAAATATTCATGAATAAATGAAAATAATTCAGGATAGTTTGAGATATCATAGGATATACTTGAAGTCATTGGAGTAGCAGCTTCGAGGTTGGCACGGAATTTTCTAAATTGTTCGTCAATCAGCAACAAAGAACGAATCTTTTTCTTACTTTCTTCTTCTTCGACCACGATTGATTCAAACTTCGGAGCCGTATGTAATAAAAACAGAATAATTAGAACAGGAAAACAATAAACTAAATTTGACTTAGAAAGTCCTAAGAATCCTACCCTTTTCCTCCCATTTGAGAGGAAAAAGTTCCCCATTAGCGATAGACCTCCTTTTTACAAAAAAGAACCTATTTCTCCACTCATCCTCGTTCAAGGTAATACTAGGAACAAGAATAGGAGCCCCACTCCTCCTTTGAAGAACAAAACGAGATGAACCATGGGTTCTGAGTTGGTACATTAAAGCAATTTCTGGAACGCCTATCTCTAAACCAAAATGCTGGTTTAAATGATCAAGAGTATACAAAAGACGCCATCCCATAGGCATCAATTGTGGAAAATAGAGCTTGGTGATTGAGAAGAAATCGGGAATGAGATCGGGAAAAGGAAATTTCAGACCTAAGGTGAAGGGGTACTCTGAAAAACATACCCAAGAAGGAGACATGTATTCGGCTTTCAATTTTTCAGAAAAACTATGAAAGATGGTTTCATCAAGAAAGGTTTTTGAAAGGCGTAACAACTCAATTCGATCATCGTTGAATACGCTTCTGTTTTGACGATTGAAGGTCAAAATATTCTGATCGGTGAAGTCATCAGAATTGAGCTCGGAGGAAGAAAATGAACCAGGCATTTTTTGTGAAGAAAAATTAAAAATTGATAGAAGAAAGGAGAAGAACTTACCATAAGAACCAGTTGAAGATGATGGCATCTAAAGAGAGTGGAATGATCATTATATTATGCATAAACGGCTGGGAATATGTGGGAAACCGCCACAATCAGTAACTATCACATCAATGTTCAAATCATAATTTAAAATTCAAATTTTGAATAAAGAGCCAAAATGAACGGTTACTTTTAAATTCTTACAACAAATTCAAACTGTAATAAGAATTTAGGGGAAATTGTTGTGCCTGTAAAATTTAGTCTCATAATTAAGAATAATTCAGGATACAAAATATTTCGGGATAAGTAGGAATATTTGCGTATATAAATTTCTGTGAACTGATGACTTAATAAATAAATAATGATTTTATGTTAATTATCTTTATTTATTTATTCAACATGTGCTGCTAAAGTTTGAATTAAGTTAACAGGTCAATAGAAACTACTATCCCTATTTTACCGGAATAAAGAGAAAAACGTGGACTACATGAAGAAGCCATCAACGGTTATGTGGAAGAAGTGGCGAATGACCGGGAAATGGAGCGGATATTGTGGAACAGAAATAAACTACCGTTGTGTAATTTTATGTTATAAATTGAGGCAATGGTCGATCTAGGAACACACACCGATTACACTTAGCTTACTTCTTACTTACATTTATAGAATTCGGAGGCTAGCAACACTTAGCAATCGACTTTTTGTGCTCTTTATTTGTAATTTCGTTTGATTATATTAATAAGAACAAGGCAGAGTGACAATTGTCACCTCCCGAGGTTTTTATGCCGGCAATCCTAAGGCATTAAGGTCTTTTCCTCGTATAAATCTCGTGTGTTTGGTTATTTTTCTGTTTCATATTCTCAAATATCTCTAGGGATATTTTTATTTAATTTTACTTATAAACTGTTTTCTTGATTATTAAACACAATTCCCCACTAAACTAATTCGGTTTTGCTAAAAATTAGCCATGTTAATTTTTACCCGAAACAACGACCCCCTCTTTTTTTTCTATTTTCTACCTTTGGAGGAGAATACATTTCATACAAACTATTTTTGAGGAACAAATATATTTTGGATACATACGGACATGCTTTATCACTATATGTATATGCGTGGTACACAACACAACTAAAGTCCTCACAAACACATCTCGGACTAGTGTGGTAATCTTGGATAGTACTATTTGGTTCTAAGAAACCCCCTTGTTGCGCGCCTGGGAGGCCACCCCGACTCAGAGTCGGAACAGAGAATATTCGCCAAACACATTTGCCATTGTCTTGTGTGATGGACACGGCGGGAGGCATGCAGTCAGCTTCAGTTTCGAGTCCACATATAATATAACTGTATCGCCTAGCTATCAATCGATATTGCATTTAATTAAGTTTAATTAAGAGATTTAAAAACAATTCATTCCGAAACGATAGTTCGGGGAATTATTAAATAGTACATTGCACATTGATTTTGGAAATCAAGTGTGGCAAACACAAACAAAATTGCAAAACAATGATTCGGGAAATTATTGAATTGTGTATTACACATATATTATGTTTAATCAAGTGTGCAAACATTTTGTAAAGACGAACAAAAACGATCATCGGTATTTCAAGGAATTACCGAAACACACACGAGTCTCATTACACGAACGCTGGTGAACAAACGATACGAAAATCAGACAAACGAATGTGTCATTATGTCTTTATGTACTAACACGAAGTAAACGTTTATAATAGATGTTACGAATTGAACGGGAACGAAATCGAATAAATAAATCAAAAATTCAAAAATTTAACACCTTCGCGGTACGCGAAACGTGGGCGGGAGTTTTCAATTCATCCGAATTGCTCGGCGGTATGCCACGACCAATGATTTCCCACCATGGCGGTACGCGACGCGTCTTGGTGGACTATCCGCTATTTTGTCCTTGGCGGTACGCGATGAGTCCAAGAGGCCAAAAAAGGCTATAAAAGCAGCCCCCTTTTCCTTCACTTCCTATTCTTTCACTCACTTGACGACCTTCATGCTAACTCTTTCGACCAAAACACTGCAAATATGTTCCCAACCCCTGTAAACTAACCCAAAACCCCTTGCTTCGATATCTTGGTGATTTGGGACCACTGAATTTTCAAAGGAAGAGCTAGGAGGCACCAAGCACTTGGAACTCCAACACCAGCCACATTCTAGCTTCCACAGCTTCTGTCAAGTTGTTCTAGCTTAAATCTATACATCTAAGGTAGTTTTAAATACTTATTTACACTTAGATCGTACATGCAATGAGTAAAACCACACATGCAAGTGTGTTTACCCACATGCAACTCCTTGTAGCTCAGTAGCACGAATTTGTTGGTTTTCTTAAGTGATTATTGATGTAATGTTATTGATTTAGTGTGTACAAGTGTTCTAGAATGATTTTTGATAACATTTGGTATGGATTTGTAATACTATTAATAGAAAGTTTATGAATGCATGTGTATGATTTATCGTGATCTAGACATGCTAGATTTTATTAAATGGTGAATTATGCCTATTAGAAGGTAAACAAATAGACTTGGATAGCTAGAGTTTTTGAAAATATGGTTTTGATGATAACCTACTATTGATGGAAACTTTTGAAAATCAAAAGAAAAATTTCAATAAATTTGCAGGATTCGATGATTTGTAGATACTGTAATATGTTTACAAATTCTATAAAAACATATTTGAAACTTTGATTTGTGAAAACAGATTTTTAAACAAACACATTCTAAATATAGAAACTTTAGTTTGCGGAATTTGAGAAATTGAGTGATTTGTGTATAATCATCATGTTATATGTGTTCAACATGTTTTTAGAAACATGCTAGAAGTACTAGATTGATGAAATGGGATTTCATAACAAAACTTTCCAAAAATCTAAATTTTCTAAAAATAGAAAGTTTCCTAAATTAGAAACTTTCAACGATTGTAAACTTCCAGAAATGGAAGCTTTTACAATTTCATACGTGACTTACGTGAACGTTGATATGGTTAAATCGTAGGATGCATGATGATGTCCTACTTCCATATTATAATCAATATGACACGTAAACGAACTAAAACAACAATCGTGTCACCAACGATTCGTCGAGTCAACACAAGTCAACACACAATCACTCGGTCGAACACACCCAAACTTGGAGTTGTATGGGATACAACACACCACAAAACATATACTCACAACTTGTATAGTTATAGGTGATCGCTAGCACGTGCTAGCATTCGCAGGTTGCGAACACACAAACCGGAAACTGCATTATAAGGCGAGTTCACGAGCCCCCCCCCCCCCTTTTCTTCTATTTTCAACCTTTGGGAGAGAATACATTTCATACAAACTGTTTTTGAGCAACAAACATATTTTGGATACATATGGACATGCTTTATCACTATATGTATATGCGTGGTACACATCACAACTAAAGTCCTCACAAAACATCCCGGACCAGTGTGGTAATCATGGATAGTAGTATTTGGTTCTGAGAAACCCCCTTATTGGGCACCTGGGAGGCCACCCCGACTGAGAGTCGGAACAGAGCAATATTGGCCAAACACATTTGCCATTGTCTTGTGTGATGGACACGGCAGGAGGCATGCAGTCAGCTTCAGTTTCGAGTCCACGTATAATATAACTCTATCGCCTAGCTATCAATCGATATTGCATTTAATTAAGTTTAATTAAGAGATTTAAAAACAATTCATTCCGAAACGATAGTTCGGGGAATTATTAAATAGTACATTGCACATTGATTTTGGAAATCAAGTGTGGCAAACACAAACAAAATTGCAAAACAATGATTCGGGAAATTATTGAATTGTGCATTACACATAGATTATGTTTAATCAAGTGTGCAAACATTTTGTAAAGACGAACAAAAATTATCATCGGTATTCAAGGAATTACCGAAACACACACGAGTCTTATTACACGAACGTTGGTGAACAAACGATACGAAAATCAGACAAACGAATGTGTCATTATGTGTTTATGTACTAACACGAAGTAAACGTTTATAATAGACGTTACGAATTGAACGGGAACGAAATCGAATAAATAAATCAAAAACTCAACACCATGGCGGTACGCGAAGCGTGGGCGGGAGTTTTCAATTCAGCCGAATTGCTCGGCGGTATGCCACGACCGAAGATTTCCCACCTTGGCGGTACGCGACGCGTCTTGGTGGACTACCCGCTATTTTGTCCTTGGCGGTACGCCAAAAGTTTCGGAGGACTCTCTTTGCGGTACGCGATGAGTCCAAGAGGCCAAAAAGGGCTATAAAAGCAACCCCCTTTCCTTCACTTCCTGTTCTTTCACTCACTTTACGACCTTCACACTAACTCTCTCGACCAAAACACTGCAAATATGTTCCCAACCCCTGTCAACTAACCCAAAACCCTTGCTTCGATATCTTGGTGATTTGGGACCTTTGAATTTTCAAAGGAAGAGCTAGGAGGCACCAAGCACTTGGAACTCCATCACCAGCCACATTCAAGCCTCCACAGCTTCTGTCCAGTTGTTCTAGCTTAAATCTATACATCTAAGGTAGTTTTAAATACTTATTTACACTAAGATCGTACATGCAATGAGTAAAAACACACATGCAAGTCTGTTTACCCACATGCAGCTCCATGTAGCTCTGTTGCACGAATTTGTTGGTTTTCTTAAGTGATTATTGATGTAATGTTATTGATTTAGAGTGTACAAGTGTTCTAGAATGATTTTTGATAACATTTGGTAGGGATTTGTAATACTATTTATAGAAACTTTATGAATGCATGTGTATGATTTATCGTGATCTAGACATGCTAGATTTTATTAAATGGTGAATTATGCCTATTATAACGTAAACAAATAGACTTGGATAGCTAGAGTTTGTGAAAATATGGTTTTGATGATAACCTACTATTGATGGAAACTTTTGAAAATCAAAATTAGAATTTCAACAAATTTGAATGATTCGATGATTTGTAGATACTGTAATATGTTTACAAATTCTATAAAAACATATTTGAAACTTTGATTTGTGAAAACGGATTTTTAAACAAACACATTCTAAATATAGAAACTTTATTTTGGGGAATTTGAGAAATTGAGTGATTTGTGTATAATAATCTTGTTATATGTGTTCAACATGTTTTTAGAAACATGCTAGAGTACTAGATTGATGAAATGGCATTTCATAACAAAACTTTCCAAAAATCCAAATTTTCTAAAAATAGAAAGATTCCTAAATTAGAAACTTTTCAACGATGGTAAACTTCCAGAAATGGAAGCTTTTACAATTTCATACGTGACTTACATGAACGTTGATATGGTTAAATCGTAGGATGCATGATGATGTCCTACTTCCGTATTATGATCAATATGACACGTAAACGAACTAAAACAACAATCGTGTCACCCACGATTCGTCGAGTCAACACAAGTCAACACACAATCACTCGGTCGAACACACTGAAACTTGGAGTTGTATGGGATACAACACACCACAAAACATATACTCACAACCTGTATAGTTATAGGTGATCACTAGCACGTGCTAGCATTCGCAGGTTGCGAATACACAAACCGGAAACTGCATTATAAGGCGAGTTCACGACCCCCACCCCTTTTCTTCTATTTTCAACCTTTGGGGGAGAATACATTTCATACAAACTGTTTTTGAGCAACAAACATATTTTGGATACATATGGAAATGCTTTATCACTATATGTATATGCGTGGTACACATCACAACTAAAGTCCTCACAAAACATCTCGGACCAGTGTGGTAATCTTGGATAATACTATTTGGTTCTAAGAAACCCCTTTATTGTGCGCCTGGGAGGCCACCCCGACTCAGAGTCGGAACATAGCAATATTGGCCAAACACATTTGCCATTGTCTTGTGTGATGGACACGGCAGGAGGCATGTAGTCAGCTTCAGTTTCGAATCCACGTATAATATAACTGTATCGACTAGATATCAGTCGATATTGCATTTAATTAAGTTTAATTAAGTGATTTAATCACAATTCATTCAGAAACGATAGTTCGGGTAATTGTCGAATTGTCGCACCCCGAGAAATCCCTTCCCTTCTGGGGCGTGAGCGACAACAGATTGTCAGGATCGCAGTCTCCGGTCACACAACATGCGAGACCTATATGTCTGGTTTCATACGTACATCCAATAACTAGGATAAAACAGTTTGTAAATTCATAGTTGCGGAAGTTAAATAAGATTAAAGCAAATTCAAATCATAAATTTCGGAAGCGTTGTCAAAACAATTTTCAAAACAACATAAGTTTAATGTTTGCGGAAGCGATTAAAGATGTTTATTATTACATAACACATCAAATGATAGTAAATGTTTAGTAGTGTAACACACATAAACAGATGCATGTGACTCCAGCCTAGCGTCCTATTCCTTGTGCGTATGCCTTAGTTACCTGAGAAAACATGCGAGTAAAGAGTCAACACAAAGGTTGGTGAGAGCACAGGTTTTATATCAGCAGTAAACATCAAAACGTTTAAAGTAAATGTTGCAGGTCTACTTTTCAATACAATGAAATATCAATTGATAGCTAGTCAATATGTTTTATATCATATGCGGGTTCGCAACCGAAGCTAACATGCTGCCTCCCGCAATATCCATCCAAGATATGGAAAATGTTGTTTGGTCAATTATGCACTGTTCCAACCTCCAATCGGGGTGGCCATACGGCTCGCAACAGTGGGGCTTGTCAGGCCCAAAGAGTACTATTCAGAATTACCACGCTAAGCGCAACGCGCTATTAACGGTTCGAGGTGTGTTTAATGAGGACTTATTAGTTTTGTGGATGAATGCCACACATATGCATATACGATATTAGCATGTACAAGAGTAACCAAAAGTGTGAGTTGTTCAAAAGTAGTTTGTATGCAATGTTTTCTCCCCCAAAGGTAGAAAATAGAAAAAGGGGCCGTGAACTCACCTGTTACAGCAGTCCCGGTGAATGTGTTCGCGTCTGCGAATGCTAGCAATCCTGCTAGTAGGCACCTATAACCATATAGGTGTGAGTATGTGTTCCGTGTTGTGTTGTATCCCATACAAATCCAAGTGTCGGTGTGCTCAACCGTGTGTGTGCATGTTGACTAGTGAGACTCGATGAATCATTGGTGACACGATTGTTGTGTTTATGTGCCTTAATGCACATAAGACACCAAAATGCATCCTATTACTCTAATCACATAGGTTACCATTTTTAGAAAGTTTCCGACTTAGGAAAGTGTGGTTATGAAATCCCATCTCTTAAAGTTAACACTCCCAACGTGTTTGTAAAATACGTTTATACCCTTTAAACATGTCGTTTGCGCATAAATCACCGTTCATGCCGTTTTGCCCAAATAAAGTTTCCTTATTTGGAAAGTATTCGTTTTAAAACTCGTTTTCACAATTCAAGGTTTCCAAATATGTTAGAAATCATTTCTAAGCATATTCCAATGCTCAAAGTTCATCAAAACGTTTTAAAACATCAAAAGCGCTCTTTTGATTTATAAAAGTTTCCATAAATAGCAAGTCTTACAAAATCATCATCAAATCGACAAAACCCAATTCTAGATGATTTCTATCATTAATCTACTTCAAAATATATCAATAAACATTCTAGACCCATTAAAATATCGTTCATGTGAGCGGATCGGAGTTGCATGTGAGTGGATCTTCATGCATGTGGGTTTTTACCCATAGCATGTTCGATCTAACCATTAATAAGCAAGTAAAACTACCTTAGATGCTCTAGATCACTGAAATGAAGTTGAATCAAGGATTTGGCAGCTCCAAAAGTGGCTGGGAATGATTTCTTAGTAGGTCCAAGTGATGGTGATGAAGAGAACAAGCTTTCCAAGGTTCCTTCTTGCTCCAATGGCTTCCTAGGAGCTTCAAAGCTTCATCAATGGAGTTTTCTGGTGAAATGATGAAGAAATGGAGTTGTGTGCTCGAGATTGGGGTGCTATGGCCGAGAGAATAGGATTAGAATGATTAAAAGTGAGATAGGTAGAGTGTAAATCTAGTTTTGGCATCTGGGTCTGTCAGGCGTATCGCCTCGCGAAGGATGTTGGCACCAGGCGTACCGCGCGGATGCTCCTCATCCGGCGGCCTCCTTTCTTTGTCGCGCGTATCGCACAGGAAGGGTGGCTGGGTCTAGGCGTTGCGCCTGGGCCTCCAGGCAAGCCCAATAAGCCCAGTTTCATTGTTTCGATCCGTTTTTCGATAATTTCATGCTTATAACTCATCATTTAACGTCGATTGACCTTGATTACTAATGTTCGGTCATTTGTGACTCAATTGACATTCAATCGTTTGCTCACCTACGTTCGTGAGACTCGTGTGGGTTTCGATAATTCCTCGAATTATCGGTGATCGTTTGTGTTTGTCTTTTACGAAATATTTGCACGCTTGATTAATCCTAATCAACGTGTGATGCACAATTCAATAATTCCCCGAATTATTGTTTTGTGTTAGTGTTGTGTTTGCCACACTTGATTTCCAAAACCATTGTGCAATGTACGATTCGATAGTTCCTCGAACTATTGTTTCGTAGTTGTTTGTGTTCAACTCATCCAATTAAACATAATTAAATGAAATACAACAAGTATGAATGTGAAATGTAAAGAATGTAAGAGTCGCAATTTACCTGAAATTGCTGGGTGTCACATCATCCCCTTGTTGAAAGAAATTTCGTCCCGAAATTTAATTGTTGTTGATAGTGTTTGAGTAGCAAGAGTGTTTTAGAAACAAAAATTTTCTGGTTGTCACACAAATAGTACATTGCACATTGATTTTGGAAAAAAAGTGAGGCAAACACAAACAAAATTGCAAAAAAATAATTCAGGAAATTATTGAATTGTGCATTACACATTGATTATGTTTAATCAAGTGTGCAAACATTTTGTAAAGACGAACAAAAATGATCATCGGTAATTCAAGGAATTACCGAAACACACACGAGTCTCATTACATGAACGTTGGTGAACAAATGAAACGAAAATCAGACAAACGAATGTGTCATTTTGTGTTTATGTGCTAACACGAAGTAAACGTTTATAATAGACGTTACGAATTGAACGGGAACGAAATCGAATAAATAAATCAAAAATTCAACACCTTCACACTAACTCTGTCGACCAAAACACTGCAAATATGTTCCCAACCCCTGTCAACTAACCCAAAACCCCTTGTTTTGATATCTTCGTGATTTGGGACCTGTTGAATTTTCAAAGGAAGAGCTAGGAGGCACCAAGCACTTGGAACTCCATCACCAGCCACATTCAAGCTTCCACAGGTTCTGTCCAACTGTTCTAGCTTAAATCTATACATCTAAGGTAGTTTTAAATACTTATTTACACTTACATTGTACATGCAAAGAGTAAAAACACACATGCAAGTGTGTTTACCCAGATGCAACTCCATGTAGCTCAGTTGCATGAATTTGTTGGTTTTCTTATGTGATTATTGATGTAATGTTATTAATTTAGAGTGTACAAGTTTTCTAGAATGATTTTTGATAACATTTGGTAGGGATTTGTAATAATAGAAACTTTATGAATGCATGTGTATAATTTATCGTGATCTAGACATGCTAGATGTTATTAAATGGTGAATTATGCATATTAGAAGGTAAACAAATAGATTTGGATAGCTAGAGTTTGTGAAAATATGGTTTTGATGATAACCTACTATTGATGGAAACTTTTGAAAATCAAAAGAAGAATTTCAACAAATTTGCATGATTCGAAGATTTGTAGATACTATAATACGTTTACAAATTCTATAAAAACATATTTGAAACTTTGATTTGTGCAAACGGATTTTTCAACAAACACATTCTAAATATAGAAACTTTAATTTGGGGAATTTGACAAATTGAGTGATTTGTTTATAATCAACATGATATATGTGTTCAAAATGTTTTTTAGAAACATGCTAGAAGTACTAGTTTGAGGAAATGGGATTTCATAACTAAACTTTCCTAGTATATAAATTTTCCAAAAATAGAAAGTTTCCTAAATTAGAAACTTTTCGACGATGGTAAACTTCCTGAAACAACAAACGTGTCACCAACGATTCGTCGAGTCAACACAAGTAAACACAAAATCACTCGGTCGAACACACCGAAACTCGGAGTTGTATGGGATACAACACACCACAAAACATATACTCACAACCTGTATAGTTATAGGTGATCACTAGCACGTGCTAGCATTCACAGGTTGCGAACACACAAACCAGAAACTGCATTATAAGGTAAGTTCACGACCCCCCCCCCTTTTTTTCCTTCTATTTTCAACCTTTGGGGGAGAATACATTTCATACAAACTGTTTTTGAGCAACAAACATATTTTGGATACATATGGACATTCTTTATCACTATATGTATATATGTGGTACACATCACAACTAAAGTCCTCACAAACACATCTCCGACCAGTGTGGTAATCTTGGATAGTACTATTTGGTTCTGAGAAACCCCCTTATTGCGCGCCTGGGAGGCCACCCAGACTCTGAGTCGGAATAGAGCAATATTGGCCAAACACATTAGCCATTGTCTTATGTGTTGGACACGGCATGTGGCATGTCGTCAGCTTCAGTTTCGAATCCACAAATAATATAACTGTATCGACTAGATATCAGTCGATATTGCATTTATTTAAGTTTAATTAAGTGATTTAATCACAATTCATTCAGAAACGATAGTCCGGGGAATTATCGAATAGTACATTGCACATTGATTTTGGAAATCAAGTGTGGCAAACACAAACAAAATTGCAAAACAATAATTCAGGAAATTATTGAATTGTGCATTATGCATTGATTATGTTTAATCAAGTGTGCAAAAATTTCGTAAAGACGAACAAAAACGATCATCGGTAATTCAAGGAATTACCGAAACACACACGAGTCTCATTACACGAACGTTGGTGAACAAACGAAAAGAAAATCAGACAAACGAATGTGTCATTATGTGTTTATGTGCTAACAGGAAGTAAACGTTTATAATAGACGTTACGAATTGAACGGGAACGAAATCGAATAAATAAATCAAAAATTCAACACCTTCGCGGTACGCAAAGCATGGGCGGGGGTTTTGAATTCAGCCGAATTGCTCGGCGGTATGCCACGACCGATGATTTCCCACCTTGGCGGTACGCGACATGTCTTGGTGGACTACCCGCTATTTTGTCCTTGGCGGTACGCCAAAAGTTTCGGACGACTCTCTTGGCGGTACGCGATGAGTCCAAGAGGCCAAAAAAGGCTATAAAAGCAGCCCCCTTTCCTTCACTTCATGTTCTTTCACTCACTTGACGACCTTCACACTAACTCTCTCAACCAAAACAGTGCAAATATTTTCCCAACCACTGTCAACTAACCCAAAACCCCTTGCTTAGATATCTTGGTGATTTGGGACCATTGAATTTTCAAAGGAAGAGCTAGGAGGCACCAAGCACTTGGAACTCCATCACCAGCCACATTCAAGCTTCCACAGCTTCTGTCCAGCTGTTCTAGCTTAAATCTATACATCTAAGGTAGTTTTAAATACTTATTTACACTTAGATCGTACATGCAACGAGTAAAAACACACATGCAAGTGTGTTTTTCCACATGCAACTCCATGTAGCTCAGTTGCACGAATTTGTTGGTATTCTTATGTGATTATTGATGTAATGTTATTGATTTAGAGTGTACAAGTGTTCTAGAATGATTTTTGATAACATTTGGTAGGGATTTGTAATACTATTAATAGAAACTTTATGAATGCATGTGTATGATTTATCGTGATCTAGACATGCTAGATGTTATTAACTGGTGAATTATGCATATTAGAAGGTAAACAAATAGATTTGGATAGCTAGAGTTTGTGAAAATATGGTTTTGATGATAACCTACTATTGATGGAAACTTTTGAAAATCAAAAGAAGAATTTCAACAAATTTGAATGATTCGATGATTTGTAGATACTGTAATATGTTTACAAATTCTATAAAAACATATTTGAAACTTTGATTTGTGCAAACGGATTTTTCAACTAACACATTCTAAATATAGAAACTTTAATTTGGGGAATTTGACAAATTGAGTGATTTGTTTATAATCAACATGTTATATGTGTTCAAAATGTTTTTAGAAACATGCTAGAAGTACTAGTTTGATGAAATGGGATTTCATAACTAAACTTTCCTAGTATATAAATTTTCTAAAAATACAAAGTTTCCTGAATTAGAAACTTTTCGTCGATGGTAAACTTCCTGAAATGGAAACTTTTATGATTTCATACGTGACTTACGTGAACGTCGATACGGTTACATCGTAGGATGCATGATAATTTCCTATTTTCGAATTATGATCAATATGACACATAAACAAACTGAAATAACAAACGTGTCACCAACGATTCGTCGAGTCAACACAAGTAAACACAAAATCACTCGGTCGAACACACCGAAACTCGGAGTTGTATGGGATACAACACACCACAAAACATATACTCACAACCTGTATAGTTATAGGTGATCACTAGCACGTGCTAGCATTCACAGGTTGCGAACACACAAACCGGAAACTGCATTATAAGGTGAGTTCACGACCCCCCCCCCCTTTTTTCCTTCTATTTTCAACCTTTGGGGGAGAATACATTTCATACAAACTGTTTTTGAGCAACAAACATATTTTGGATACATATGGACATGCTTTATCACTATATGTATATGTGTGGTACACATCACAACTAAAGTCCTCACAAACACATCTCGGACCAGTGCGGTAATCTTGGATAGTACTATTTGGTTCTGAGAAACCCCCTTATTGCGCGCCTGGGAGGCCACCCCGACTCAGAGTCGGAACAGAGCAATATTGGCCAAACACATTAGCCATTGTCTTGTGTGTTGGACACGGCAGGAGGCATGTGGTCAGCTTCAGTTTCGAATCCACATATAATATAACTGTATCGACTAGATATCAGTCGATATTGCATTTATTTAAGTTTAATTAAGTGATTTAATCACAATTCATTCAGAAACAATAGTCCGGGGAATTATCGAATAGTACATTGCACATTGATTTAGGAAATCAAGTGTGGCAAACACAAACAAAATTGCAAAACAATAATTCGGAAAATTATTGAATTGTGCATTATGCATTGATTATGTTTAATCAAGTGTGCAAAAATTTGGTAAAGACGAACAAAAACGATCATCGGTAATTCAAGGAATTACCGAAACACACACGAGTCTCATTACACGAACGTTGGTGAACAAACGAAACGAAAATCAGACAAACGAATGTGTCATTATGTGTTTATGTGTTAACACTAAGTAAACGTTTATAATAGACGTTACGAATTGAACGGGAACGAAATCGAATAAATAAATTAAAAATTCAACACCTTCGCGGTACGCGAAGCATGGGCGGGGGTTTTGAATTCAGCCGAATTGCTCGGTGGTATGCCACGACCGATGATTTCCCACCTTGGCGTTACGCGACGTGTCTTGGTGGACTACCCGCTATTTTGTCCTTGGCGGTACGCCAAAAGTTTCGGACGACTCTCTTGGCGGTACGCGATGAGTCCAAGAGGCCAAAAAAGGCTATAAAAGGAGCACCCTTTTCCTTCACTTCCTGTTCTTTCACTCACTTGACGACCTTCACACTAACTCTCTCGACCAAAACACTGCAAATATTTTCCCAACCACTGTCAACTAACCCAAAACCCCTTGCTTTGATATCTTGGTGATTTGGGACCATTGAATTTTCAAAGGAAGAGCTAGGAGGTACCAAGCACTTGGAACTCCATCACCAGCCACATTCAAGCTTCCACAGCTTATGTCCAGCTGTTCTAGCTTAAATCTATACATCTAAGGTAGTTTTAAATACTTATTTACACTTAGATCGTACATGCAACGAGTAAAAACACACATGGAAGTGTGTTTTCCCACATGCAACTCCATGTAGCTCAGTTGCACGAATTTGTTGGTTTAGTTATGTGATTATTGATGTAATGTTATTGATTTAGAGTGTAGAAGTGTTCTAGAATGATTTTTGATAACATTTGGTAGGGATTTGTAATACTATTAATAGAAACTTTATGAATGCATGTGTATGATTTATCGTGATCTAGACATGCTAGATGTTATTAACTGGTGAATTATGCATATTAGAAGGTAAACAAATAGATTTGGATAGCTAGAGTTTGTGAAAATATGGTTTTGATGATAACCTACTATTGATGGAAACTTTTGAAAATAAAAAGAAGAATTTCAACAAATTTGCATGATTCGATGATTTGTAGATACTGTAATATGTTTACAAATTCTATAAAAACATATTTGAAACTTTGATTTGTGCAAACGGATTTTTCAACAAACACATTCTAAATATAGAAACTTTAATTTGGGGAATTTGACAAATTGAGTGATTTGTTTATAATCAACATGTTATATGTGTTCAAAATGTTTTTAGAAACATGCTAGAAGTACTAGTTTGATGAAATGGGATTTCATAACTAAACTTTCCTAGTATATAAATTTTCCAAAAATAGAAAGTTTCCTAAATTAGAAACTTTTCGACGATGGTAAACTTCCTGAAATGGAAACTTTTATGATTTCATACGTGACTTACGTGAACGTTGATACGGTTACATCGTAGGATGCATGATAATGTCCTATTTCCGAATTATGATCAATATGACACATAAACGAACTGAAACAACAAACGTGTTACCAACGATTCGTCGAGTCAACACAAGTAAACACACAATCACTCGGTCGAACACACCGACACTCGGAGTTGTATGGGATACAACACACCACAAAACATATACTCACAACCTGTATAGTTCTAGGTGATCACTAGCACGTGCTAGCATTCACAGGTTGCGAACACACAAACCGGAAACTGCATTATAAGGTGAGTTCACGACCCCCCCCCCCCGTTTTTTCCTTCTATTTTCAACCTTTGGGGGAGAATACATTTCATACAAATTGCTTTTGAGCAACAAACATATTTTGGATACATATGGACATGCTTTATCACTATATGTATATGCGTGGTACACATCACAACTAAAGTCCTCACAAACACATCTCGGACCAGTGTGGTAATCTTGGATAGTACTATTTGGTTCTGAGAAACCCCCTTATTGCGCGCCTGGGAGGCCACCCCGACTGAGAGTCGTAACAGAGCAATATTGGCCAAACACATTTGCCATTGTCTTGTGTGATGGACACGGCAGGAGGCATGTAGTCAGCTTCAGTTTCGAATCCACATATAATATAACTGTATCGACTAGATATCAGTCGATATTGCATTTATTTAAGTTTAATTAAGTGATTTAATCACAAATCATTCAGAAATGATAGTCCGGGGAATTATCGAATAGTACATTGCACATTGATTTTGGAAATCAAGTGTGGCAAACACAAACAAAAGTGCAAAACAATAATTCAGGAAATTATTGAATTGTGCATTACACATTGATTATGTTTAATCAAGTGTGCAAACATTTCGTAAAGACGAACAAAAACGATCATCGGTAATTCAAGGAATTACCGAAACACACACGAGTCTCATTACACGAACGTTGGTGAACAAACGAAACGAAAATCAGACAAACGAATGTGTCATTATGTGTTTATGTGCTAACACGAAGTAAAAGTTTATAATAGACGTTACGAATTGAACGGGAACGAAATCGAATAAATAAATCAAAAATTCAACACCTTCGCGGTACGCGAAGCATGGGCGAGAGTTTTGAATTTAGCCGAATTGCTCGGCGGTATGCCACGAACGATGATTTCCCTCCTTGGCGGTACGCGACGTGTCTTGGTGGACTACCTGCTATTTTGTCCTTCGCGGTACGCCAAAAGTTTCGGAGGAGTCTCTTGGCGGTACGTGATGAGTCCAAGAGGCCAAAAAAGGCTATAAAAGCAGCCCCCTTCCTTCACTTCCTGTTTTTTCACTCACTTGACGACCATCACACTCACTCTCTTGACCAAAACACGGCAAATCTGTTCCCAACCCCTGTCAACTAACCCAAAACCCCTTGCTTCGATATCTTGGTGATTTGGGACCACTGAATTTTCAAAGGAAGAGCTTGGAGGCACCAAGCACTTGGAACTCCATCACCAGCCACATTCAAGCTTCCACAGCTTCTGTCCAGCTGTTCTTGCTTAAATCTATACATCTAAGGTAGTTTTAAATACTTATTTACACTTAGATCGTACATGCAAAGAGTAAAAACACACATGCAAGTACACATGCAACTCCATGTAGCTCAGTTGCACGAATTTGTTGGTTTTCTTATGTGATTATTGATGTTATGTTATTGATTTAGAGTGTACAAGTGTTCTAGAATGATTTTTGATAACATTTGGTAGGGATTTGTAATACTATTAATAGAAACTTTATGAATGCACGTGTATGATTTGTTGTGATCAAGACATGCTAGATGTTATTAAATGGTGAATTATGCATATTAGAAGGTAAACAAATAGATTTGGATAGCTAGAGTTTGTGAAAATATGGTTTTGATGATAACCTCCTATTGATGCAAATATTTAAAATCAAAAGAAGAATTTCAACAAATTTGCATGATTCGATGATTTGTAGATACTGTAATATGTTTACAAATTCTATAAAAACATATTTGAAACTTTGATTTGTGAAAACGGATTTTTAAACAAACACATTCTAAATATAGAAACTTTAATTTGGGGAATTTGACAAATTGAGTGATTTGTTTATAATCAACATGTTATATGTGTTCAAAATGTTTTTAGAAACATGCTAGAAGTACTACTTTGATGAAATGAGATTTCATAACTAAACTTTCCTAGTATATAAATTTTATAAAAATAGAAAGTTTCCTAAATTAGAAACATTTAAACAATGGCAAACTTCCAGAAATGGAAACTTTTATGATTTCATACGTGACTTACGTGAACGTTGATATGGTTACATCGTAGGATGCATGATGATGTCCTACTTCCGAATTATGATCAATATGACACATAAACGAACTGAAACAACAAACGTGTCACCAACAATTCGTCGAGTCTACACAAGTAAACACACAATCACTCGGTCGAACACACCGACACTTGGAGTTGTATAGGATACAACACACCACAAAACATATACTCACAACCTGTATAGTTGTAGGTGATCACTAGCACGTGCTAGCAATCACAGGTTGCGAACACACAATCCGGAAAGTGCATTATAAGGCGAGTTCACGACCCCCCCCCCCTTTTTCTTCTATTTTCAACCTTTGGGGAAGAACACATTTCATACAAACTGTTTTTGAGGAAGAAACATATTTTGGATACATATGGACAAGCTTTTTCACTATATGTATATGCGTGGTACTCATCACAACTAAAGTCCTCACAAACACATCTCGGATCCAGTGTGGTAATCTTGGATAGTACTATTTGGTATTGAGAAACCCCCTTGCCTGGGAGGCCACCCCGACTGAGAGTCGGAACAGATCAATATTGGCCAAACACATTTGCCATTGTCTTGTGTGATGGACACGGCAGGAGGCATGTAGTCAGCTTCAGTTTCGAATCCACATATAATATAACTGTATCGACTAGATATCAGTCGATATTGCATTAAATTAAGTTTAATTAAGTGATCTAATCACAATTCATTCAGAAACGATAGTTCGGGGAATTATCGAAAAGTACATTGCACATTGATTTTGAAAATCAAGTGTGGCAAACACAAACAAAATTGCAAAACAATAATTCGGGAAATTATTGAATTGTGCATTACACATTGATTATGTTTAATCAAGTGTGCAAACATTTCGTAAAAAGGAACAAAAACGGTCATCGGTAATTCAAGGAATTACCGAAACACACACGTGTCTCATTACACGAACGTTGGTGAACAAACGAAACGAAAATCAGACAAACGAATGTGTCATTATGTGTTTATGTGCTAACACGAAGTAAACGTTTATAATAGACGTTACGAATTGAACAGGAACAAAATCGAATAAATAAATCAAAAATTCAAAAATTCAACATCTTCGCGGTACGCGAAGCAAGGGCGGGAGTTTTGAATTTAGCCGAATTGCTCGGCGGTATGCCACGAACGATGATTTCCCGCCTTGGCGGTACACGACGTGTCTTGGTAGACTACCCGCTATTTTGTCCTTGGCGGCACGCCAAAACTTTCGGAGGACTCTCTTGACGGTACGCTATGAGTCCAAGAGGCCAAAAATGGCTATAAAAGCAGCCCCCTTTCCTTCACTTCTTGCTCTTTCACTCACTTGACGACCTTCACACTAACTCTCTTGACCAAAACACTTCAAATATGTTCCCAACCCCTGTCAACTAACCCAAAACCCCTTGCTTCGATATCTTGGTGATTTGGGACTATTGAATTTTCAAAGGAAGAGCTAGGAGGCACCAAGCACTTGGAACTCCATCACCAGCCACATTCAAGCTTCCACAGCTTCTGTACAAATTTTCTAGCTTAAATCTATACATCTAAGGTAGTTTTAAATACTTATTTACACTTAGATCGTACGTGCAAAGAGTAAAAACACACATGCAAGTGTGTTTACCCACATGCAAATCCATGTAGCTCAGTTGCACGAATTTGTTGGTTTTCTTATGTGACTATTGATGTAATGTTATTGATTTAGAGGGTACAAGTGTTCTAGAATGATTTTTGATAACATTTGGTAGGGATTTGTAATACTATTAATAGAAACTTTATGAATGCATGTGTATGATTTATCATGATCTAGACATGCTAGATGTTATTAAATGGTGAATTATGCCTATTAGAAGGTAAACAAACAGATTTGGATAGCTAGAGTTTGTCAAAATATGGTTTTGATGATAACCTACTATTGATGGAAACTTTTGAAAATCAAAAGAAGAATTTCAACAAATTTGCATGATTCGATGATTTGTAAATACTGTAATATGTTTTCAAATTCTATAAAAGCATATTTGAAACTTTGATTTGTGAAAACGAATTTTTAAACAAACACATTCTAAATATAGAAACTTTAATTAGGGGAATTTGACAAATTGAGTGATTTGTGTATAATCAACATGTTATATGTGTTCAACATGTCTTTAGAAACATGCTAGAAGTACTAGTTTGATGAAATGGGATTTCCTAATTAAACTTTCCAAAAATATAAATTTCCTAAAAATAGAAAGTTTCAAAAATTAGAAACTTTTCAACGATGGTAAACTTCCAGAAATGGAAGCTTTTAAGATTTCATACGTGACTTACGTGAACGTTGATATGGCTAAATCATAGGATGCATGATGATGTCCTACTGCTGTATTATGATCAATATGACACATAAACGAACTTAAACAACAAACGTGTCACCAACGATTCGTCAAGTCAACACAAGTCAAAACACAATCACTCAGTCGAACACACCGAAACTTGAAGTTGTATGTGAAACAACACACCACAAAAATATACTCACAACCTCAATAGTTATAGGTGATCACTAGCACGTGCTAGCATTCACAGGTTGCGAACACACAAACCGGAAACTGCATTATAAGGTGAGTTCACGACCCCCCCCCCCTTTTCTATTTTCAACCGTTTGGGGGGAATACATTTCATACAAACTGTTTTTGAGCAACAAACATATTTTGGATACATATGGACATGCTTTATCACTATATGTATATGCATGGTACACATCACAACTAAAGTCCTCACAAACACATCTCGGACCAGTGCGGTAATCTTGGATAGTACTATTTGGTTTTGAGAAACCCCCTTATTGCGCGCTTGGGAGGCCACCCCCACTGAGAGTCGGAACAGAGCAATATTGGCCAAACACATTTGCCATTGTCTTGTGTGATGGACACGGAAGGATGCTTGTAGTCAGCTTCAGTTTCGAATCCACATATAATATAACTGTATCGACTAGATATCCGTCGATATTGCAAAACAATAATTCGGGAAATTATTGAATTGTGCATTACACATTGATTATGTTTAATCAAGTGTGCAAACATTTCGTAAAGTGGAAAAAAAACGATCATCGGTAATTCAAGGAATTACCGAAGCACACACGAGTCTCATTACACGAACGTTGGTGAACAAACGAAACGAAAATCAGACAAACGAATGTGTCATTATGTGTTGATGTGCTAACACGAAGTAAACGTTTATAATAGACGTTACGAATTGAACGGGAACGAAATCGAATAAATAAATCAAAAATTCAACACCTTTGCGGTACGCGAAGCATGGGCGGGAGTTTTGAATTCAGCCGAATTGCTCGGCGGTATGCCACGACCGATGATTTCCCACCTTGGTGGTACGCGAAGTGTCTTGGTGGACTACCCGCTATTTTGTCCTTGGCGGTACGCCAAAAGTTTCGGAGGACTCTCTTGACGGTACGCTATGAGTCCAAGAGGCCAAAAAAGGTTATAAAAGTTGCCCCCTTTCCTTCACTTCCTGTTCTTTCTCTCACTTGACGACCTTCACACTAACTCTGTCGACCAAAACACTGCAAATATGTTCCCAACCCCTGTCAACTAACCCAAAACCCCTTGTTTCGATATCTTGGTGATTTGGGACCTGTTGAATTTTCAAAGGAAGAGCTAGGAGGCACCAAGCACTTGGAACTCCATCACCAGCCACATTCAAGCTTCCACAGCTTCTGTCCAGCTGTTCTAGCTTAAATTTATACATCTAAGGTAGTTTTAAATACTTATTTACACTTAGATTGTACTTGCAAAGAGTAAAAACACACATGCAAGTGTGTTTACCCACATGCAACTCCATGTAGCTCAGTTGCACGAATTTGTTGGTTTTCTTATGTGATTATTGATGTAATGTTATTGATTTAGAGTGTACAAGTGTTCTAGAATGATTTTTGATAACATTTGGTAGGGATTTGTAATACTATTAATAGAAACTTTATGAATGCATGTGTATGATTTATCGTGATCCAGACTTGCTAGATGTTATTAAATGGTGAATAATGCATATTAGAAGGTAAACAAATAGATTTGGATAGCTAGAGTTTGTGAAAATATGGTTTTGATGATAACCTACGATTGATGGAAACCTTTGAAAATCAAAAGAAGAATTTCAACAAATTTGCATGATTCGATGATTTGTAGATACTGTAATATGTTTACAAATTCTATAAAACCATATTTGAAACTTTGATTTGTGAAAACGGATTTTTAAACAAACACATTCTAAATATAGAAACTTTAATTTGGGGAATTTGACAAATTGAGTGATTTGTGTATAATCAACATGTTATATGTGTTCAAAATGTTTTTAGAAACATGCTAGAAGTACTAGTTTGATGAAATGGGATTTCATAACTAAACTTTCCAAATATATAAATTTTCTAAAAATAGAAAGTTTCCTAAATTATAAAATTTTCAACGATCGTAAACTTCCAGAAATGGTAACTTTAATGATTTCATACGTGACTTACGTGAACGTTGATGTGGTTAAATCGTAGGATGGATGATGATGTCCTACTTCCTTATTATGATCAATATGACACATAAACGAACTAAAACGACAAATGTGTCACCAACGATTCGTCGAGTCAACACAAGTCAACACACAATCACTCCGTCGAACACACCGACACTTGGAGTTGTATGGGATACAACACACCACAAAACATATACTCACAACCTGTATAGTTATAGGTGATCACTAGCACATGCTAGCATTCACAGGTTGCGAACACACAAACCGGAAAGTGCATTATAAGGCGAGTTCACGACCCCCCCTTTTTTCTTCTATTTTCAACCTTTGGGGGAGAGTAACATCCCGAAGATTTAGCACATTTGATCGTGCTTGAAATCCACGTTGAGTTGTCTAGATAAATTATTACAGGGTGATAGTATGCGAAAAATGGTGAACATGGGTGAAAACCGTGCGCGAAACGGAGTTACGGATTGTCCGGAATCGCGAAACAAAGATAAAATCGAGAAGTGGAAGAAAATGTCCAGGCACGGTACGCCCCGAGCAACACGCTGGCCATAGGCGGTACGCGCGGAACTACCAGAAAATATCTGGATTTCTTTCCTCGTGCGGTACGCCCCATTCCACTGTCTGGCTTGGGGCGGTACGCCTGACGTCAACAAGACGGAAAATTGGGTTAAAAAGTCAGATTTCATCTAGAAACTATATATTGTTGCTACTCTTCGACGATTCCATCAACTCAGACGAAAAAGCAGCATTCAATCCCTCAAATCTTCAATTCTAAAGGCTTTTGATCGTGTGGATCGCACTAGGGAACGTTTCTACAAGTCCTGATCGTCTTTTTACACGCTGAACTCCGTCTGAATAGGTAACGGTTCATTTTAACCTTCTATATTGATAATGATTGGTTAAATCTTGTTTTTGAACGTAATGATATAGTTAGGGTTGTTGATTATTGCCTAGATAATGGCTAGGATTGATTATAAACGAAGAACTCGAACTGTTAACGGGTAAATCCTTGTTTTGATCCGTTGTAATGCCCGGTTTGCCTGGAATCATAACAATGGTTATAATGATTTAAACCATTTGATTATGACAAGGTAGGTGATTATTTTGATTAATCCTTGACATGCGACATGAAATCCAAGTGTTTTAAACTAATCACAATCATTAACATACTCACTGGAACAAGTATTTGATGTTTATGATAACATGCAGATTAGTATGTTTAATATGGTTGTTAAACCTATTATAATACTACGTTGTGGTATTTCCTGATATCTGGGTAATCAATAACAAGGATTGATCATTTATATGCCATTAATCTGTCTAGGAACCTGTTTTGGCCTTATAATCAACAACACTAACTACTTGATTAACCCAAGATCATTCTGACTAATCAAGTGTGTCATCAATCTATTTTTAGGAACCTGAATCAGTATAGGTTCCTACATTATCATACCTTGTATGACATGATATCAACATAAATAGTCAAAAATCTAATATCGGTTTGATGACTAACAAGGCAATGTCTTTGACATTGGACGCTCAGAAAGATTTAATCAGTAAGTTAAAACATAAATAACCTATTAAACGTAAACCAATGCAGAAGTACACCATTAGCACCACTTTGCGAGTGATCTTCTTACCGTAGGACATCAGGTGAGTTCTTTGTAGCCCTATTTTAAATGTTTTATCATTTTGGGCTGGTATGCATGTTATAAAGTTATTGTATGAAAGTGATTTCAACCTGATTATCGTCAGGTAAAAGAATTTTTTTAGATAAAGAATGGTTTTAAGTCTCAACTGTGGTTGAGAAGTAATTGATTTTAAGAGTCTCAGCTGAGATTTAAAGAATGTTTTAAGGCTCAACTGTGGTTGAGAAGTAAATGATTTTAAGAGTCTCAGCTGAGGTGTAAAGAATGTTTAAAGTCTCAACTGCGGTTGAGAAAGAAATGATTTTTAAAAGACTCGACCGAGGTTGAGTAGGAAATGAGGTTTTGCTGGCTGCGGTTGGGCAAAACTTGAGCACTGCGGTGTGAGGAACTGTTTATGATGATGATGGTTTAAATGATTTAAACCATGTTATGTATGAATGATGTATGTAAAGAAGTCTTGTACCGATATGAGCCGTCAACTTCGGTTGATGGTTAAAGAGTCTTGTGGAAACACAAGCCTGCCGACTGTGTGTCGCCAGTTGAGGAAATCGTATGCATGTATGAGTTATCAACTTCGGGTTGATAGTTATAGAGTCTTGTGCTGCACAAGCCTGCCGACTTCGGTCATCAGTGAAGGCTAAAGTTTTTTTTGTATCGTGTGATTAATGTTATGATGACATGTATGTTATGTATTTGAATTATGTTACGATATGAATGAGTAAAGATTTTTATAAGAATTTAACTTAGACCTCACGAGCGAAAGCTGACTTGTTTTAGCATGCATGTCAGGTTGAGCAAGTTGTGATAAGGATATGATGGCTCGTGGCATGACATAAGGACTACCTATTCAAGAGCTGGCATTCCTATTAAGAATAAATGTTATGTAATGATTTCCGCTCCTATAATGTACGACTATTGTACGGTTTAAGAACTATGTTTTAATGCTTAACCAACCGAGGGACTCCCAGAAAACGGTGCGTCTCAAGTTGGTATCAGAGTCATAGTTCGAGAGATTCGGGCCATACCTGACGCCTGAACTTAAACTGAGAATGGGACCAAGGTTAAGGAAGCCAGTCAAGGGTAGTTCGATGCCACGAGCATCTTACCAAGGTAAAGAGTCTATGTTATGAAATAGTTGGAATAGATTTAGTTTATATGTGTCTTAAAGTTAATGTGAAATAGTTAAAGTAAAAATGCATGTATATGTGCCTATATGTGTTAAGATACATGAATATGTAAGGTTGTCTTGACTACTAGAAAAAAGATGTTTATTAGGAAATGAACTAAGCATGTGGTGGAAGAAACTTTAGACACACGAGTATGGATAAATAGTGACCGCAATTAGCTACTGCGGTTACGGGTTTATTTATATGACTAATGCTCGGGTTTCATCTGTCATATGACTTGGACGCAAAAGGAAAGATTCAATGACTGAACGAATTATAACTATTCGATGCCAATAAAGGTAAAGAACAAAATGCGATTAGAAAGGTTGAAAGAGTTATAGAAACAATTGGGAATCTTTGTTTGGTCAGATGGATACTGGTTAAGGTCTTACTTTATTGGTTTGACAAAGATTCATGGATTAATAGGTATAAAGTATGAATGGGAATAATAGAAACACGGTTGGAAAAGTAAATGATTAATGACATTCCGGACACTGTTATTAATGATTTACTATACAACTGAGTTTGTATTATTGTCTATCATACGAATACCTTATAAGTCTTAAATTGTATTATGGTCACATTGAATTCATCGTTGAAGTTATTGGGAAGCTATTGGTGAAGGACCTACCCTAAAAGGTCGATGATGAAAGAAACCATTAGAACATGGAAATAGAGTTCGATTAATGATAGAAATGTAGTTTGAAGACGATGAAGGTCCAAGAAATAAAGCATAAATGGAAAGAGATGAGGACAACAATGGTGGATGCAGCGCTTGGTGTAACCATTCGGGCAACGGTAACATGATGAAGATAGGAATGTATGTATATCCATATGGATGAAAGAAATCAATCATGGATGAAGAGAATTAGTACGGGTGACTGAGTTTATGTGTAGGTGATCCAATTGGTTTACGAATGATAGAACTAATGTACGAATTAAGGAAATGGTTTACAAAGGAACCAAGGAATTTTATTTATGGATGAATTATTCATCACTTGCGAATGAATAATATTATAAAGTAAGGATGAGTACATCCAGTTGAGGTAATGTAAGTTAAAATTTGACCTAGATTTGATGAGATTATTCTCTGTGTTGTGAATAATAATGCTTTGCTAGTATCCTAAATCCTGACAAGGTCTCATTAGGTTGAGGAATACATGTTGACATTAGAAATTGAGAATTGTACCTGTATTACTAAACGTGAAAGTGAGATAGTAAAGTCGACTATACGAATATATGTGATAAACGTGTGATTAGGTATAAGCGAATGCAATGTCTAGAGTTTGTTTTGTGTCAACTTTGAATGAAAAGAAAAGTTAAACTATCAAGATAATTTAAAGGTTACGAAAGGTTGAAACCATACAACTTGCTTTTGACAAGAAGTGAGGCGAAGATCAATCGAACCTAGAACTGTTATACTAAGGATGTTAGAGATGATTTTAATAACTCTAACGGGAAGCTATTTAGGCTAGAAAAGGATACATAAGTGTTGCAACATTGTTATCGTTTAATGAACTATCTTGTCTTCACAAGATAAGAGATGTTGAACATGCATAGAATATTTATAGAGCTTAAAGTATAGATTGTAAAATGTGGGTTTAATACGGTTACAGGTGTTAAGAGAGTCTTGCATCTGTTGCAAGAAACTACTTAAGGAACTTTGTATTAGTACAAGCTTAATGGTAAAGGATAATTGCCACTGTCTCATGTATAAGAAAATTCATGGTATTGTTATGTGATAGTGTGCATACGTGTGTTATCAAAGGAAAGTTTTATGATAAGACTGTAATGCATAAAGTGGATCAAATGAGGTAGTCCTCTTGTGGAGGCAAATGATGAGGTAAATGATGAAGCCTTCTTATTGAAGGAAACAAGAAATCCTCATTATAAGGCGACTAATGAAATCTTGTAACAACACAAAGAGTTGGTGTTGGTCTGTTTTATGCCATGAAAAAAAAATTTGGTTGGCCTTATGCATTGACAACATTATGTGTTAAGATGTGTATGTAAGTTATGTGAAGAAACTTTATTTATGACTAACTTCCAACGAGTGTACTATAAAAGGTTTAATGCCAAGAGAGATAACTGGTTGTAAAGCCTAAATGGGAAAATGGTATCACAATCAACAAACTAAAGAATAACGCATGTTGTAGCTAAAGAATATGACACGTGACAGCAAACAAGTTAGCAAAGGATAAGGACGCAAGGATTAATTGTCATAATAAGCTATCTATTATAGCTAAAAAGTATGACATTAAGGGGAAGACGACTTGTTACCATATGATCTGCAGGGTCTGATTAAGACAAGAAGAGATAGGATAGAAACGCCAAAAGAGGGATGCTTAGGAAAAAGATTCCGACACAACATGGGAATACTCCACAATAAAAAAAAAAACCCATGAGGTCAATGTGGTGACTGATGCTATAAGTCGCAAGACATCACACTCTGCTATACGAGTTAAGTCTTACAGTTTGGTAGTAATTCCAGATTTTTGAATGAGCTCAAGGATGCAAAGAAGGAGGACTAAAGAAATAAAATGTTGGATACGAAAGAATCTTTGGTCAAGTTAAAAGTCTAGAAGAAAATGAATTCGATGTTAAGACCCAATTTGGGCGAATGTGGGTTCAGCGAAACGAGGACATCAGGTCAAGGATTTTAAATGAAGCACATAAGTCACATTACTCTAGTCATCCTGATGTAAGAAAAATGTAAGAAGACCTTCGAAAAGACTACTGGTGGCTAGGCAGGAAGTTTAGTGTAAAGCAGTATGTAAATAAAGGTTTAACATGTGCGCAAGTAAAGGCTGAACATCAGAAATCCTGTGGTTATGTGCGACCTTAAGAAGTCCCAGAATGAAACTGGAAATACATCACTACGGATTTTATTACTAAGTTGCCTCTCACGGCGAAACGTCATGATACTATCTGGGTCATTGTAGGCCGATTAATGAAAATTGCTCATTTCTTGCCTATATGTGAGACTTATACGTCAGAGAAACAGTCTAAATTTCTTATAAAAGAAATAGTCACAAGACATGGAATTCCAGTTTCTATAGTGTCAGATCGTGACACGCGAATTATTTCATTGTTTTGGAAACAGTTTCAGGAATCGATGGGCACAAGATTGAATATCATTATTGCATATCATCCTCAAATAAATGAACAGTGTGAAAGGACTATTCAAATTTTAGAAGATATGCTTGGAACTTGCATTATTGATTTTGGTGGTAGCTGAAATGATCATTTACCATTAGTGGAATTCTCGTACAACAATAGCTACCATGCTAGTATTGGCATGCCACCATACGAGGCATTGTATGGACGGCGTTGTAGGACAAAAAGAAGTAGGAAGCAAAGCTGCAGTATTAGATTTGACTGGAAAGCTCCAGCTAGTTAAAAAAACGAATGAAAGCTGCACAGGATCGACAGGAGTCATATGCTGACAAAAGGCGAAGATCAATATAGTTCGAGGTAGGGGATCAGGTACTGTTAAAAGTTTCTACATGGAAAGGAATTATGCGATTTAGGAAAAGAGGGAAGCTGAATTTGAGATTTATTGGACCCTTTCGAATAATGGCACGGGTCGGTAAGCTAGCCTACCGATTGAAATTTCCTGATGAATTGAGTAGAATTCATCCAACGTTTCACGTTTCACACCTGAGAAAATGTTTAGCAGATGATGTACCATATGTGCCATTAAATAATATTGAAGTGGATGAAAGGCTAGACTACATAGAAGAACCGGTTGCCATTATTGACAGGAAAGAAAAACAATTACGTAACAAGATGATTAGACAAGTTAAGGTTCAATGGAAACACAGAAAAGGATCTGAAGCGACATGGGAGACTAAAGACAAGATGAAACAACTCTACTCACATTTGTTTGAAATGTAACAGGTTTCGAGGACGAAACCTATTGTAAGGAGGGTAGATTTGTAACATCTCGAAGATTAAGCACATTTGATCATGCTTGAAATCCACGTTGTGTTGTCAAACGAAATTATTACAGGGTGATAGTATGCGAAAAATAGTGAACGTGGGTGAAAACCGTGCGCGAAACGGAGTTACGGATTGTCCGGAATCGCGAAACGAAGATAAAATCGAGAAGTGGACGAAAATGGCCTGGGGTGGTACGCCCCGAGCCACATGCCGGCCATAGGCGGTACGCGCGGAACAACCAGAAAATATCTGGATTTCTTTCCTCACACGGTACGCCCCATTCCACTGTCTGGCTTGGGGCGGTACGCCTGATGTCAGCAAGACGGAAAACTGGGTTAAAAAGTCAGATTTCATCTAGAAACCATATCTTGTTGCTTCTCTTCGACGACTCCATCAACTCAGACGAAAATGCAGCATTCAATCCCTCAAATCTTCAATTCTAAAGCCTCTTGATCGTGTGGATCGCACTAGGGAACGTTTCTACAAGTCCTGATCGTCTTTTTACACGCAGAACTCCGTCTGAATAGGTAACGGTTCATTTTAACCTTCTAGATTGATAATGATTGATTAAATCTTGTTTTTGAACGTAATGATATTGTTAGGGTTGTTGATTATTGCCTAGATAATGGCTAGGATTGATTATAAACGAAGAACTCGAACTGTTAACGGGTAAATCCTTGTTTTGATCCGTTGTAATCCCCGGTTTGCCTGGAATCATAACAATGGTTATAATGATTTAAACCATTTGATTATGACAAGGTAGGTGATTAGTTTGATTAATCCTTGACATGCGACGTGAAATCCAAGTGTTTTAAACTAATCACAATCATTAACATACTCACTGGAACGAGTATTTGATGTTTATGATAACATGCAGATTAGTATGTTAAATATGGTTGTTAAACCTATTCTAATACTACGTTGTGGTATTTCCTGATATCTGGGTAATCAATAACAAGGATTGATCATTTCTAAGCCATTAATTTGTCTAGGAACCTGTTTTGGCCTTATAATCAACAACATTAACTACTTGATTAACCAAAGATCATTCTGACTAATCAAGTGTGTCATCAACCTGTTATTAGGAACCTGAATCAGTATACGTTCCAACATTATCATACATTGTATGACATGACATCAACATAAATAGTCAAAAATCTAATATCGGTTTGATGACTAACAAGGCAATGTCTTTGACATTGGACGTTCAGAAAGATTTAATCAGCAAGTTAAAACATAAATAACCTATTAAACGTAAACCAATGCAGAAGTACACCATTAGCACCAGTTTGCGAGTGATCTTGTTACTGTAGGACATCAGGTGAGTTCTTTGTAGCCCTATTTTAAATGTTTTATCATTTTGGGTTGGTATGCATGTTATAAAGTTATTGTATGAAAGTGATTTCAACCTGATTATGGTCAGGTGAAAGAATGTTTTTAGATAAAGAATGGTTTTAAGTCTCAACTGTGGTTGAGAAGTAAAGAATGTTTTAAGGCTCAACTGTGGTTAAGAAGTAAATGATTTTAAGATTCTCAGCTAAGGTGCAAAGAATGTTTAAAGTCTCAACTGCGGTTGAGAACGAATGATTTTTCAAAGATTCGACCGAGGTTGAGTAGGAAATGAGGTTTTGCTGGCTGCGGTTGGGCAAAACTTGAGCACTGCGGTGCGAGGAACTGTTTATGATGATGATGGTTTAAATGATTTAAACCATGTTATGTATGAATGATGTATGTAAAGAAGTCTTGTACCGATATGAGCCGTCAACTTCGGTTGATGGTTAAAGAGTCTTGTAGAAACACAAGCCTGCCGACTGTGTGTCGCCAGTTGCGGAAATCTTATGCATGTATGAGTTATCAACTTCGGGTCGATAGTTATAGAGTCTTGTGCTGCACAAGCCTGCCGACTTCGGTCAGCAGTGAAGGCTAAAGTTTTTTTTGTACCGTGTGATTAATATTATGATGACATGTATGTTATGTATTTGAATTATGTTACGATATGAATGAGTAAAGATTTTTATAACAATTTAACTTACACCTCACGAGCGAAAGCTGACTTGTTTTAGCATGCATGTCAGGTTGAGCAAGTTGTGATAAGGATATGATGGCTCGTGGCATGACATAAGGACTACCTATTCAAGAGCTGGCATTCCTATTAAGAATAAATGTTATGTAATGATTTCCGCTGCTATAATGTACGACTATTGTATGGTTTTAGAACTATGTTTTGATGCTTAACCAACCGAGCGACTCCCGGAAAACGAGGCCTCTCAGGGAGAATACATTTCATACAAACAGTTTTTGAGCAACAAACATATGTTGGATACATATGGACATGCTTTATCACTATATGTATATGCGTTGTACACATCACAACTAAAGTCCTCACAAACACATCTCGGACCAGTGCGGTAATCTTGGATAGTACTATTTGGTTTTGAGAAACCCCCTTATTGCGCGCTTGGGAGGCCACCCCCACTGAGAGTCGGAACAGAGCAATATTGGCCAAACACATTTGCCATTGTCTTGTGTGATGGACACGGAAGGAGGCTTGTAGTCAGCTTCAGTTTCGAATCCACATATAATATAACTGTATCAACTAGATATCAGTCGATATTGCATTAAATTAAGTTTAATTAAATGATTTAATCACAATTCATTCAGAAACGATAGTTCGGGGAATTATCGAATAGTACATTGCACATTGATTTTGGAAATCAAGTGTGGCGAACACAAACAAAATTGCAAAACAATAATTCGGGAAATTATTGAATTGTGCATTACACATTGATTATGTTTAATCAAGTGTGCAACCATTTCGTAAGAACGAACAAATACTATCATCGGTAATTCAAGGAATTACCGAATCACACACGAGTCTCATTACAAGAACGTTGGTGAACAAACGAAACGAAAATCAGACAAACGAATGTGTCATTATGTGTTTAAGTGCTAACACGAAGTAAACGTTTATAATAGACGTTACGAATTGAACGCGAACGAAATCGAATAAATAAATCAAAAATTCAAAAACTCAACACTTCGCGGTACGCGAAGAATGGGTGGGAGTTTTGAATTCCACCGAATTGATCAGCGGTACGCCACAACCGATGATTTTCCACCTTGGCGGTACGCGACGTGTATTGGTGGACTACCCGGCTATTTTGTCCTTGGTGGTACGCCAAAAGTTTCGGAGGACTCTCTTGGCGGTACGCGATGAGTCCAAGAGGCCAAAAAAGGCTATAAAAGCAGCCCCCTTTCCTTCACTTCCTGTTCCCAACCCCTGTTAACTAACCCGAAACCCCTTGCTTCGATATCTTGGTGATTTGGGACCATTGAATTTTCGAAGGAAGAGCTAGGAGGCACCAAGCACTTGGAACTCCATCACCAGCCACATTCAAGCTTCCATAGCTTCTGTCCAGCTGTTCTAGCTTGAATCTATACATCTAAGGTAGTTTTAAATACTTATTTACACTTAGATCGTACATGCAAAGAGTAAAAACACACATGCAAGTGTGTTTACCCACATACAACTCCATGTACCTCAGTTGCACGAATTTGTTGGTTTTCTTATGCGATTATCAATGTAATGTTATTGCTTTAGAGTGTACAAGTGTTCTAGAATGATTTTTGATAACATTTGGTAGGGATTTGTAATACTATTAATATAAACTTTATGAATGCATGTGTATGATTTATCGTGATCAAGACATGCTAGATGTTATTAAATGGTGAAGTATGCCTATTAGAAGGTAAACAAACAGATTTGGATAGCTAGAGTTTGTCAAAATATGGTTTTGATGATAACCTACTATTGATAGAAACTTTTGAAAATCAAAAGAAGAATTTCAACAAATTTGCATGATTCGATGATTTGTACATGCTGTAATATGTTTACAAATTCTATAAAAGCATATTTGAAACTTTGATTTGTGAAAACAAATTTTTACACAAACACATTCTAAATATAGAAACTTTAATTAGGGGAATTTGACAAATTGAGTGATTTGTGTATAATCAACATGTTATATTTGTTCAACATGTCTTTAGAAACATGCTAGAAGTACTAGTTTGATGAAATGGGATTTCATAACTAAACTTTCCAGAAATATAAATTTCCTAAAAATAGAAAGTTTCCAAAATTAGAAACTTTTCAACGATGGTAAACTTCTAGAAATGGAAGCTTTTACGATTTCATACGTGACTTACGTGAACATTGATATGGCTAAATCGTAGGATGCATGATGATGTCCTACTGCTGTATTATGATCAATATGACACATAAACGAACTAAAACAACAAACGTGTCACCAACGATTCGTCGAGTCAACACAAGTCAAAACACAATCACTAAGTCGAACACACCGACACTTGAAGTTGTATGTGAAACAACACACCACAAAACATATACTCACAACCTCAATAGTTATAGGTGATCACTAGCACGTGCTAGCATTCGCAGGTTGCGAACACACAAACCGGAAACTGCATTATAAGGTGAGTTCACGACCCCCCCCCCTTTTTCTATTTTCAACCGTTGGGGGAGAATACATTTCATACAAACTGTTTTTGAGCAACAAACATATTTTGGATACATATGGACATGCTTTATCACTATATGTATATGCGTGGTACATATCACAACTAAAGTCCTCACAAACACATCTCAGACCAGTGTGGTAATCTTGGATAGTACTATTTGGTTCTGAGAAACCCCCTTATTGCGCGCCTGGGAGACCACCCCCACTGAGAGTCGGAACAGAGCAATATTGGCCAAACACATTTGCCCTTGTCTTGTGTGATGGACACGGAAGGAGGCATGTAGTCAGCTTCAGTTTCGAATCCACATATAATATAACTGTATCGACTAGATATCAGTCGATATTGCATTAAATTAAGTTTAATTAAGTGATTTAATCACAATTCATTCAGAAAGGATAGTTCGGGGAATTATCGAATAGTACATTGCACATTGATTTGGGAAATCAAGTGTGGCAAACACAAACAAAATTGCAAAACAATAATTTGGGAAATTATTGAATTGTGCATTACACATTGATTATGTTTAATCAAGTGTGCAAACATTTCGTAAAGACGAAGAAATACGATCATCGGTAATTCAAGGAATTACCGAAACACACACGAGTCTCATTACACGAACGTTGGTGAACAAATGAAAACGAAAATCTGACAAACGAATGTGTCATTATGTGTTGATGTGCTAACACGAAGCAAACATTTATTACTGACGTTACGAATTGAACGCGAACGAAATCGAATAAATAAATCAAAATTTCAACACTTCGCGGTACGCGAAGCATGGGCGGG
The DNA here is from genome assembly GCA_009363875.1 of Mikania micrantha. NCBI lineage: Eukaryota > Viridiplantae > Streptophyta > Magnoliopsida > Asterales > Asteraceae > Mikania > Mikania micrantha. The sequence continues at coordinate 43,059,123 of CM018694.1, read as the reverse complement.
AGTTTTGAATTCAACCAAATTGCTCAGCGGTACGCCACAACCTATGATTTTTCACCTTGGCGGTACGCGACGTGTCTTGGTTGACTACCCGGCTATTTTGTCCTTGGCAATACGCCAAAAGTTTCGGAGGACTCTCTTGGCGGTACGCGATGAGTCCCAGAGGCCAAAAAAGGTTATAAAACCAGCTCCCTTTCCTTCACTTTCGGTTCTTTCAATCACTTGACGACCTCCACACGAACTCTATCGACCAAAACACTGCTAAATCTGTTCCCAACCCCTGTCAACTAACCCAAAACCCCTTGCTTCGATATCATGGTGACTTGGGACCTTTGAATTTTCAAAGGAAGAGCTAGGAGGCACCAAGCACTTGGAACTCCATCACCAGCCACATTCAAGCTTCCACAGCTTCTGTCCAGCTGTTCTAGCTCGAATCTATACATCTAAGGTAGTTTTTAATACTTATTTAGACTTAGATCTTACATGCAAAGAGGAAAAACACACATGCAAGTGTGTTTACCCACATGGAATTCCATCTGCTCAGTTGCACGAATTTGTTGGTTTTCTTATGTGATTATTGATGTAATGTTATTGATTTAGAGTGTACAAGTGTTCTAGAATGAGTTTTGATAACATTTGGTAGGGATTTGTAATACTGTTAATAGAAACTTTATGAATGCATGTGTATGATTTATCGTGATATAGACATGCTAGATGTTATTAAATGGTGAATTATGCCTATTAGAAGGTAAACAAATAGATTTGGATAGCTAGAGTTTGTGAAAATATGGTTTTGATGATAACCTACTATTGATGGAAACTTTTGAAAATTAAAAGAAGAATTTCAACAAATTTGCATGATTTGATGATTTGTAGATACTGTAATATGCTTACAAATTCTATAAAAATATATTTGAAACTTTGATTTGTGAAAATGGATTTTTAAACAAACACATTCTAAATATAGAAAATTTAATTTGGGGAATTTGACAAATTGAGTGATTTGTGTATAATCAACATGTTATATGTGTTCAACGTGTTTTTAGAAACATGCTAGAAGTACTAGTTTGATGAAATGGGATTTCATAATTAAAATATCCAAAAATATAAATTTTCTAAAAATAGAAAGTTTCCTAAATTAGAAACTTTTCAACGATGGTAAACTTCCAGAAATGGAAATTTTTACGATTTCATACGTGACTTACGTGAACGTTGATATGATTAAATCGTAGGATGCATGATGATGTCCTACTTCCGTATTATGATTATGACACATAAACGAACTAAACACAACAAACGTATCACCAACGATTAGTCAATCCACAGAAGTCCTGCAACATTTACTTTAACATTTATTGTTTATTGTTGATACAAAATATGTGATGTTACCAACCGTTGTGTTGACATTTTACTCGCATGTTTTCTCAGGTTACTAAGGCACGCCCTCAGAAAGTAGGATGCTAGGACAGGGTCACATGCATGTATGACCATTTTTTTGAAAATATATAAATATTTCCTCCATAGGTGGATAGTTATTGTATTGTCCACTGATGTATCACTAGAGCCATGAAGAACTGGGCTCTTTTCAACCCTTTGAACTGGAACAGTACCTCGATTTCCATCTACACCTGCATCACTTGGTTTGCGATGTTTACCAAATTTAAAAAGTCGACCCTTAACTTTTGTTGAACTTGTAAAGTAAATAGTAAAAATAGTTTCCATGAACCTATCATTATTGTGATAAATATTTTAAAAGTTCATATGTTTAAAAATTTAATTACCAATGACATTTGAAACTGTACGCAAGCGTCCTCTGTGCTCAGGTCCTAAAACTCTATTTAAAGGATCATTAATTCCTTTAAATATGTCCCATCTTCAATCATTTCTTTTTCAACACAAACCTACGAATAATAATTGATAAGACATTCAACTATCTGATAATATATAAGTAAACAATTTATTTTCTTACCAACTCATTGATTTTGTCTTTTGTATCTGAAGCAAGTTCATAAACTTTAGTTTCTTTGTTTCTCTTAGACTTTCTTAATATCCACAATTTGGCCCGATCATTTTGTATTTTTTTTTTATATGTTCATAATCTAATTCAAGTTGAGGCCATATCGTCTCAAACTTAGCATCCAACCCAATAAATCTGGATCTTCCAACATGTGCAAAATTTTTATTCAACATTGCACTGGATCTTCTTTATTGTATTTTGTCTTGTCATAAATCAACAAAAAATTATTAAAACTTAACTAATATATAAAAAATAACAATATATATAACAAAAGTAATAATTTTTTCACTTGTCTTTTCATTACAAAAATTATCCCAATGTGTAGAATCAAGAAATTATACTTGTCAAATGGAAGGAGTTCTTTTTTAACATACTCGTTAACAAGCATGCTTTTAAAATTTGTTAATTTTTTTTGGCTTTCTTTAGCATATAGCTTTTTGGCCCATCATTTTGAATATGAAAGAGCTCCTAAAAATAAACATAACAAAAAATTAGACATAGTAAGTACATATATATAGGATTGGGATCAAATAATAATCCACTTTTAAAACAATAACCCAGATAACTTTGCCAAGATGAAGCCAAATCTTCGATTTTTTTTAACATCATTGTAACACATTTAGAACACTATTCTCTTTTATGAGTTTGCGAAAATTCATCTCCGTTTGAGAGTTTACATCGTTGTAAGTTTTGGGCCTAAAACAGTTACAGTGCTGTAAATCAAAAACTTACAACGATGATATCTCTTAAACGGTGATGAATTTTCACAAACTCGTAAAAGAACATAGTGTGCTAAATGTGTTACAATAATGTTCAAAAAAAATTCAAGATTTGGCTTCATCTTGGCAAAGTTATCTGCGTTATTGCTTTAAAAGTGGGTTATTATTTGAACACTTTCCTATATATATTACTTACAAAATTAAAATATAATACCTTTATTTGTAGCCAAGGTTCTTCCAAAATCTCTTGTGGTATGTCCTTCATATCAACATGATACGGTAACAATTGTTTGCATTTTAGTGCAAAGTTTAACTTAAATCATTGATAATTATCACCACTGGGTTGATTGTTTTCATTAAATTCAATAACATAATCTTTTTTCCCCACACTTCTTTGAACAAGAAGCAGCACCCCACTTACCTCTTTTAGACATTACTATTATAATTAATCAATACAATAAATGTTAGTCAATTAAAAGCAAACGTGTATTTTTCAAAAACTATTAAAATTAACATTTACTATCATATATACACAAAGCTTTTACAAGTATTCCTCAAAAATTAACAAATATATATACAAAATACATATCAAATTTTATAAGAATTTCCACTTACAATCAAATATAAACAAAGCTTTTACAAGTATTATTCAAACACAAAAAATATATATATAAAAATGTCTAACAAATTTTATAATAATTAACCTTTACAACCATATATAGATAACCTAACACATTTACACGTGCTTCATAAGCCAAAACAAGACAAGGACCACTTATATTTTTAATGTCTATCAACCGCCTCAAATAATAGATACAAACATATATATAAATTCGAGATATACTCATACCTTTTATTGATTCACAAACATTACTTCTATCCACAACCTTTACATCCCAACCGCAAATACCACATGCAACCGGAACCACTGCAATTGCCTCAACCACTCTATCAATACTTCCGCCTCAACCAGTCCGACTACCACCATAATTAACAACACTACCGAAACCACTGCAGCTGCGCTTCTACTAATCCGTTGCGCTACACAACCGTACGGGTAACACTCCCGGTGCCTAGCACCACAACCGCTTGTTAGACTAAACGAGGTGGTTAAATCAACTATTTCTGCCACAGTACGTGGTGCTGCTGCCGCTAGCCCGCAGGAAACAAAAACCTGTCGTCGCTCGAGAACCACTGTCGTCAATGGAAATAGCCCACTTTGGTGAGTTTTTTTTGCTATTTATTAGGGCGGTTTATTAAGGTATTTCATTTAGGGTTGTTCTCACGTCTATATTATTTGGGGCGGTTTAGTATGTTGGTTAGGGCGGTTTATATCTTATTTGGGGCGGTTGTTAATTTTTAGGGCAGTAATCTTGGCTTTATTATTTGGAGCGGTTTGTATATTATTTGGGGCGGTTGTATATAATTTTTAGGGCAGTTATCTTGGTTTTATTATTTGGGGCGGCCATTTTTATTATTTGGGCAGTTTGTTTTATTTTTTTTAAATATTCAAAGGTTTTTGAGACTATATTAAAACTATTATTTAGAGCGGTTTATTTATTTTTTAGCTCGATTTTCAAGATTATTTGTGTAACTGTGTATATCTTTCTAAATATATTTTATAAATTTTAATGGTATAGGATTATTTGTGGGGACCATGATCATACTGAACACAATGCTACTGGTGGACACATAGAAACTCATCATACCACCGGTACAACAACAATGGTTCCTGATCCACCAGGCAGGGATGTACTTATAAGTACTTTGCTTCCTGCAACCCTCTTAATTTCACGGTTAAAGAAGGAGCGACTGGACTTTTGAAATGGATCCAGGAAATGGAAACCAAACTTAAAAGCAGCCAATGTTTGGTGGAGCGTAAGGTGTCTTATGCTGCTTGTTCTTTGAAAGATTCAGCTCTAAACTGGTGGCATACCCAGGCGAAAACTTTGGTTTCAGCCACAGTTGATTCAATGGACTGGAACTATTTTAAAACTCTGATTATATCAGAGTACTGCCCAATCATTGAAATCCAAAAATTGCAGGAGGAATTCTGGAACCACTCTATGTTCGGTGCTAATTGTCTATCTTATACCGATCATTTTCATGAACTCACTTGCTTACTTCCCAATATGTTTCCTACAGAAGCAGCGCTGACTGAGAAGTACATCAAAGGTCTGGTTCCCCAGATTCTGGGAATGGTGACTGCAGCTGAACCAACCACTCTCAAACGTACCATTTTGTTGACCACTAAACTTACTAATGAGGCAGTAAGAAGTGGTACTCTGTCAACGAAAACTCAGACGGCTGTGGGCTGTAGTGATTTCAGTGCCCCTAGTACCACAAGGGGTAGCAAAAGAAAGTTGTTTGGGAAGAGCAAAATGAAAGCTTCGGCTGAGACCAACCAGAGCAAACCAACAGTGAAAAACTATGGTGTAGCTATTCCAGAGAGGAAAGGTTATACTTGGCAGGCGCCCAAATGCAATAAGTGTCCATATCATCATACAGGACCATGTCCTGTTTGTGCAAACTGTCATCGAGTCGGACATTACTGTAACTTTCCCGCTCGTCAACCAAATCAAGCACTACGACAAATCACACAAACAAACCGGTCATGCTTCAAGTGTGGAAGCCCTGACCATTTCATGAGAAATTCTCCAAATAACAACAACAACAACAACGACAACAACAACAACAACAACAATCAAGGGAACGAAGCTAGGGGAGAGATTTCCAAATTGGTGCAACAGAGGCTAGGCATGATGCAAACATTGTCACCGGTACGTTCCTTCTTAATAATCTATACGCATCAGTTTTGTTTGATACAAGGGCAGATAAGAGTATTATTTCTCCTGAATTTGCATCATTACTTTCATTGCCTACTCTAAATCTAGAAAATCCTTATGTCATTGAACTTGCTAATGGCAAGTTGATAAAAACTAATAGTATCATTCAAGGATGTTCCTTCAATTTGAATGATCACCTTTTCAATATCAACCTACTTCCTATAGAACTTGGAAGCTTTGATATTGTTATCGGCATGGATTGGCTTTCTAATAACCAAGCGGAAGTTGTGTGTCAACACAAGGTGATCCGTATTCCATTACCTAATGGTAATACATTGATAGTTCAAGGAGAACAAGAGGGTAGAAAACTTGGTATCATATCTGGTATGCAAGCTCAGAAATGCTTACAGAAAGGTTTCCAGGCCTTTCTAGCACACGTGACATGGAATAATTCTCTACAAAAACGTATCGAAGATATTCCTGTAGTCAAGGATTTTCCTGAAGTTTTTCCTGAGGATATATCAGGATTAACCCCAGTGAGACAAGTTGAATTTCGAATTGACTTGATTCCAGTTGCAGCGCCTGCTGCTAAAGCTCCTTATCGTCTAGCACCCTCATAAATGCAAGAACTTTCAAGTCAATTGCAGGAACTGTTAGACAAAGGTTTTATTAGACCTAGTTTCTCACCCTGGGGAGCACCAATTCTTTTTGTGAAAAAGAAAGATGGTTCATTCAGGATGTGTGTTGACTATACGGAACTCAATAAATTAACAATCGAAAACCGCTATCCATTACCTCGTATTCATGATCTATTCGATCAATTTCAAAGTGCTATTTATTTTTCTAAAATTGATTTAAGATCAGGATATCATCAGTTACGAATTCATGATAATGATGTTCCAAAAATTGCTTTCGAAACCTGTTACGGACATTACGAGTTTTTAGTAATGCCATTTGGTTTGACAAACGCATCTGCAGTTTTCATGGATCTGAGAGTGTGTAGACCTTATCTGGATAAGTTTCTGATTGTATTTATTGATGATATTCTCCTTTACTCCCGAAACCAACAGGAACTTGCTCAACACTTGAAACTAATCTTAGAATTGTTAGCACGTGAGAAACTATATGCCAAATTCTTCAAGTGTGAATTTTGGTTACGGGAAGTTCAATTTCTTGGACACGTTGTAAATGAGAATGGTATACAAGTGGATCCTAGTAAAATTAGAGCAGTAAAGCAATGGGAGACACCACGAACCCCAACTGAAATACGTCAATTTTTAGGACTGGCAGGTTATTACCGACGATTCATTAAGAATTTTTCAAAAATAGCTTTGGCACTAAAAACTTTGACTCCGAAAAATCTACCGTTTATATGGGGTACCCAACAGGAGGAGGCATTCCAACTGTTGAAAGACAAACTCTGCAACGCACCTATACTTGCATTACCGGAAGGTACAGACAACTTCACGGTATACTGTGATGCTTCACGTCAAGGTCTTGGGTGTGTGTCAATGCAAGAAGACAAGGCCATTGCTTATGCTTCTCGACAACTGAAAATACACGAGAAGAACTATACCACTCATGGTCTAGAACTTGGTGCAGTGGTGTTTGCTCTAAAGATTTGGAGACATTATCTGTATGGAACAAAGTGTATTGTATACACTGACCCCAAAAGTCTTCAACACATTCTAGATCAAAAAATGTTGAACATGCGACAAAGGCGATGGGTAGAACTTCTGAACGACTATGACTGTGAAATTCGTTTTCATCCAGGTAAAGCGAATGTCGTAGCCGATGCTTTAAGTCGCAAGGAACGAGTCAAACCTCTAAGTTTGAAAGCGTTAGGAATGACTATTCAAACCAAAATAATTCCTCAAATTATAGAAGCTTGGCAACAAGCTTTACAAGCAACAAACTATTCAGCTATAGAGCTAAGAGGATTAGACAAACAAATTGAAACCAAAACCGATGGAGTACTGTAATTCAAAAGCCGAATTTGGGTTCCTCTGTTCGGTAACATTAAATCAATCATCTTGGATGAGGCGCACAAATATAGGTATTTTATTCATCCAGGTGCTGATAAAATGTATAAAGATCTTAGAGGCTTTTACTTGTGGCCAGGAATGAAGAAACACATAGATGAATACGTGGATAGATGTTTAACATGTCTCAAAGTTAAGGCAGAACATCAACGACCCTATGGGTTATTACAACAACCGGAGATTCCCATGTGGAAATGGGATCAGATCTCTATGGATTTCATTACTAAATTACCCAGAACGTCACGCAATCATGACTCTATATGGGTTATTGTTGATCGCCTTACCAAATATGCGCATTTCTTACCAATCCAAGAGGATTACGCCATGGATCGACAGGCTAAACTCTATGTCAATGAGATTGTATCTCGACATGGAGTACTGATCTATCATTTCTGACAGAGATAGTCGATTTATGTCACGATTTTGGCAAACTCTACAAGATGCTCTGGGCACACAAATCAACATGAACACAACTTATCATCCATAAACGAATGGACAAACAGAACGAACAAATCAAACTCTTGAAGACATACTCAGAAGCTGTGTGATTGATTTCGGAGGTAGCTGGGATATTCATTTTGCATTTGTTGAATTCTCATACAACAACAGCTACTATACAAGTATTCAATGTGCTCCATTTGAAGCACTCTACGGACGCAAGTGTAGATCTCCTATCTGCTGGTCGGAGGTAGGTGAAATTCAGATCATTAGCACATAATTCATACAAGAAAAAACCGATAAAATCGCACAAATTCAAGAAAGAATCAAAGTTGCACACAATCGTCAAAAGAATTATGCTAATAATAGTCGGAGACCACTAGAATTTCAAATGGGTGATCGAGTCATGCTAAAAGTTTCACCTTGGAAAGGCATTTTCAGATTTGGAAAGAGAGGTAAACTCTCTTCAAGGTTTGTAGGACCATTCAAAATTCTAGAACGAATTGGAACAATAGCCTACAAACTTGAACTACCTCCTGAACTTAGTAACATTCACGATGTATTTCACGTATCAAATCTGAAAAAGTGCCAAATCGATGAATCATTTATCGTACCTCTTGAGGAAATTAAAATTGACGATAAACTTCATTTCACTAAAGAACGGGTAAAAGTAAGGGATCGAGAAGTCAAAGTACTGAAACGAAGACGCATTCCATTCGTTAAAGTTAGATGGAACTCTTAACACTGACCTGAATATATATATGAACGTGAAGATAGTATGAAAGAAAAATATCCTCATTTGTTTTCATAGATGATTGTCACTTGATAGTCTTCACTAAATTTCTTAACGAAATTTCTCTAACAGGAGGAGACTGTGACAATTACGTTCGAGGATTACGTCATCATTGACTGATACCAACTGTCATCATGCTTGAAATCCATATTAATAGAACATTTTGAGTATCACAATTGGATAGTACACGAAAAATTGTGAACGTGGGAGAAAACCGTGCGTGAAATGGAGTTCCAGATTCTCTGAAATCATAAAATTCGAAGTTATAGCACTTTGGGGGTCTTCGCGGAACGCCAAGGATAAATTTAGTCTCGTTGGCGGTACGCGAGGAGTCAAAAATATCTATTGGACTCCAAATTTCTTCGTGGTACGCCAAGAGTCAATGAACCTTCCTTAGCGGTGCGACGAGTATGGCGGTTTAAAGAATAAGAATGTAAAATAAGATTTCATGCAAAGTAAACTCACATTTCTTTTCTTGAACATACTCACCATAGGGAGGAACCAAATCGAATTCTTTTCATCAAAACTCAGTTTTTAAACCACCAAATCATCTGGATCGAGCCAAGGAATGTTGCTACAAGTCCTGATCATCGTTTTTATCCAAGAAATCTGTCCAATCGGGTAACGATTCGTTTTATCCTGCTAGTTTGATAATGATCAGATTAGATTTTGGTTTTGAACGTAATGCAATAGTTATGATTGTTTATTATTGCCTAGATGATGGCTAGGAATGGTTAGAAACGAAGAACTTGATATGTTAACGGTTAAATCCTTGTTTTGATCCGTTATAATGCCCGGTTATCATGAAACTATATCTTATATTTTAAGGGTTTAAACCATTTGATTATAACAATGATTGTGATTGTCTTGATCATTCCTTGAAATGCTAGGTTAAATCCAAGTGTTTCAAACTAATGACAATCATTAAGATAATAATTGAAATATCAATCTGATGTTTATGATAACAGTCAGATTAGTACATTGGACATTGTTATTAAACCTATTATAGTGTCACTTTCTTATGTTTCATGATACCTGGGTAATCAATAGCAAATTTTGACTATTCCTAAGCTAGAAATCCATCTAGAAACTGTTTCAGTAAAATAATGAGTAACAATACTTAATTGGTTAATCTAAGAATAAATTGATTAATCTGAAGTCATCAACCTTGTATTACGAACCTGAATCAGTATAGGTTCCCACATTATCATACATTGTATTATATTCAACTAAATTAACTAATTTAATACTTAATATTAGTTTGATGACTTTCAATGCAATCTCTTTGACATTGAACGTTCAGAAAGATCTAATCAGTAAGTTAAACATAAATAAGTTATTAAACATTAACTAATGCAGAATTAAACTATTATCACGAGTCTATGCGTAGTTTGTGAATCTCGATATCTCAGGTGAGTTTCGTACAACCCTTTTTCATTTTTAATGTTAAACATCAGGGTATTTCTTTGAAACTATTTTCGAACATATGATATGTATCACTGTTATCTGTGTGATTTCATGTGAACTCGTAAAGAACTTGTAAGATTTCAAGGGATTTTGCCTTTGGCTTTTTATCATAGTATCGAAAAAGTCCTCATATCCTGAACTATATCTAGATAACACATGTGGGGCCGAAAATGAATCAATGATAGTACTATCGGCTGACAATCCATTCACTGGACTGTTTGCATTTACCGACGGGTAGTATCTTCATAACAGAGTAGTCATAAAGGAATTAGATATCGGTCCCATGGTTATCTTTGGAACAGTGTATCGAAAACTTGCATATCATATTATTCTGTGTAAAAAATCATTACGGACTCACAAGCTTTTTGCTGACTTTTCAAACTCAAACACTTTGTAGGTAACCAGTGACGGTGGGTGAGATTGCACTGCGGGCACTTGTAATTGAATAACTTAGTTTGTAAATTATAACTGTTGTTGTAATGACGATACCCTTGTAATGTATATCTTTAAGTTAATCTGTGTGTTGTGATACCGGATCAAGTAAGTTACACCCCATCTCTGAGACATCACCACTATGTTTCCGCAACCTACTCAGAGTGATCAGTGACATCATCAACAAGTGATGAGAGGTGGTGTGACAGGGTGGTATCAGAGCCACAGGTTATAGAAATTTAGGTTGACTTAGAAGCATAGACTATAACCATCTGGAAGCATATCATGTAAAACCACTAAGAGATCAGTGAAACTTTTATTACTCCATCCATGATTTGACTTTAAGTTAAACAACCTTAATACAACATTAAGTTTTGAAAATATTTCACACCCAGGATATAATGGTTTTTCTGCGTCAACAAAAAATCATGTAATTTTCTTTGTTCATCATCACCAATATTAGTCTCTTCATTTTACTTAAATTGTCATTTGAAGCAGTTCAACGGTCATTGCCATCCACAACATATGAATCGTTAATCTGTACATTATCAGTGTTTACATTTATCGAAGACGTGCTACGATTACTAAGTGATTATCCATGCATTCACCAACAACTATATCTAGGCATAAAACCGTGTTTCATCAAATGAAACTCTATTATTTAATATCATCAAATCTTTTATAGTTTTTACTAAGTATACATGGACAACAAATCGTTCTACTGCCTTTATTCACCCGATTAACTTCTGCGGCTTTAAGAAAACTTTGTATGCCCTCTGTATATGCTGAAGAAGTACGTGCAATATGGCACATCCAATTACTTCGATCCATCTGAAAATTAGCATAAACAAAATATATGATATAAATGCACTTATATAATGCAAACCAATATTGGACTTGGTGGATCCTAACCCACTTTTTAAATATTTTATCTCACATGTATACGTGTTAAAAAGTTACCATTTAAAAAAATTGGCACCATTTCCCCTTAACTCCCCAAGTATGTGGATAATCCACAAACTCGAAGGAGCAATGAGAAATATCAAACAATTTTCCTTGAATGTTAACCCATTAACAAGTATACATATCCTAAATGAGATAAAATATTTAAAAAACAGTCCCAATTGGAGACTATCTAAGTTTTATCTTTATTATATAAACTTAAGACGGGTATATATTCTACAGGTTGTCTAAAATTATTATAGTCATATAAATTTAGAAATAATTGTATAATATATATATAATTTAAAATGTGATATATGGAAAATTTGGAGGACGAAAATTAAACAAAAACGAAATATATCTAAATAATCTAAATATTGTATGAAATAAATAAGAGGTACATGATTCATACCTTAAAGCATACATTTAAACTTCTAAACTGAAGAAGAAAGAAAAATACTACAATGAATATCTTAACAATCTACAAAACAATAAAAATAATTAAGTTTAGTATAATGAACAAATAAGAATAGATAAATCATAATATAAATATGTAAAATGTTTTAAATAGAAATATTGATACGTGATTAATCAAATATACAATCTGCAATAAACTTAAAGCCGAACTAATGAAGACTAAGAAAATAAACGAGCAGGTCGTGTCTGTTCGATTGGTCGAAAGCTGATCGAGAGGTTGAAGACGATATAATACACCTAAGTATTGAATGAACACACTAAATATTCAAAATTTCAAAAAAACAAATTAACGGTAAACGGCCCCAATAAATAGACAGAAACCGCCCCAACAAAAGCAGGTCGCATGAAAAATGGTATACAAAAAGCCTCAAAAATTAATAAATAAACCGACCCAACAAATAAGTGCCACAAAAAACAAGGAACCACCCAAAAAAAACTTCAATACGATCCATTTCTATTGAAACCACCACAACACATTAACCGCCCCAAATATTAACATGACATCGTACATATAACCGCCCCAAATATATACAACCGCTCCAATAAATAAGATGCAAATCTCTTCATTTCTTTTGTGACGGTTATTATATAAACCGCAAAAAAAGAAAAAACCGAACCGTCCTAATAAACATTAATTGTACTGGTGTTAATAATTTGCCTAACTTGAATAAGGTTGTTTGGTAATTGTATTTGAATTTTTAAATGTTTTAATGTTAATATTTTAATGTTTATAGTAGTTAAGTGTGAACGAAACTAAATTGACTTATACACTTGAATTTAAATAATCAAGCGTAGGATAATTGACTAATACATATTTTAACATCTCGTCTTTCACAAGTTGGATAAAACAAATGTTAAATATAGAGGAATGGATTTAATAAGAAACGGAGCTAAAAAAATATTAAATATTAAACAATAAAAAAATAAAACATATGTTAAATAGGAATGGATTTATTAAGAAACAGATCAAAAAATATTAAATATTAGATAATAAAAATATATAAGGAGATGAATAAATGAATTAAAAAAATTACTAAACTCAAATGATTATATGTATATATATATAGGGAGAAGATCAAATGTTAACACATACTTAATGCGTTAATCGAATATCTACATCTTTTTACTTTGGGGCTCACACTAAAGTAAATATAAAGGTGTAGGTTTTTTCTTTTTTTTTTAATTAATGTAATCAATGTAGGGTCCACTTAGATTAATAAAAAAAAGAAAAACTTACATCTTTAAATTTACTTTAATGTGTGCCCCAAACTAATAAGATGTAGTTATTCGGTTAACGCAATAAATATGGGTTAACATTTGATCATTTACATATATATATATATATATATATATATATATATAAGTGGGGCCCACATTAATTACGCTAATTAAAGAAGAAGAAAAACCTAAACATTTAAATTTTACTTTAATGTGATCCTGAAAATAATAACATTTAGTTATTCGGTTATAGTATTAAGAAAGGGTTAACAATTGATCAATCTCATATATATATACACACACTACACTATTACCCCACGTATTACACGGATTTAATATAAAATATTAAATAGTCAGTAATTTAAATTTAAAAATTTTTAAAAGATAGTTTAAGATAAAATTATAATTTACATATAAATGAATATTTTAAGTAATGAAAAAATAAAAACTTTAATAACTATATAAAAGATATATAATCTTTTTATTTTCAACAGTTATTATCTTTAATTTAACTGAAAATAAAATTTTATTTATGTTCTATCAAAGACTAACTTTTATAAATCAATAAGATAAAATATAATAAAGTTAAATGTTATTTAACTTTGTTATTAGTAAATGGATTAACTTGGTTATCAACTAACTAATCATTTAAACTAGCAAATAAATTAGTTATGTTAGATGAGGACTACATAAGATCGAACTAAACGTTGACGGGTTGAATTGCCAATGTTGAAAACTTATTTACATGGGTTAATAAGGAAAATTCTTGGTCAATAAAGTCAAAATTCAGATTTGTTTGTGTGTGTTTGGGGAGCACGACGTCAAGAAGGAGAAAAACCTAAAATGTGCTTATTTGATCAAATCTCTTGTCATTCTTGGATTGATCTTGAATGCAAACAAACCAAAAACATCTCTTCTTGCATCATAGAACACCTTGGTAAGAGTTTTTATAGAGTTTCTGCTCAAATTTTTCTGGGTCATGTAGGTCATGTAAATGAAATGTGCATAAATCCGAAAATGGATGAAATGTAGTGAAAAAGTTTGTAATTCTCATGTATGTTAGCTAGATTAACTTGAAATCACCTATTTTGAGATTTGAGGATGGTTCATTAGAAGAATTGGAGTGATTTCATCAAGTGTTAAAAAGAGCATGCACACCAAATGTTTGTTAAAATGCTTGAATGAAAAGATTAAGTGCAGATTGAAATAATTTTAGATTTCTGTAGTGTTTTCTAAATATCATATAAAATCAACCGTACCTCCGATTGAGGCGTATTTTATATGGTTGGAAAGGTATTTGAGAGTACTACATTTTGTCTTTGAAACTCATAAACTGATTCAGGTTTTAAGGGAGTCAAAATGATCGATTTTTATAGCATAACAGTAAGTTCAGCATGCTGATAGAATTTCTTTTTGTTGTTGTGCTGATTTTTGAAAAATCATATAAAATCAACCGATAATCGGTTTGAGACGTATAATATATCGTTGGAAAGATTAATGAATATACTTTCTACACATTTTTAGAATGAGAAAATATATGGATACTAAGTACACGAAAATCGCAGCTGAAAACAGCTAAACAGATTTTTGTAAAAAGCTGAATTTTTGGTTAAAGGATGAATTTGTCTTGTACTTTGAAAAATCATATAAAATCATATGAAAATATATTGAAAATTTATCTTATATGGTTGGAAAGCTCTTAGAGTCTACTACAATTCGTATTTGAACATCAATGATTGAATAAAAACATATGTTGGTCAAATTTGACAATTTCAGCAGCAACTCAAAAAGTTGCTGCACTAATTTGAGACTTTTTAAAATGCTGTAAAAATGAGAAATTGAGTAGATATGATTATGTAAAATGAATGAATGGTGCTATAGTAGATCATATACATATGGTTGGGTGTTTTAAAAGTGTTTAAGATACTTAAAAATGAAAAGGACCCATATTTACATTAACGGGTCAAATTGAAAATTTGGTACAAACAAGTAGAAAAGAAGAAACTTGTTTTATTATGTGGTATGATTGAACTTAGAAATGCTAAATGGCATGTATGCTATATTATTTGTATAGGAAATAAAATTGAAAGTGAAACTCATAAACCCGAGAAGGAGTTACCTGGAGCTTTCCTACGGGCCAAGGTGAGTTACTTACTCACTAATATGCCACCATAAGACATATTAGTGTTTATGTGTTATGTAATTATGTTTGTTGAAACTCTTGTAATTGACTTGTAGTAATTGTGACATATTGAATGGTAAATTGACCATATATGTCATGAAATGTTAAAAATATGAATATGAAACCACATGGGGTGGTATTTAACTACTTGATAAACATCTTGTAGTATTGAATGGATGTTATGTGCTAAATGCATAAGTTGAAAGGTGTTACTAAATGTTAATTGATAGTTGACATAGAAAATGATGATAATTCACACTGTGTGAAGGTGTATGAATATGAAACCACATGGGGTGGTATTTGGATTGTTGAATCAAATATTGGATGTAACAATTGGATTTTTGTTGAAATTGGTTAATGTTATGATATAATTGTATAACTAATGAAAGTGTCATTATATGTTTAGAATAACTGACACATATAATTGGAGACGATTTACATTCGTGTGAAACTAATGTAAGAACATGATGTATGTCATTTTGGTGATAAGCCACATTCGTGTGGAGGAACATGTAAGTCACCTAATGTCTTACTTGTATGATCATGGATTCACAATATTGATGATGAATCCATTAAGCAAAGTATGTGTAAGTCTATGTACGGATGGATATCCGTATTGTTGGTTGTTGCATTATAAGTCTCATGTACGGATGAGAAAAGTGGAATCCTCATGTACGGATGAGGAGGATGGTTTCACATGTACGGATGTGATGGTTAGTTTGTGTACGGACAACTAACAAAAAGACCTATGTGATGAATAGGCAATGGACCGTACGGGGTCAACTATAAATAGGGATGTGGGTATCCCGTAGACATGAGCATACTAATTGAGGGGTGTTAAGACAAGCTTATCTTTGTTGTATGTTGTGAAAGAGGCCAAGCTTGAAGGTTTGACCCGTTAGGATGTTGGTAGCAAATTATCATCTTAAAATGAGCATATTATATGAGAATGGTGAATTGATGTTTTGATTGATAAAAGATGCTTGTAAATTTGCAATTTGAAGTTATTAAAGTGAGATTATGGATTTTTGAAATAATGATACTAAGATAATTAGATATGTTTAGAAATGTGATATATTGAAGTTTAAATGTATTTTGAAACCACAGAATGTTTAGAAATGGTTTTGGGTATTTAAAACGTGAAAAAGTTGAAACATTGTTGTAGTGCGCGTACAGTACGCTGTTGGGGCGTACTGTACGCCGGCCATAGTATGGTACGCTGAAAGCCTTCTGTTGTACGCTGATGGTCTGGGGTATGGTACGCCGGGGCTGCAGTACCATACGTCGGGCTATGTACAGGAGGAGACTGTGACAATTACGTTCGAGGATTACGTCATCATTGACTGATACCACCTATCATCGTGCTTGAAATCCATATTAATAGAACATTGTGATTATCATAATTGGATAGTACAAGAAAAATTGTGAACGTGAGAGAAAACCGTGCGTGAAATGGAGTTCCAGATTCTATGAAATCGAAAAATTCGAAGTTATAGCACTTTGGGGGTCTTCGCGGTACGCCAAGGATAAATTTAGTCTCCTTGGCGGTACGCTAGGAGTCCAAAATATCTATTGGACTCCGAATTTCTTCATGGTACGTCAAGAGTCAATGAACCTTCCTTAGCAGTGCGACGAGTATGGCGGTTTAAAGAATCAGAATGTAAAATAAGATTGCATGCAAAGTAAACTCACATTTCTTTTCTCGAACATACTCACTATAGGGAGGAACCAAATCGAATTATTCACATCAAAACTAAGTTTTTAAACCACCAAATCATCCGGATCGAGCTAAGGAATGTTGCTACAAGTCCTGATCATCGTTTTTATCCAAGAAATCCGTCCAATCGGGTAATGATTCGTTTTATCCTGCTAGTTTGATAATGATCAGATTAGATTTTGGTTTTGAACGTAATGCAATAGTTATAATTGTTTATTATTGCCTAGATGATGGCTAGGAATGGTTAGAAACGAAGAACTTGATATGTTAACGGTTAAATCCTTGTTTTGATCTGTTGTAATGCCCGGTTATCATGAAACTATATTTTATATTTTAAGGGTTTTAAACCATTTGATTATAACAATGATTGTGATTGTCTTCATCATTCCTTGAAATGCTAGGTTAAATCCAAGTGTTTCAAACTAATGACAATCATTAAGATAATCATTGATATAGCAATCTGATGTTTATGATATCAGTCAGATTAGTACATTGGACATTGTTATTAAACCTATTATAGTGTCACTTTCTTATGTTTCATGATACATGGGTAATCAATAGCAAAGATTGACTATTCCTAAGCTAGAAATCCATCTAGAAAGTGTTTCAGTAAAATAATGAGTAACAATACTTAATTGGTTAATCTAAGAATAACCTGATTAATCTACAGTCATCAACCTTGTATTACGAACCTGAATCAGTATAGGTTCCCACATTATCATACATTGTATGATATTAAACTAAATTAACTAATTTAATACTTAATATTAGTTTGATGACTTTCAATGCAATCTCTTTGACATTGAACGTTCAGAAACATCTAATCAGTAAGTTAAACATAAATAAGTTATTAAACATTAACTGATGCAGAATTTAACTATTATCATGAGTCTGTGCGTAGTTTGTGAATCTCGATATCTCTGGTGAGTTTCGTACAACCCTTTTTCATTTTTAATGTTTTACAAACATCAGGGTATTTCTGTGAAACTATTTTCGAACATATGATATGTATCACTGTTATTTGTGTGATTTCATGTGAACTCGTAAAGAACTTGTAAGATTTCATTGGATTTTGCCTTTAGCTTTTTATCATAGTATCGAAAAAGTCTTCATATCCTGAACTATATCTAGATAACACATGTGGGGCCGAACATGAATCATAGTACTATCGGTTGGCAATCCATTCACTGGGAGGTTTGCATTTACCGACGGGTACTATCTTCATAACAGAGTAGTCATAAAGGAAATTGATATCGGTCCCATGGTTATCTTTGGAATTGTGTATCGAAAACTTGCATATCTGAGACGCCCCGTTTTCCGGGAGTCCCTCGGATGGTTAAACATCAAAAGCATAGCTCTTAAACCATACAATGGTCGTGTACTATAGCAGCGGAAATCATTACGTAACATTTATTCTTAGTAGGAATGCCAGCTCTTGAATAGGTAGTCCTCATGTCATGCCACGAGCCATCATATCCTTATCACAACTTGCTCAACCTGACATGCATGCTAAAACAAGTCAGCTTTCGCTGGTGAGTTCTAAGTTACATTTTTATAAAAATCCTTACTCATTCATATCTTTATATAACATAACGTAACTCAAATGCATAAAATTCATATCATCATAACATCAATCATACTGAGCATAAAACATTAACCTTCACTGCTGACCAAAGTCAACAGGCTCAATCATACTGTACATAAATGTAGCCTTCACTGTTGAACGAAGTCAACATGCTTGTGCAACACAAGACTCTATAACTATCAACCCGCAGTTGATAACTCATACATGCATAAGATTTCCTCAACTGGCGACACACAGTCGGCAGGCTTGTGTTTCCACAAGACTCTTTAACCATCAACCGAAGTTGACGGCTCATACCGGTACAAGACTTCTTTACATACATCATTCATACATAACATGGTTTAAATCATTTAAACCACCATCATCATAAACAGTTCGTGGCACCGTAGTGCTCAAGTTTTGCCCCATCGCAGCCAGCAAAACCTCATTTCCTACTCAACCTCGGTCGAGTCTTTTAAAAATCATTTCTTTCTCAACCGCAGTTGAGACTTTAAACATTCTTTACACCACAGCTGAGACATTTAAAATCATTTACTTCTCAACCACAGTTGAGCCTTAAAACATTCTTTACATCTCAGCTGAGACTCTTAAAATCATTTACTTCTCAACCACAGTTGAAACTTAAAACATTCTTTACATCTCAACTGAGACTCTTAAAATCATTTACTTCTCAACCACAGTTGAGACTTAAAACATTCTTTACATCTCAGCTGAGACTCTTAAAATCATTTACTTCTCAACCACAGTTGAGACTTAAAACATTATTTACTTGAAAACATTCTTTATCTCAAAACATTCTTTATCTGAAAACATTCTTTACATGAAAACATTCTTTACCTGACCATAATCAGGTTAAAATCACTTTCATACAATAACTTTATAACATGCATATCAGCCCAAAATGATAAAAAATTTAAAACAGGGCTATAAGAACTCACCTGAGCTTAATAAAGCACACTTTGCTAGCTCTTCTTCATTTCCTTACTTTCATACTTCAGAATGATATCCTATTAATATGAATATATTATCATGATTATAACCTTATCATGAAGGTGCTCAAATTTACTATTACCGCTCGAAACTTCGGCCCATCATAACTTTCATTCGGAGCTTTATTTCAAAATTACACTTAAACTGATTTTGATCATTTTGATCTCTTTATCCTTGCGATGCTTAAAGATTGCTTCTTTACTCGGCTTAGATAAACGTATTCTCTTATTTAATTAATTCGTCTTAGGGCATTGCTAAACTTACTGATTGAGTCTTTCTGAACGTCCAATGTCAAAGACATTGCCTTGATAGTCATCAAACCAATATTAGATTTTTAATTATTTATGTTAATGTCATATCATACAATGTATGATAATGTAGGAACCTATATTGATTCAGGTTCCTAATAATAGGTTGACGACACACTTGATTAGTCAGAATAATCTTGGATTAATCAAATAGTTAATGTTGTTGATTATAACGCTAACACAGGTTCCTAGACAGATTAATGGCTTAGAATTGATCAATCCTTGTTATTGATTACCCAGATATCATGAAATATCACAACGTAGTATTAGAATAGGTCTAACAACCATGTTTAACATATTAATCTGCATGTTATCATAAACATCAGATAATCATTCCAATGAGTATGTTAATGATTGTGATTAGTTTGAAACACCTGGATTTCACTTCGCATGTCAAGGATTAATCAAACTAATCACCTACCTTTTCATAATCAAATGGTTAAAATCATTATAACCATTGTTATGATTTCATGCAAACCGGGCATTACAACGGATCAAAACAAGGATTTACCCGTTAACAGTTCGAGTTCTTCGTTTATAATCAATCCTAGCCATCATCTAGGCAATAATCAACAACCCTAACTATATCATTACGTTCAAAAGCAAGATTTAATCAATCATAATCAATCTAGAAGGTTAAAACGAACCATTACCTAATCAGACGAAGTTCTGCGCGTAAAAAGATGATCCGGACTTGCAGAAACGTTCCCTGGTGCGATCCACGTGATCAAAAGGCTTTAAAATTGAAGGTTTGATGGATTGAGAAGTGATTTTTCGTGTGTGGTGGCTGGAGCTTTGAAGAGAAGATAAAAAGTTAATCTTCTAGATGAAAACTGACTTTTTAAGCCAATTATCCGACTCGCTGACGTCAGGCGCATCGCCACAGGCCAAGCCTTGAGCTGGGGCGTACCGCGCGGAAGTAGGGTTCCAGATCTTTTGCGCGTGTACCGGGCGCACCGCCCCATGTCAGCATGTGGCTCGGGGCGTACCGCCCCAGGCCCTTTTCGTCCACTTTTTGATTTTATCTTCGTTTCGCGATTCCGGACAATCCGTAACTCCGTTTCACGCACGGTTTTTGCCCACGTTCACCATTTCTCGCGTACTATCATCCTGGAATAATTTCGTTTGCCAACTCAACGTGGATTTCATGCGTGATCAAATGTGCTAAATCTTCGGCTGTTACAAATCTACCCTCTTTACAATAGGTTTCGTCCTCAAAACCTGTTACGTTTCAAACAAATGTGGGTAGAGTCGTTTCATCTCGTCTTCAGTCTCCCATGTAGCCTCAGATCCTTTTCGGTGTTTCCATTGGACCTTAACTTGTCTAATCATCTTGTTACGTAATTGTTTTTCTTTCGTGTCAACTATTGCAACTGGTTCTTCTATGTAGTTCAACCGTTCATCAACTTCAATATCATTTAAAGGCACATATGCTACATCATCTACTAGACACTTTTCTCAGATGTGAAACGTGAAATGTCGGATGAATTTCACTCAGTTCATCTGGCAGATCTAATCGGTAGGCTACCTTACCGACCCGTGCCATTATTTAAAAAGGTCCGGTAAACTCAAACTCCATTTCCTCTTTCTCTGAATCTAATAATTCCTCTTCATAGTGAAACCTTAAACAATACATGATCGCCTACCTCGACTCTATTGGTCCTCGCTTTTTGTCAGCATAGGACTTTTGTTAATCCTGTGCAGCTTTCATTCGTACTTTACCTAGTTGAAATTTTTTTCAGTTAATCTTACTATTAGCCTGATAGCGGTTGTTGTATAAATATTCCACTAATGGTAAATGATCATTTCAGATACTACCAAGACCAACAAAACAAGCTCCAAGCATACCTTCTAAAATTTGTATAGTTCTTTCCGAACTGTCCATCTGTTTGAGGATGGTACACAGTACTGCTATTTAATCTTGTGCCCATCGATTCATGAAATTGTTGTCAAAATCTTGAAACAAATCGCGTATCACGATTTAACACTATAAAACTCGAACTCTATGTCTGGTAACTTTTTGTTTCACAACTAATTCAGAGAATTTCTCTAACGTATAAATCTCACGCATATACAAGAAATGAGCACTCTTCATTAATCGGTCTGCCATCACTCAAATAGTATCTCGACATTTTGCTTTAATAATTAAACCCATAGTGATGTATTCCCACTTCCCTTCTGGGACTTCCGAAGGTTGCACATAACTATAGGGTTTATGATGTTCCGCTTTCACTTGCGCTTATGTCAACCATTTGTTTACGTATTACATTACATTTAACTTCATACCTGGCCACCAGTAAACCTTTCGGAGATCTTGATACGTTTTCGTTGCACCAGGATGAATAGAGTAACGTGACTTATGTTCTTTATCTAAAATCCTTGACCTGTTGCTCCTATTTCGCGGAACCTACACTCTATGAAATCGGGTCTTATCACCGATTCATGTTCTTCCAAACTTTTAGTTATCTTGAAGCATATGCTATTACCTTTCCCCTTTTTTTTACTGTACCCTTGTGCTTCTCGTATCATTTACATGTTAATGAGAGAATATGGTTCATATCTTCTTCCATTTTGTCTTTACAAACAGTTATCTCTCTTTGGCATTAAACCATTTATAGAGCACTCGTTGGAAGTTGATCATTAATAAATTTTCTTAACATAATTTACATACATATCTTAACACATAAGGTTGTCAATACATAAGGCCAACCAAATTTTTCATTGCATAAAAACGGACCAAACCAAATCATAATGCTGTTACAAGATTTCATTGGTCACCTTATAATAAGAATTTCCTTGTTTCCACTTAATAAGAAGGCTTTATCACTTACCTCATCATTTGCCTCATTAAGAGGACTTCATCATTTTCTCTTGTTAAGAAGACTCTATACTTTGCCTCCACAAGGGAACTACATCATTTGATCCACGTTATGCATGACAATCTTATCATAAAACTTTCCTTTGACAACATACGTATGCACACTATCCCATAACAATACCATGAATTTTCTTATACATGAGACAATGGCAAATATCCTTTATCATTAAGCTTGTACTAACACAACGTTCCTTAAGTAGTTTCGTGCAACAGATGCAAGACTCTCTTAACACCTGTAACTGTATTAACTCCACATTACAATTTATACTTTAAGCTCTATATTTATTCTATGAATGTTCAACCTCTGTTATCTTGTGAAGCCACGATAGTTCATTAAACGATAACAATGTTGCAACACTTATGTATCCTCTTCTAGCATAAATAGCTTCCCGTTAGATTTATTAAAATCATCTATAACATCTTTAGCATAGCAATTCTAGGTCCGGTCAGTCTTCACATGAATTCTTGTCAAAAGCAAGTCGTATCATTTCAACTTTTCATAACCTTCGAACTATCTTGATGGTTGAACATTTTCTTTTCCTTCGCATTTGACATAAGACTGACTCTAGTCTTTGAGATTCACTTATACCTAAAGCCAGGCATACATTCATTTATCCTCGCTTATCAATTCCTAATCACACCTTTATCACACATGTTCGTATAGTCGACTTTTCTATCTCACTTTCACGTTTAGTAAACACAGGTACAATTCTTAATTCCTAATGTCAACATGTATTCCTCAACCTAATGAGACCTTGTCAGGATTTAGGATACTAACAAAGCATTATTATTCATAACACAGAGAATAATCTCATCAAATCTAGGTCAAATTTTAACTTACATTACCTCAACCGGATGTACTCATCCTTACTTTATAATATTATTCATTCATAAATAAAGTTCCTTAGTTCCTTTGTAAACCATTTCCTTCATTCGTACATTAGTTCTAGCATTCGTAAACCAATTGGATCACCTACACATAAACTCAGTCACCCGTACTAATTCTCTTCATACATAATTAATTTCTTTCATCCATATGGATATACATACATTCCTATCTTCATCATGTTACCATTGCCCGAGTGGTTACACCATGCACTGCATTCACCATTGTTGTCCTCATCACTTTCCATGTATGCTTTATTTCTTGGACCGTCATCGTCTTCAAACTACATTTCTATCATTGATCGAACTCTGTTTCCATGTTCTAATGGTTTATTTCAT
This sequence comes from Mikania micrantha, assembly GCA_009363875.1. Classification (NCBI taxonomy): domain Eukaryota; kingdom Viridiplantae; phylum Streptophyta; class Magnoliopsida; order Asterales; family Asteraceae; genus Mikania; species Mikania micrantha. The sequence continues at coordinate 43,034,911 of CM018694.1, read as the reverse complement.
TATCGACCTTTTAGGATAGGTCCTTCACCAATAGCTTCCCAATAACTTCAACAATGAATTCAATGTGACCATAATGCGATTTAGGATTTATAAGGTATTCGTATGATAGACAATAATACAAACTCAGTTGTATAGTAAATCATTAATAACAGTGTCCGGAATGTCATTAATCATTTACTTTTCCAACCGTGTTTCTATTATTCCCATTCATACTTTATACCTATTAATCCATGAATCTTTGTCAAACCAATAAAGTAAGACCTTAACCATTATCCATCTGACCAAACAAGCATTTCCAATTGTTTCCATAACCCTTTCCACCTCTTTACTCGCATGTTGTTCTTTACCTTTATTGGCATCGAATAATTATAATTCGTTCAGTCATTGAATCTTCCTTTTGTGTCCAAGTCATATGACAGATGAAACCCGAGCATTAGTCATATAGATAAATCCGTAATCGTAGTAGCTAATTGCGGTCACTATTTATCTGTACTCGTGTGTATAGGGTTTCTTCCACCACATACTTAGTTCATTTCCTAGTAAACATTATTATTAACAATAGTCTAAACAATCCAACATATACATACATCTTAACACATATAGGCACATATACATGCATTTCACTTTAACAACTTCACATTAACTTTAAAGCACATATACCTTAAAACTATTTCAAATATATCATATTATATATTCTTTACATTAGCAAGATGCTCGTGGCATTGAAATACCCTTTACTAGCATCCTTAGCTTTGGTCCAATTTTCAATTTAAGTTCAGCCATCAGGTATGGCCCGAATCTCTCAAACTATGACTCTGATACCAACTTGAGACGCCCCGTTTTCCGGGAGTCCCTCGGTTGGTTAAACATCAAAAGCATAGCTCTTAAACTGTACAATGGTCGTGTACAATAGCAGCAGAAATTATTACATAACATTTATTCCTAGTAGGAATGCCAGCTCTTGAATAGGTAGTCCTCATGTCATGCCACCAGCCATCATATCCTTATCACAACTTGCTCAACCTGACATGCATGCTAAAACAAGTCAGCTTTCACTGGTGAGTTCTAACTTAAATTTTTATAAAAATCCTTACTCATTCATATCTTTATATAACATAACGTAACTCAAATGCATAAAATTCATATCATCATCACATCAATCATACTGAGCATAAAACATTAACCTTCACTGCTGACCAAAGTCAACAGGCTCAATCATACTGTACATAAATGTAGCCTTCATTGTTGACCGAAGTCAACATGCTTGTGCAGCACAAGACTCTATAACTATCAACCCGAAGTTGATAACTCATACATGCATAAGATTTCCTCAACTAGCGACACACAGTCGGCAGGCTTGTGTTTCCACAAGACTCTTTAACCATCAACCGAAGTTGACGGCTCATACCGGTACAAGACTTCTTTACATACATCATTCATACATAACATGGTTTAAATCATTTAAACCATCATCATCATAAACAGTTCCTCACACCGTAGTGCTCAAGTTTTGCCCAACCACAGCCAGCAAAACCACATTTCCTACTCAACCTCGGTCGAGTCTTTTAAAAATCATTTCTTTCTCAACCGCAGTTGAGACTTTAAACATTCTTTACACCTCAGCTGAGACTCTTAAAATCATTTACTTCTCAACCACAGTTGAGCCTTAAAACATTCTTTACATCTCAGCTGAGACTTTTAAAATCATTTTCTTCTCAACCACAGTTGAGACTTTAAACATTCTTTACACCTCAGCTGAGACTCTTAAAATTATTTACTTCTCAACCACAGTTGAGCCTTAAAACATTCTTTACATCTCAGCTGAGACTCTTAAAATAATTTACTTCTCAACCATAGTTGAGGCTTAAAACATTCTTTACTTGAAAACATTCTTTATCTGAAAACATTCTTTACATGAAAATTTTCTTTGCCTGACCATAATCAGGTTAAAATCACTTCCATACAATAACTTTATAACATGCATATCAGCCCAAAATGATAAAACATTTAAAACAGGGCTATAAGAACTCACCTGAGCTTAATAAAGCACACTTTGCTAGCTCTTCTTCCTTTCCTTACTTTCTTACTTCAGAATGATATCCTATAATATGAATATATTATCATGATTATAACCTTATCATGAAGGTGCTCAAATTTACGATTACCGCTCGAAACTTCGGCCCATCGCGTAACTTTCATTCGGAGCTTTATTTCAAAATTCCGCTTACACTCATTTTGATCATTTTGATCTCTTTATCCTTACGATGCTTAAAGATTACTTCTTTACTCGGCTTAGATAAATGTATTCTCTTATTTAATTAATTCGTCTTAGGGCATTGCTAAACTTACTGATTGAGTCTTTCTGAACGTCCAATGTCAAAGACATTGCCTTGATAGTCATCAAACCGATATTAGATTTTTAATTATTTATGTTAATGTCATATCATACAATGTATGATAATGTAGGAACCTATATTGATTCAGGTTCCTAATAATAGGTTGATGACACACTTGATTAGTCAGAATAATCTTGGATTAATCAAATAGTTAATGTTGTTGATTATAACGCAAACACAGGTTCCTAGATAGATTAATGGCTTAGAATTGATCAATCCTTGTTATTGATTACCCAGATATCATGAAATATCACAACGTAGTATTAGAATAGGTCTAACAACCAGTTTAACATACTATTCTCCCTGTTATCATAAACATCAGATAATAGTTCCAATGAGTATGTTAAGGATTGTGATTAGTTTGAAACACTTGGATTTCACTTCGCATGTCAAGGATTAATCAAACTAATCACCTACCTTGTCATAATCAAATGGTTAAAATCATTATAACCATTGTTATGATTTCATGCAAACCGGGCATTACAACGAATCAAAACAAGGATTTATCCGTTAACAGTTCGAGTTCTTCATTTATAATCAATCCTAGCCATCATCTAGGCAATAATCAACAACCCTAACTATATCATTACGTTCAAAAGCAAGATTTAATCAATCATAATCAATCTAGAAGGTTAAAACGAACCATTACCTAATCAGACCAAGTTCTGCGAGTAAAAAGATGATCCGGACTTGCAGAAACGTTCCCTGGTGCGATCCACGTGATCAAAAGGCTTTAGAATTGAAGGTTTGATGGATTGAGAAGTGATTTTTCATGTGTGGTGGCTGGAGCTTCGAAGAGAAGATAAAAAGTTAATCTTCTAGATGAAAATTGACTTTTTAAGCCAATTATCCGACTCGCTGACGTCAGGCACATCGCCCCAGGCCAAGCCTTGAGCTGGGGCATACAGCGCGGGAGTAGGGTTCCAGATCTTTTTCGCGTGTACCGGGCGCACCGCCCCATGTCAGCATGTGGCTCGGGGCGTACCGCCCCAGGCCCTTTTCGTCCACTTTTCGAGTTTATCTTCGTTCCGCGATTCCGGACAATCCGTAACTCCGTTTCACGCACGGTTTTCGCCCACGTTCACCATTTCTCGCGTACTATCATCCTAGAATAATTTCGTTTGCCAACTCAACGTGGATTTCATGCGCGATCAAATGTGCTAAATCTTCGGCTGTTACAATATCATATTATTCTGTGTAAAAAAAATCATTACGGACTCGCCAGCTTTGTGCTGACTTTTCAAACTCAAACATTTTGTAGGTAAACAGTGACGGTGGGTGAGATTGCACTGCAGGCACTTGTATTAAATAACTTAGTTTGTAAATTATAACTGTGGTTGTAATGACGATACCCTTGTAATGTATATCTTTAAGTTAATCTGTGTGTTGTGATACCAGATCAAGTAAGTTACACCCCATCTATGAGTCATCACCACTATGTTTCCGCAACCTTCTCAGAGTGATCAGTGACATCATCAACAGGTGATGAGAGGTGGTGTGACAGAGTAGTATCGGAGCCACAAGTTATAGAAATTTAGGTTGACTTATAGGCCTAGACTATAACCATCTGGAAGCATATCATGTAAAACCATAAAGAGATCAGTGAAACTTTTATTACTCCATCCATAATTTGACTTTAAGTTAAACAACCTTAATGCAACATTAAGTTTTGAAAATTTTTCACACCCAGGATATAATGGTTTTTCTGCATCATCAAATAAATCATGTAATTTTCTTTGTTCATCGTCACCAATATTAGTCTCTAAATCATGTAACATTTCACTTAAATTGTCATTTGAATCAGTTCAATGGTCATTGCCATCAACAACATATGAATCGTTAATCTGTATATTATCAGTGTTTACAGTTATCGAAGACATGCTATGATTACTAAGTGATTCTCCGTGCATTGACCAACAAGTATATCTAGGCATAAAACCGTGTTTCGTCAAATGAAACTGTATTATTTAATATCATCAAATCTTTTATAGTTTTTACTAAGTATACATGGACAACAAATCGTTCCATTTCCTTTATTCACCCAATTAACTTCTGCGGCTTTAAGAAAACTTTGTATGCCCTCTGTATATGCTGAAGAAGTACGTGCAATATGGTACAACCAATTGCTTCGATCCATCTGAAAATTAGCATAAACAAAATATATGACATAAATGCACTTATATAAAGCAAACCAATATTGGTTTTAATGGATCCTAACCCACTTTTTAAATATTTTATCTCACATGTATACGTGTTAAAAAGTTTCCATTTAAAAAAACTTGGCACCATTTCCCCTTAACTCCCCAAGTATGTGTCCACAAACTCGAAGGAGCAAGGAGAAATATCAAACAATTTTCCTTGAATGTTAACCCATTAACAAGTATACATATCCTAAATGAGATAAAATATTTAAAAAACAGTCCCAATTGGAGACTATCTGAGTTTTATCTTTATTAGATAAACTTCAGATGAGTATATATTCTAAAGGTTGTCTAAAATAATTATAGTCATATAAATTTAGAAATAATTGTATAATATATATATAATTTAAAATGTGATATATGGAAAATTTGGAGGACGAAAATTAAACAAAAACGAAATATATCTAAATAATCTAAATATTGTATGAAATAAATAAGAGATACATGATTCATACCATAAAGCATAGATTTAAACTTGTAAACTGAAGAAGAAAGAAAAATACTACAATGAATATCTTAACAATCTAAAAAACAATAAAAATAATTAAGTTTAGTATAATGAACAAATAAGAATAGATAAATCATAATATAAATATGTAAAATGTTTTAAATAGAAATATTGATACGTGATTAATCAAATATACAATCTGCAATAAACTTAAAGCCGAACTAATGAAGACTAAGAAAATAAACGAGCAGGTCGTGTATGTTCGATTGGTCGAGAGCTGATCGAGAGGTTGAAGACGATATAATACACATAAGTATTGAATGAACACACTAAATATTCAAAATTTCAAAAAAAACAAATTAACGGTAAACGGCCCCAATAAATAGACAGAAACCGCCCCAACAAAAGCAGGTCGCCTGAAAAATGGTATACAAAGAGCCTCAAAAATTAATAAATAAACCGACCCAACAAATAAGTGCCACAAAAAACAAGGAACCACCCCAAAAAAAACTTCAATACGATCCATTTCTATTGAAACCACCACAACACATTAACCGCCCCAAATATTAACATGACATCATACAAATAACCGCCCCAAATTTATACAACCGCTCCAATAAATAAGATGCAAATCTCTTCATTTCTTTTGTGACGGTTATTATATAAACCACTTTAAAAGAAAAAACCAATCCGACCCCTAATAAACATTAATTGTACTAGTGTTAATAATTTGCCTAACTTGAATAAGGTTGTTTGGTAATTGTATTTGAATTTTTAAATGATTTAATGTTAATATTATAATGTTTATAGTAGTTAAGTGTGAACGAGACTAAATTGACTTATACACTTGAATTTAAATAATCAAGCGTAGGATAATTGACTAATACATATTTTAACATCTCGTCTTTCACAAGTTGGATAAAACAAATGTTAAATATAGAGGAATGGATTTAATAAGAATCAGAGCTAAAAAAATATTAAATATTAAACAATAAAAAAATTAACAGATGTTAAATAGGAATGGATTTAATAAGAAACAGATCAAAAAATATTAAATATTAGATGATAAAAATATATAAAGATATGAATAAATGAATTAAAAAAATTACTAAACTCAAATGATTATATGTATATATATAGGAAGAAGATCAAATGTTAACACATGCTTATTGCGTTAATCGAATACCTACATCTTATTACTTTGTGGCTCACATTACAGTAAATCTAAAGGTGTAGGTTTTTTTCTCTTTTTTTAATTAATGTAATCAATGTAGGGCCCGTTTACATTAATAAAAAAAAAAAACTTACATCTTTAAATTTACTTTAATGTGTGCCCAAAACTAATAAGATGTAGTTATTCGGTTAACGCAATATATATGGGTTAACATTTGATCATTTACATATATATATATATATATATATATAAGTGGGGCCCACATTAATTACGCTAATTAAAAAAGAAGAAAAAACCTAAACATTTAAATTTACTTTAATGTGATCTTGAAAATAATAAGATGTAGTTATTCGGTTATCGTATTAAGGAAGGGTTAACAATTGATCAATCTCATATATATATATATATATACACACACACACACACACACTACACTATTACCCCACGTATTACACGGATTTAATATAAAATATTAAATAGTCAGTAATTTAAATTTAAAAATTTTAAAAAGATAGTTTAAGATAAAATTATAATTTACATATAAATGAATATTTTAAGTAATAAAAAAATAAAAACTTTAATAACTATATAAATGATATATAATCTTTTTATCTTCAACAGTTATTATCTTTAATTTAACTGAAAATAAAATTTTATTTTTGTTCTATCAAAGACTAACTTTTATAAATCAATAAGATAAAATATAATAAAGTTAAGTGTTTTTATAGAGTTTCTACTCAAATTTTTCTGGGTCATGTAGGTCATGTGAATGAAATGTGCATAAATCCGAAAATGGATGAAATGTAGTGAAAAAGTTTGTAACTCTCATGTATGTTAGCTAGATTAACTTGAAATCACCTATTTTGAGATTTGAGGATGGTTCATTAGAAGAATTGGAGTGATTTCATCAAGTGTTAAAAAGAGCATGCACACCAAATGTTTGTTAAAATGCTTGAATGAAAAGATTAAGTGCAGATTGAAATAATTTTAGATTTCTGCAGTGTTTTATAAATATCATATAAAATCAACCGTACCTCCGATTGAGGCGTATTTTATATGGTTGGAAAGGTATTTGAGAGTACTACATTTTGTCTTTGAAACTCATAAACTGATTCGGGTTTTAAGGGAGTCAAAATGATCGATTTTTATAGCATAACAGTAAGTTCAGCATGCTGATAGAATTTCTTTTTGTTGCTGTGCTGATTTTTGAAAAATCATATAAAATCAACCGGTAATCGGTTTGAGACGTATAATATATCGTTGGAAATCTTATTGAATATATTTTCTACAAATTTTTAGAATGAGAAAATATATGGACACTAAGTACACGAAAATTGAAGCTGAAAACAGCTTAACAGATTTTTGTAAAAAGCTGAATTTTTGGTTAAAGGATGAATATGTCCTGTACTTTGAAAAATCATATAAAATCATATGAAAATATATTGAAAAATTATCTTATATGGTTGGAAAGCTCTTAGAGTCTACTACAATTCATATTTAAACATCAAAGGTTGAATAAAAACATATGTTGGTCAAATTTGACAATTTCAGCAGCAACTCAAAACGTTGCAGTATAAATCTCATGTACGGATGAGAAAAGTGGAATCCTCATGTACGGATGAGGAGGATGGTTTCACATGTACAGATGTGAATTACATGAGTTCACATGTACGGGTGTGAGGGATATGATTCACATGTACGGATGTGATGGTTAGTTTGTGTACTGACAACTAACAAAAAGACCTATGTGATGAATAGGCAATGGACCGTACGAGGTCAACTATAAATAGGGATGTGGGTATCCCGTAGACATGAGCATACTAATTGAGGGGTGTTAAGACAAGCTTATCTTTGTTGTATGTTGTGAAAGAGGCCAAGCTTGAAGGTTTGACCCGTTAGGATGTTCGTAGCAAATTATCATCTTAAAATGAGCATATTATATGAGAATGGTGAATTGATGTTTTGATTGATAAAAGCTGCTTGTAAATATGCAATTTGAAGTTATTAAAGTGAGATTATGGATGTTTGAAATAATGATACTAAGATCGTTAGATATGTTTAGAAATGTGATATATTGAAGTTTAAATGTATTTTGAAACCGCAGAATGTTTAGAAATGGTTTTGGGTGTTTAAAACGTGAAAAAGTTGAAAAATTGTTGTAGGGGGAGTACAGTACGCTATTGGGGCGTACTGTACGCCGGCCACAGTATGGTACGCTGAAAGGCTTCTGTTATACGCTGGTGGTCTGGTGTATGGTACGCCGGTGCTGCAGTACCATACGCGGGGCTATGTAAAATTCCAGATTTTAATTTTTGTGATGAATTTGATTCCGGGGGTCAAATGGGTTAACTCACTTAGTTCTTATGAACTAACACTTGATTATTTGTGGTGTTTTCAAGTCTTAAATAAGTGCGGTTCGGAAATCATGATGGGGCACGAGTTGGGAGAATCAAACGTCATTCATGTTGAAAGTTTGTAAACCCACACAAACTAATAATTGGTGATTTTTATGATGTAGCTAGTAACAAAACAAACATGTTTAAAATATGTAATTAGTTTTCACGCTTCTGAACGAAATGTTTTGTTAAACTTAAGTCGAAACTTTCTATGACCATAATTTGAAGACATGTAATCACGTGGATGTTTTGGGTGTCACAAGTTGGTATCTGAGCCTAAGGTTTGAGTGAATCAAGTGCGTCGCAAACACTTGATCTCAAACTTTTGTGCTCTTGATATGGAATGCTAACGTTTGATTCAAAGACCCGATCATGAAGCTGAATGCATCAGGTTAGCATATCTAATTCTTGTATTACATTGATTGAATTTATTGTGGAACTTTAAAGTTGAATTGATATTGATTTGTTATTTGGAACCAAAATCTTTGTCCTAGGTGTGAAATGGGAAAAATAAGAGAACATGCATATGATGAGTGCCCTACTATACCTGGCCAGTATATTTGTACTCCCATGATATGAATGTGGTCTTATGGATATGATTTTACATTAAGGTCATAGATTGTTGGTAAAGTGTTAGGAATTTGCTTGATAGGAATTTGCTTGATATGTGATTCTGAAATCACAAAATTGTTAACTGTGTAATTGTGAATTTGTTTTGCATAAATGGATTTGTGCGTTAAGTGACATAGGTCACATACGTGTAAGAATAGAAATGACCAAATAGTATAGAAAATACGAACATAGATACTTATTTTGGTCTATGAAATTATCTAAGTTGATATGTATAATATGCATTGCAAAATTCACATAGGTGTGAACATAATGCATAGTCCTTAATTGAGATGATCTACAAGAGATGTAGACATTTATACTGAAATATGAAATTAGATGATATACAAGAGATGTAGACATTTATGTTGAAATATAAATTAGATGATCTACAAGAGATGTAGACATCTATACTGGATGTGAATTGGGATGATCTATAGGTATTGTATACATCAAAAATTGAAATATGAATTAGGATAATCTACAAGTGGTGTAGAGACCTACATTGAAATGTTGAGATGACCTAAAAGTGGTGTGGACATATATAATTGTAAATGGATTGAGATGATATTATTTGTATGGAAGTTATGTAAGACCACATCAGTGTGGCATTAATGGTAAAATCCACATATATTTGGAAAGCATAACAGAAATGCGAAAAAAATGATTGTGTTGATAAAAGTGAATGATCAATTTTCATACTAAGTAAATTAGTATATTAATTGATAATAAGAAAATTGTTCACACTATAAGTTTGTACTGAATATTGTGATATATAGCTGCTTAAATGATTGTTGAATATGAGCAAACTATGTGTGATGGGCTTTGAGTCCTAAAGTAAAGAAATTTGACAAAATTTGAGTTAAGATAGATGTCTTAGGATACTTTGAGTATCCTTGATGAAAATTGAGAAGTATGTATATGTGAATATACATAACAAATCATTTAAGCATTGACATTAGAAAATAGTTATGGTTTTGAACCTAAGATACTAGCAAAGACATGATCATGGTGTGTCGAAGAGGTGGTGGGTTGACGGCTGGGCGTATGCTTTACGTATTCCCTATATAGAAACTTTCTTCGATGCACCAAGAAAGTTTCGGTGTAGTCTTAGGTGAAAGATGGGGTAGAGTGGGAAATGACTTTAAACATTTTGGCATGAGCGCCTAAAATCAAATAAAATATAATGACAGTAAGTTGTCATTGGTTAAAAGTTAAATGTTTTAGGCAAGAGATGCCTTAAGTAAAATTGAATGTTTTGACACATGACGACATTAAACAACGGAAATGTTGGGACAGAAGTGTCTTAAAGAAAACGAATTTGTTATAATAAGCATGTGATTGTTTAAGCTGCTTGCGCCTTACTTGAAGTAATTGAAAGTAATATGTGTTTTTAGATGATGTGATTATTCGTTGTATATGATAAGGAATTTTGCAAAAAAATTCTTGATTTTGAAAGTCTTAAAGAACTTTTATGTTCTAACTTTGTGTGTCAATATATACGTTGAACTGAAAAAATCCTTCTGTAAAAGGATGATAATCTAAATGATTCATGTATTCCATATGTGATACTATAATCATGAGTTAGAAAAGTGTATTTACATCTTGTGATGTAGGTTTAATACCTTAATAATCACCAGAGGAATACATATAAAATTGTCGATGGTAATTTGATTGTTGTATCGGTGTTAACAACTATTTATGATACTATCAAATAAATAGTGTGTGTTAACATCATCGATATGACATTAAACTTCGAGGAATAGATAAATCGTATGCAAATAAAGAGACTCTAGCGAAAATGGTATGGAAATAGCATAAGCAATTAAAGTTTTAACGTGATTATGTGTTAAATACTTATGGTATAACAATTTGAGTATTATGACCATGAGGAGTTGACATATAGTTGGGTGTGTCTATATAAGACACGTATTAGTAGAACAAAGAATAATCCTTGTGGAAAAAGGGATTAAAATTAGAAATGGGTACCATAGGCTTTTGAATTATTAAGCGTTTTCGGACGAAACCTATTCTAAGGAGGGGAGAATTTGTAACAGCCCATTTCGCGGTTAATTATATTTTAATCGATCGGGATGTTATTTTAAAGTTAAATGTTATTTAACTTTGTTATTAATAAATGGGTTAACTTGGTTAACAACTAAACTAATCATTTAAACTAGCAAATAAATTAGTTATGTTAGATGAGAACTACATAAGATCGAACTAAAAAGTTGAGGGGTTGAATTGCCAATGTTTAAAACATAAGGACAAAAAATGTAACTTTTTCTATTATTTTTTTACTTTACTTTTTAAATAAATTAAAAAAACAGCAACATTGGTTTATAAAAATCTTATTGTTTAAAACTATGGTTTATTGTTGTTTTATTTTTTTAAAAAAATCATTATTATAGAAAACTTGTTTCTTATATAACTTTGATTTTCTTAAAATATAATATTTCTTATTTCAAAAAGAACTAATATTAAAAAATTACATATCTTATAAACTTTTTTAAATTATTTTGTGTTAAAAAAGATAAATAATATTATTAGTTATTAGTATTATAATTATTTAATTAGAAAGAGAATGTAATTATTTAATAGAAGAGAATTAAATGAATTTGATAGGAAATTGACATGTGGCAATATTGTTCTAATATTATGACAAGTGACAAACTTTATTTGTTTTTATTAGTATAGTGGGATGAGATATTAAATGACAAAAATCGATTGACTGGCAAATCTTCGAAGAGAAACTCGTATATCAATCACACGACACAATCAGGAGAAAATTCACTATTGAGAAACATCTTTCTCATCCAGAAGCAATTGTTCTCAAAAAGATTCAAACTTGATACCTTTTAGAATAGAAGTCAAGAGGATTTATATAGCTGTGCATCAATGTAAAATTCTTATCAAGCATAATTCGCTTAATTTGTAATGGTTAAAAACCTTTTAATGCTCCTGGTCAAACTACATCTTGTTTGGCACTTTGCACATGCCAGTTGACTTAAGATCTATAAAGATCGCTCATTTATTGATGTTCTTTGAATAAAGTATTACCCTTTTATTTGACGAAAATACTTGATTGGTTGGCACGAAATTCATATATTAATCATATCATCTATATCTCACCAATTCATGAAGAAACTCACCTTTGGGAAAACTTGATTACTGCTTATCAATGAGTAATTGCTTCCAGAGAGACTCAAACCCAAGACTCTTATAAGAGAAGTCAAAAGGGTAACGTTAGACTAGAATGTCTTGATGATAAATATAAAATATTACCATTTTACCTCTCCTAAAGCTTGTAAATATTACCTCTTTACCTCTCCTAAAGCTTGACTCTCTTTTTTTTTTTTTAACTAACTAAGGGTTTTTGTTGACCAAATGACACAATTGCATAATTTCTAAAATGCAAAAATGAACAAATTAAAAAACAACAATATGGTAAGACATGTAAATCTAGGAAGATATAAGTGAAAGAAATTTCATACCAAATTCATTTCCAGCATCATTTATGTAGCACGTTTTTTGAAAAATTCATAGGTACATTGATACGATTCAAAAGGTTGTTGACACACACGAATTCTTGGCTGTTTTGTCGTCGGTCTGCATAAATAAATTTATAATTGATTTGTTATGGGTATGAAGGTTTTCCTTCAAAACCGAACTCCTAACTGCTTGATAGAGGTAAGCAAGGTCAATATAAGGTTTCTCGTTAAAATCTAGCAGCCTTTATCGTGTTAAGATTGAACGTCAGCTCCTCGTTCAAATTCTGCATCCTTGGAAACTTGTTCTCATGAGAATATTGAAATGCAAGGCTCCTCAATAAACAACGATATAATAGCGTTTTGATAAAAAACAAATAAGTGATAAAATCATATATTTGATTAATTATTTAGAACCCATGAAACATCTGAATATTCACAAAAAAAAAATTCTCATCACAAAATAACATTGTAAAAGAAGACAACTGGATTAATAGAGCGAACCAATATAGTATAGCAAATTCGAGTGTGAAAAGAATGAAATTAATATATTTATTTTTGAGAGAATCTACGCATTAAATAATTTGATTGCTTTAAACGGATGAGATTTCTTTAAATTATATGAGTCATATAGTCTAATACACTACATATAATGGCTTCTCTACACCACGTTTAAAACTATACATAACATACTACTTTTTGCCGACAAAATCAGCGCATCAGTGAAATTTAGTATGGCTAGTACTAGGCTAGATTACTTACATACTTACATACTTACATACGCACACTACAAGAAAACTTCTCTGATACGTCGATCCTTTCCCGACTACATTAAGTCGTCGGCATACAGAGTCTCCCGCGGCAACATAATGTCGGTATAAGGGAGTCTAAAATTTTTTTTATGGATCTTTTACCGACGACAAGTCGTCGGTATCGAAAAAGCCCGGCTAAACAACCCTCGAGCACGAATTTTTCCTGGAAATCCCACGATTGCAAAAATCTCTCCCAGCGACATCTTGTCACGATACCATTTTTGTTTATTTATTTTTTTTGGTTTTTCCTATTTTCATGGCCATTTAATTAATAAGAATTAAAAAACATAAATCATTTTTCCCGACGACATAGATATGATAGTTTACATTTTTTTGGTTTTTTAAATATAGTCTACTTAAGTAAACGACCCCATTTCGCGTGCTCTATGCTGACGACAGGTCGTCGGGACAAATCAAAATGCCCTAAAAAACCCACATTCATATCTAGATTGTCAATTTCTCCTAATTTTTGCTCCAAAGTTGCGGCTCTGACTGGTTCCAACTAGTGCGAATTCATCAATATTGATTGTATAGAAGCCTTAATCATCGAATTTCTCAACTATTACTTATTCTTCTTTATAATGTAAGTAAAAATGTTCTTAAAAGTTAAGGGATGTTTTTTGTTTTCACTTTCCAGCAATTATTTATATATGGACGTTGATGAACTCAACCGACTCCAAATGAATTCTTATCCGTTGAAATTCATCAAGATTAAATCATTACCCTTTAAACTAGGCAGTTACATCAATTTTTGCAGCGGTTTTCAACGATTTTTGGCGGTTTTCAGCGGTTTATGGTGGTTTTTCAGTTACCTACGGATCATTGACATATGTCTCATGTTTTGACACAAGTCACATGTCATTTTGGTATCATTATTGTTTTACTCTAAATATTTTAAGAAAGACAATTTGAATTTGATTATACCATAATTAAGGCTCCCAATAAATTTAAGTATGGCAACCCACCTATAAAATTACTAATTGGTGCGTCACCCAAGCGAATTTGACACTGAGAGGCGAGGTTGTAATGAGTCAAGGGTCTAAGTGTGACTAGAACTCTGTAGACATCTAACATATGTAACTTGACACGTTGAAAGAAACAGTGTTATGATTGTTCACTCGCAAATCAATAATTGTGATCCAAAATAACAAAAAAGTTCGCTTTAATAAAGTTGGTTTAGACAAGTTTTATAGAAGAATTTATACAATGTCCTAAAGTAATGGAGTCGTTATTAGAGCACTATGTAGGAGAGGCTAGAGTGTTTTGGGACACATATTGTGATGATCATGTCATTATAAGAATGCACTATTTAATGTGACATAATTCTTTTGTTTTTGCAAGACAAGTACACCATTTGAAATAGGATATGCAAGTGTGGGTGAGCCATGTCAACAATGAATCGAAGAATCAATGAAAGAGATTTACTTCCAAGTCAAAATGAAATCCTTGTTTGACTAGTCGTTGAGGATTAAGAAGAAGAATTAATTATGACAGCCACTAAGAAAAAAAATGAAAGGAAAGGAAAAGATACAGAATGATGTGTTGGTATACAGGAAGTTTAATGTACTACACGATAGTGCTTAGAAGATCAAGGAAGGATGACAAGGATTTTAATGGGACGCATATGTTCAACTCGGAAGTAAAGAGGTTCTTTTCGGCATTCGACTTCCATTACCATTGGTCATTAGATGTTATAGATTCCACTGGATTGATCTACATAGATGGTAATGATATTCACATTATACTTGAATAAGGATGGTTTAAAGGAAACTGTGATTGTGTTTGTCTAGGCAACAAAGTAAGCAACTATAACATCTTCACGAAATAAACGTTAAACATTTAATCATCTCATGCTAATGGAATCTTCAGAAGGAATTGAAATCCAGACAAGAAAAGATTTATTTAAAGTGGTTTAATATAAGTGAAAGCAGAACAACTTTGTCATTTAAAAAAAGTTATCACAATCATTTCAGAACCAAATTAATGATATCCGAATTGAACATACAACATAACAACGTACAAGTGACCCATGCATGCATTCTTCTTCTTTTACGGCTTATTAACAGACATAAAATAAACATAGAAATAAAAACATACTTGATGAAAACACACAATCAAACAAACATAAAAACTAACTTAAATTCTTGAGAATTATAGACGGACCACTCTCATCATATTCAGCTTTGGTAATCCACATCTGGTTAACATGAAAACATATATTTTAATTAGTCTTAATTAAACAACTCACTATATGAACATATATATATATATATATATATATATATATATATATATATATATATCTTTTTACAAATTTATTCATTAAAATACTATGTTAGTACCCCGACTCCCTGAATATTACACAAGTTGAAAAAAAAATTATAAATAATAGTTATCATTGTAGATCTAAATTATAATACGAAATATTATTAAAATTGTGTATAATTTAATCCTTTAAGTAATAATTGTATTATTCCTTGAATTACTCTTTTAACTTTTTATTTATTTAATATCGAGAATTTAATTTCAAAGCTATTATGTCAATATTTGATGTCATGTGATCAAGAGGATAATTTAATTACCGAGAGGAAGCTGCTGAGAGATGCAAGGATCGACCCACCAATCCATGCATTGTATTTCCTTTCTGGGCTTGCAACAACCTTGATCTTCATGCTGCTTGGGGCAAGGGCAGTGATTTCCTTTTCCATCCGGTTAGCAAAACCAGGGAACATGGTTGAACCACCACTCAGCACAATGTTGCTATAAAGATCACGCTTTATGTCCATATCATAAGACTTTATTATGGAGTTATTCAGAGTCTCGTGAATGCCATCAAATGTCATTCCGTTTAGATACGGCTCGAATAGAACCTCCGAGCAACGAAATCTCTCTGCTCCGATTCTGATCACTTGTCCATCAGGTAACTCATAATTCTTTTCAACAGATGAGCTGTTTCTTGTAGTTTCAAGTTCTTGATCATAGTCAAGAGCCACATATGAAAGTTTTTCTTTAATGTCTCGGGCAATTTCTTGTTCGACAGCGTTGTTGAAGACATAACCTCTTTCCAATAGAATCTTCATTAGGTAAAGCGTAAGATCGCGGCCACCAAGATTATGACGAACCGGCCCATGAGGAAGCATATGACCTTCATAAACTGGGACAAACTGTGACATACCATCTCCGATATCCAACACAATACCTGTACATACAACAATATCAAAAATGCTATGTCGTAAGTAACTAACTAACAATAACAATCAAAAATAGCCAAGTTATTTGTAAAGTATGTGAAGAGTAAGGTTCCAAAACAAACAAACAACATACTTGCGAACCAAAAACAAACTAACCAGTCGTGCGGCCGGATGCATACATAGAAAGTGTAGCCTGGAAGTAAAGAGACATTGCAGGAACATAGAAGCTCTCAAACATGATTTGAGTACAAGCGATTACAAAGTGCATCACACGGAGTAACCCTAATGGGTGTACCTGAGAAAAATGAACCTCAAAGAACCGAAGGACCAAAAACAAAAATGGCGACAAAGGATACCGCACGTTACACGACCTGAAAACCTGAGTAAAAATAGTAACCCTATCGCTACAGGCAGAAGCATCATCACCAGGACGAGGCAATCGGGGATGCACCGACGCCGGGATTTGATACAATCGGCAAAAATTCTGCAATTCCTCTTGCGACATTGACGACGGTGTCGAACCTAACCCGCGCCTATCCATGAATAACGAAAATAAGATGGTAGAACAAGAAAACTTACTCTACAATGGTGGAGAAATGAAGGGGCGTGAAACCAAGCGGGAAGACGAAGAAAAAGAAAGAAATGATGATACCTTTCAAATCAATCTATAAGTCACGTGGCTTCTCCCTAACCACACACATCAAAATGGAAATTACAATTATGCCCTCTAGGAGGGCCCACAAAGGAAACCGCTAATAAAAAAAATGATGAGAAAGACAGCAACAACAAATAAAATCTTTTCTTTTAGTATTACAGACGCACAAAGGAAAAGACAACGGAAGTCAAGGGGAAAACAGGTTATGCACGGATCTTCCAAGTTCAGAAGGTGACCCCTGAAGAGCGGCACCAACTGAACTGGGGGGACTTGATGACAGTACACAGGACAAGCTATTGTCATTAGGAGGCATGGTAGCATTAAATGACGGTAATCATGACTGATATAGCATTTAATGAAGACCATCACACCATTAATTAGGAGGCATGGTCTGTAAGGGAGTCAGCCGCACATCAGTCAATCTGACTGATGGACTGGCAGAAGGTCCTTACCTGGTAGACAATAACCCAGGGGGTGTTCAGGAAAACTAGAGGGGAAAGACCAAGGAAAGATGTTATAAAGGAAGAAGATAAGAAGCTGAACGATCATTCAATACAGAACAACCACTTATCACCTAAGCATTAAAGAAAGTCTTTCATCTTTCCAGGAGAGAGAGGGAGGTCCTTACGCTGGAATAGAATTCTCTTTAACTTGTAATCGCACTCCGATTGAAGTTCATAATTGTAGGCCTCCTGGAGGATTGTTATGTATAATGTCCATAGTTAGTGAATGAGATTGTTGTTCGCGTCTTGTCTGTGTTGTTCATAGCTAAACGTGTTAAAATTTGGTTCATCACGTAGTACCATTGCAACATGTTTTTTTCTACATTTCGGTTTCTTATGCAACTTCATATGCCACTTTTTACGTATAGTCTACATTTTTCATTTATTTCCAAATATATCATCTTTACGTACTTTTTCTTTACATACTTAACCATAACTAAAATTCGCTGCAAGACGCGAAGTTATGTTACTACTCTTTTATTGTCTATTACTTTTACTATATATATATATATATATATATATATATATATATATATATATATATATATATATATAGGGGAATGCTTCATTGTTAACCCACTTTTATTGCGGTAACCCGTATAACTCTACCAAGATCAATCCAAATGTTTGTTTTTTTTTAAATATCATTATTACACGTAAACAACAATTTCTTCTTTTATGTGTATGTGTAAATTTATCACCGTTTAATATTTAATATCAGTGTAAGTTTTGGTTACATTAGCAGGGTTCATAATTTTTGGTACAATGTAATTTAAACTTACACTTCTTTTAAGTCTTAAACGGTGATAAATTTACATACACACAAAAAAGAAAAAGCGTTGTTTATGTGTAATAATGATATTAAAAAAAAGAAAACAAAGATTTGGATTGATCTTGACAGAGTTATACGGGTTTCCGTAATAAGAGTGGGTTAACAATTGATCTTTTCCCTATATATATAGGGTATGAATAATTTGAAAACCACTTTTTATTGTGAAAACCCAGCAAACCTCATGTAAAACATACGTAACAAAACGTAAAAACAACTTATAAAACATACGTAAAAACGTAAAAAAATTCCATTAGATCTGACGTAGTGTTACGTATATTTTACAACGTAAAAAAAATTTTATAAAATATTTCTTTTAAAATATTTCTTCGCCGCTTTTTTTATTTTTTTTCTAAAATGTGCCAAATAATGTTACAAACCTGTAAAAAAAATTCAAAAAAAAACGTTTGTTTTACATGAGTTTTCAAGGTTTTCACACTAAAATAAGGTTTTCATTTTATTAATCCCCTATATATATATATATATATATATATATATATATATATAGGAGAAGTATAAATTAAAAATTCACTTAAGTTGAGAAAATCCATGAAAACTCGGTGTAACATTCATTTTTTTTTCTTTTTTTGTGTTTAGGTATGTAATATATGTTGTTATAAGAAAATAAAAAAAAAATTATATGCGTTTGTTACACATATGTTACATATTTCTATTTTAGTGTTACACAACGTAAAAATGATATTATGTAACATATGTGTAACAAGTACTTAATGGTTGAGATCATATAGTGTGTTAATTAAGGGATTTAAATATAAGACTATAGGGGTAGATTAGTGTACATAATTTTTTTATCTCTCCTAAGAATTAATCAAATCCTAAAATTATGTTTCTCACTCCTCTCCTAATTTACATAAAATTATAGATCAAAAATCTACATTTTTTCATTAAAAAAATTGAATTTAAACAATCTGGTTTTTTATGAGAATATTTAAGTAAAAATATGTATTTTTTTAAACAAACGGATTAGCTCGACCAAATTACATATATGTAATCAATCACACAGAACAATGTAAACACATATGTAATATGATTAGGTATGTAAGCATACACGCAAATCTGATTACAATGTGTAAGCACGTAACTTGGCAAGTGTAATAATATATATGTATATCATTTGATTAAAAAATATAAAAAAAATCATACAATCTGATTATATATATGTAATCATTCAATGAGAACAATGCAAGCACATATATAACCTGATTATGCATATGTAATCATGCATATGGTACATGCATGATTATATATCCATAACCAGATTACGTATATGTAATCATGTCTTGTATCATAGATATATATATATATATATATATATATATATATATATCTCCTGATTAAAAAAATGAAAAAAAATACAATATGATTACGTATATGCAATCAATCAAACATAATAATATAAACACATATGTTACCTAATTACATATATGAACCCTAAACTACGAAAAAATGGCCTATCTGAAAAAGCCAAAAGTTGTTTATGATTGCATATATGTAATCATATAACTTGTTAATATAAACATGAGTACATATATGTAATCATAACTGGTTAATATAAAACTTGGGTTACGTGTATGTAATCAGATAACTCGTTACATATTTACTTGATTACATATATATAAGAAATAAGTTACATGTTCTAAAAGTTGAGGGTAGTAATGAATCGAGAGAATGATTTGCAACTTAAACAATAAAACGAGATCATGAGATCTTTTCAGCTATGGTAGATAATAAAATCATGGTTTCACAAAAACAAACTAAATCAACACAAAATTATATATATTATCCTACTACATATGTTTCATCGTACAATTCGTTTTACAAATGATATGTCCAATTCTCGTAACATGATAATAAAAACACAAGATTAAAAATAGAAAATGAAAATAAATCTAACTATCACATATAAGAACCATAAACCATGAAAAAATGGATTATCTGAAAAAAAAAGCAAAATTTTTTTGTGATTACATATATGTAATCATATAATTGGTTAATATAGACTTGATTACATCAGATAATTCGTTACATAGAAACCTGATTACATATTGTAATCATATAACTGGTTACATATAATCAAAAGAACTTTATTGAAAACAAGTCTTCAAATATACATGGTTTTTTTCTTAACACTACTCTAAGTTCGGCAAAAGAATGGTGATTGAAGTCTCATCCATTGGAAAAAAAACACAGGCACGCCAAAAGTGCAGCCAAGATTAGCCCCTGTTTTTTCAAAACCTTAAGAACTATCAAAACTTTAGGCAATGAATTCGTCATTGATAATTTAATTTAATCAAAACCCACAAAATTCCCCTTTAATAGCCACAGCCACCCTGCATCCTATCATCAAACCTAATCAAAATCCAACCAGATTCGAACCAGATGCAAAAACCTAATTAAAAACTACATACGAAGGTGGTGGTGGGGCGGTAGTCAGGCGGGTAGTGATGTATATTTTGTGGAGCCGAGAGATGTTGCCGACAGGTGGGGGTATCACCAGATCGGGGAAGGAAAGGGGTAGAAGAAGGAATGGGGAAGAAAGAAAGTGGTGGGGGGGGGGGTGGAGTAGGGGTGGGTCACCTGGCGACAGTTTGTGGTGGACGTCGTCCATCTTTGATCTTCCTCCTTCAATCACTGTCACACCGCCCCCCATGGCGGAATCACGGGCGGTGAGACGATGTGGAAATCAATAGTATTATGTTTTATAACAATGCTTAATCATCAATTCAACATTTCAAAATAAACACAAATAATAGTAATTGTCTAAATTAAACTATTACATCACTTAGAGATTCCAAAAGATTATGGCCTAAATCATCTAAGCTATAATAACGAATCTTCGTGATTAATATTCCAAAAACTTGCAACCAACCTCAGGTTTGATTTAGTGACCTGAAAAGCATGAGAAAAATAGTCAACAATATGTTGGTGAGTCACACAAGTTTAGGGACTCGACAAAATCAAGCCCTGGGTTCATCTCCCCAAGTTTATGCTATATGTAAATCATTTTATATGTTATTCACAAGTTAGTAAGGATGAAATTTACATAAGACCACAACCAAACCTATGACTGATTGCCCTTGTTTATGATCTCATGATCATCAAACTCGTCCCGAGTTCAAAGTATACAATAGAGTTAGAAATATTCATCCACAGTGTTTGAACATGTCATTGGGTGACTGTAGCTAGCAAGACCACCCGATAGGTGAATGGGTTGTCAACCAGAATAGTACTATTCAATATATCCCCTGGCCCAAACCTATGAGTTAATGGTTGTGTCTAGGCATAAATAAAAGGGGCTTACAAAAGAATAACAAACCTTATGAAATGTAAATCCAATCCAGCCCATGTTTTATCAATAACATAGATAGCATAAAGTCATAAAAAGTTTAAGTATCACGCTTTTCACCCTAAAGAATAAAATAGTATAAAAGGGGTTGTGAAACTCACAGTCGAGTTGTGGTGACAGAAAACTGAGATTCGGAGGTGCGGTAGGGCTTCACTACACAATCCCTACAATGTTCCAAGTTCTTTATCAACATTCATGTTTTTGAGGACATTTGTTACCCCATTTGTTTGTCATAAGTGTATGTTTCTCAACATCATTATTATATACCAAAATTACTTGTAGGTTAACATAAGTATTTTATTCTTTGTTTATACTTGATATAAGAGTTCTTAATCTTCAAAGTTCCGTATATATGACTTACACATGAACTTTTTGTTATTAATCCTTGTATAAATTTTCGGTTGACTCCTCATGTCCTAAACCTTTCATTACAAATCCATGTCATGGTGTCCACTCCCATTTTTACCTTTTGTCTTTAAGTTATTTAGTTAAAACCAGCCGTGTTTTACATTCTTTGTTTAAAAGATCGATTTTTATTGTTTTCAAAATGGTAGGTTTCCAACCTCATATATCATGGAGTATTGTATCTTGACTCAAGATTCATACTTATAGCCCATATGGTTTCTTGTATCTATATATATACACACATATGGTTCGGGATTCAACCTCCTTTTATAGTAACTAAGTGGAGATTTTAGTGCTCCCCCAGGTACCATGCATGTGCGCATGCATGGTTATGTACGCTCAAGAAAACCTACAAGGCTTACTATGAGATAAACATGGGTACATCCTTAGATGTTTTTAGACTTTCTTTCAGCCCATGACATACCCGTTTGTGAAACCCTTTTTCCTTCAAGTTCTTACTGATCATATTACTTATACTTGTTTCCTCATTCTTTTCTTTTATATCCGTCCATGGTTGCTGTTCGTAACCCATAGAAGTCCATGCTATGCATGCGATCGCATGCATGGTTTGGTACTTGGCTACTCATGTCCGGCTTCCCCTTTTAGTGGTAGGAGTTTATTGAGTTTTAATGTGTTTTAAAAGAGTTCATTCCATGGTTATGTTATAAACTCTTCTGATTCTTTTCAAAACAGTGGGTTTTAAGAAGGAGTTTATTAGTTTTGCTCAAGAGTTCATAGTTTCTGGTTTCATACCTTTAGCAAGCAAGGTTTAAGGAGGGATCACCGGCTCCTGTGCTGCGCACGTTCGTAAGCAAGCTGGGGCTGGTCGAGTCTTCTTTGTTGCGGCTGGCTGCGCTTCTAGTTCTACCAAAAAGATCTTAATCGTGGCTGTTGTTGTGAGGAAGATGGGAGATAATTGGTAAAGTGTAACGGCGAGTGAAGTAAAGGTGGTGGTATACCAATTGGCTGAGAGTTTTTGAGGTAGCAAGAGGGTTTTCGAATCCCCCTTTTGGTGTAGGAAGCTTCGATCGGCTGTATACGGAGAAACAGGAAGAGATTTTGTTGGTGTGGGCTGGATGGTCAGCACAAGGAGGTTATTTATAGGGGTCTTTGAGGGTTCCTTTTTGATGCATTTGTTTTTGTTAAGGGCTGAATTGCAATTCAAAAGTGTAGGTTATGATGGTCCTACTTTACTAGAAGCATGTGTCTTAGGTTAGGTTCTTAGGGGTAGTACATTTTTCTTCATTGAAACACCACCCCCTCTATCCTTAGATGTTGCTGTTTTGCAGGGTAAAGGAGCTGTCCATCTACTACTGCAAGTGATTTCTGTCGTTCTTGAGGCTGCCGAAGGTATGGGGTGAGGGGGAAGGGTGTTCGGTACTTGAGGCATCAAGAAAAAGAAGAGGGTTAAGTAACTCTTTGATTTTCTAAGATCTTCCTTGGCTGAAATTTAGCTATGTTATTCTATAAAATCTTCACTTTTGATTTTGAAATGACTACACCCTCAAGTTAAGTTTTGTTTAGATTAATTGGTTCTACCCTCATTGCCCTAGTAAAGATTTAACTAGAAAGATTAGTTATTTAGTTTGATATTATTTGAAATAGAAGTGTTAACTTTGTTAAACTTAATAATTTTTTTTTTCTTTGTATTCGGTTGGCATGGTATGGAATAAAGAAATATGGTTGTCATTTAGTTTAGTCAACTAATGTTAGAGTTTTGAGGTTCTTAAATTTCTTGGTGTTTAATTTGGGATAGTCACAGCTAGTTGGGGAGAACCTATAATCCATCGCACCCTCATTGATCATATGTGATTGGGTTAGTTTATAAAGTTGCATGTTTATGTGTGTGTTTCACGTAGGCATGCCTATGCTTGCTTGCTTTTCTTTCGTGCAAAGAATGTATATACACTTATGTTT
This sequence comes from Mikania micrantha, assembly GCA_009363875.1. Lineage (NCBI taxonomy): Eukaryota > Viridiplantae > Streptophyta > Magnoliopsida > Asterales > Asteraceae > Mikania > Mikania micrantha. Next base: position 43,010,520 of record CM018694.1, on the reverse strand, counting down.
ATAGATGTTTTGTAGTTGGTGTCACTTGGTGTCCTATATATATATATATATATATATATATATATATATATATATATATATATATATATATATATTTGTTTACGTATGCTGATTTAGTCGTTTTATCTTCACTTAAGTTGTTAAAATAAACTGCTTGTTTAATTTAGTATGATCCCCAAGTTTTTTTTAACCGTCTTTGTTCTAAAAATATAGTTTAACATTAAGGAATTTAATACCTAATTTATTGTTGGTTGTTACAGTCTCCCCCGGTTAATTGAATTTCGTCCCGAAATTCATTTGTCGTTGAAGGGGGGGGGGGGACTCTTGTTGAATAGTTGATGATACTTTTGTTTAATCTGATCCTCTCGTTACCATGTGAATTCTGGCCCACACCTAGAATTCCAGCGTACTTTAACTATAGGAATGCGACTTTTTTTTAGCTTCTTGATTTCACGATCCATGATTTCAATAGGTTCCTCGATAAAATGGGCTTAAATTCAAGTTAAATTCCCATTTGTAACCACTATCCCACAAATATATCATTACAAGTTCTAAATTATCATGTTTTAAATTCAATTTACTTAACTAAAATATTAATTTAAAAATCATTTATTTTAATTCACTTAAGTCCATAAATCATTTTATTTCATTAAAACATCATTATCTTTAATTAAAGTGATATTTAACATATGATGGGCTTAAATTAAGCCCATTGGCCCAATTCGGCCCAATATTAACCTTTGTATATTCCATGATTCTTAACCCATCTTTGGCATAACTGATCCTAGATAACTCGTGTGAATTATCTAAATTAGCTATCCGTTCTATAAATTTTCTAAAGAATTTGGTGTTAACAATTGCATTAACACCCTGAATTTCAAGCTTTTATTTTGATCCCGTGACATTTCCCAAATGTGTTGATTTCCAAAGTTACTGTTAACCCCTATTTTAATTAGTTGTAAGGTTTAAGAAATCCCTTCCTTAGAACCCCTAATATTTCGTGCACACACATGAGGAACCTAACCCGATGCATGGTTTACATACACATCTCATGCACACACCAACCACTCGTGTATCCATAGCCTTATAACTTGGCGACCTAACTGGGTGTACTTAGTTTCTCCTTATAGTTGATCGAGTTTAAGTCTAAACGACCCAATGGTTCGACCCTTGCCCTAAATATGCTGGTGGGAACATTGGTTCGCAGCCCTCCTCAAGGATTTAAGGGTGCCAAGGTTCGGCTAAATCAATGGTTCGTCCAAGGTTCGACTAAGGTAATAGGTTCGCTGGTTTTTAGGATAAAACAGCTAAGGTCCGGCCATGGAAGTTCGTTTGGGGGTAGGTTCGCAGCACCCTTGAGGAATAGAGGGTTCGCTGCTAATGGAGGTTCGGCTGAGACTCTTGGTTGGCAGCATGCATGCATGTTCGTACGACTCTAGGTTTGGCACTCATGCAACATCGGCCCAAGAGAAGGTTCATGGCCAAGGTTTGGTTCTCATGGTTCATTGGCCACAGGTTCGGTTCTCATGGTTCATTGGCCACAGGTTCGCCACTCCAAGGATTCGGCTAGGTCCTAGGGAAACCTTGGGTTCGTGACACCTGTGGTTCGGCTGAGCCCAGGTTCGCTGCATGAGGGTTTGGTTCTTGCCATGTTACAGCCCTTGAAGGTTCAGCCGATCAGTGGCATGTCACGAACCTGTATCATCCTCTTCATCGTCACCTTTAGCCTGTTTCAGATCAGTTCCCAAAGTTTCCTAGCCGTTCATAAGTGTTTACCTAAGTGATTTCGCGTAACACGTCGTTTCTTTGTACTTTTCGTAACGAAAACGAATCGGTTTATAAATTAAGATTTATAAAAATTATTTTAAGTGGTTATTCCTAGTAAATTAACTACATATCTTTCGTTTTAATTTAAATTTCTGAAATGTTAAATTTATTGTTTAAAATTGAATCGTACAGTCGTCGCGCGTATTCGTTCGAATCGTCACCCGTACGAACACGACGATAACTATACTTTTCAATATTTTTTCTAATTATCGGACATCATTCAGAACGTTAAATCTTCAGATTTATTCGTACAGATCGTCACCTATACGAATAATCCGTCGATTTAACATTCACGTAACGACATCCGTGTTATTTTGTTCTGTAAAGCCTCACATACGTTTATACATAATAAAATCCTAAAAAGTAATCACATGATGGTTCTGTGTTGCCAGATAATTATCTGACTAATGAACCATGTTTTCTGAACTTTGTTTCTCTGAAATGATTCTGAGTTTGCTATATGATAACACGATATGATAATGATAATTGATATGAATATGAAATACACTGAAATGCATATAATGCGTACCTGATTACTGTTCATGTTACTGTTTGAGATCACTGTTCCGGTACGATTCCGGCACTGATGTTACATCGGTTGTCTGAGAAATTAATAGTTAACATTAAAATTTACGGTTTTTCATCGTTAACTCAATTTATTCACTTATGATTTATCATTTTATGCCAATCCATGCATATCCATTAAATTTGTTAACCAATTCATCACCACGTTCGTTTCAGATAGTGTACCACTAAGCGGTGAAAAATGAAAATCATCAAGTACAAACCATGCATTTAAAACAAAATACTCTTAGGCTAATTTTTAATAGCTTTAATTTAATAAAAAATATTTAATTTTTAACTCGTTAATTACTTGAGTTTAGCATACTAATCACATAGGATTTGCTCGCCAAAACTCATGGATGTCACAGTCTCCCTCTGTTAAAGAAATTTCGCCCTCGAAATTTAAACTTGTGAGTGAGGATGATTTCTATCAAATAAATGAGGATACTTTTGCTTGAACTGGTCTTCCCGTTCCCATGTGTATTCTGGACCTCTCTTGGAATTCCATTTGACCTTAATAATTGGGATACGACTCTGTCTAAGCTTTTTTAACATTCTTATCCACAATTTCAATTGGTTCTTCTATAATGTGTAATTTGTCATCTAATTGAATTTCTTTCGAGGTATGACTAGTGTTTCATCCGATAAACATTTCTTCAAATTAGATATATGAATATATCATGTATATCAGATAATTCATGTTGGAGTTCCAATCGATAGGCTACAGAACTAATTCGTGCAACAACTTTAAATAGTCCAATATATGTTGGATTCAACTTGCCACTTTTCCAAACCTAATTATGCTTACCCCAGGTGATACCTTTAACAAGACTTTGTCCCCTGCTTGAAATTCTAAGGGTTTTCTTCTATTATCGGCATAACTTTTCAGTCTATCTCTAGCAACTTTCAACCTTTCTTTAATCTTAAAAATTGTATCAGTCTTTTCTAGAATGATTTCTGGACGTGTAAGTTGGCTATCTCCGATTTCCCTCCAGCATAGTGGCGATCTACATTTTTGACCGTAAAGGACTTCGAAAGGCGCCACATTGATGCTTGTGTGATAACTATTAATGTAGGAGAACTCAACGAATGGTAGATGAGTATCCCAATTTCCACCATAGTCTATCACGCAAGATCTTATCATGCCCTCTAAAGTTTGGATGGTTCTTTCACTTTGGGCATCGGTTTGGAGATGATATGAAGTACTAAAGTTAAGACGTGTCCCCAAAGCAGTTTATAGTGTTTGTCAAAATCGTGAAGTGAATCTACTATTCCTATAAGAGATAATTGAAACTGGCACACCATGTCTAGTTACAATTTCATTAATGTATAGTCTAGCCAACTTCTCCATTTTGTAATCTTCTCTAATAGGAAGAAAGTGAGCAGACTTGGTCAATCAATCAATCAACAACAACCCAAATACCATCATAAGCACTAGAAGTTCTAGGTAATTTTGAGATAAAATTCATTGTAATTTGTTCCCACTTCCATTATGGAATTTCAGGATGTTGTAACAATCCTGACGGTTTCTGATGTTCAACATTGACCTTAGAACAGGTCAAGCATTTTCCTAAATAGGTAGCAATTGATCTCTTCATCCCAGGTCACCAATAAAATGTTTTCAAATCATTATACATCTTGCTAGAGCCTGCATGAATTGAGTATTTGGACTTATGGGATTCAACCATGATAAGTTCTCTTAAACCATAATGGTTTGGAATCCAAATTCGATTCATGAAATAGAGAATCTCATACGTTTTGGTTTCACATCTCTTTTCCAACCGAATCAATGCTTCATTCTTCAAATTATTTTCTTTAAGTGCTTCAATTTGTGCAACTTTAATCAGAGTCTTTAAGCTAGTTCGAATAATTATTCCCAAAGCATAAACTCGAATGGGTTTGACCCTTTCTTTCCGACTCAATCCATCGGCTACTATATTGGCCTTTCTAGTATGATATTTTATTTCACAATAATAATCATTCGCTAACTCTACCCATCTCCTTTGACGCATATTTAACATTTTCTGGTCAAAGATGTGTTGAAGAGTTTTATGGTCAGTGTATATCGTTCACTTGGTACCATAAAGATAATGTCTCCAAATCTTAAGTGCAAAACCACAACTCCAAGTTCCAAATCATGAGTGGTATAATTATTTTCATGAACTTTAAGTTGTCGTGAGGCATAAGCGATGACTTTGCCTTTTTGCATTAAAACACAACCAAGACCTTGTGAGAAGCATCACAATACACTATAAAATTGTATGTTCCCTCAGGAAAAGATAAAATAGGTGCACTACATAACTTCTGCTTCAATATTTGGAATGCATTTTCTTCTTTTTCCCCACTCAAATTTTTTATCTTTTTGGGTAAGAGTGGTGAATGGCACAACTATCCTCGAGAAATTTTCAAATAAACGACGATAGTAACCCACTAATCCTAAAAATGATCGAATTTAGTTGGGAGTTTTGGGGGTCTCCAAATTTTCAATAACTTCAAATTTCATGGTATCAACTTGAATTCCTTTTTTGTTGATTACATGACCCAGAAAATGTTATTCGTGGATCCAAAATTCGCATTTTGAAAATTTTGCATAAAGTTTTTCATTCCGCAGAAGTTCAGAAATTAGTTTCAAGTGTTGTTCATGATCTTCTTTATTTCGTAAATAAATTAGTATATCACCAATTGTGACACCCCGCAATATCCAGGTCAGCATTCGATTTAACTAAATGATAATTTAATTCATTCTTTCATACGAACACTAGAATTAGTTTAATTTAGTGTGACACGTGGCACAGTAGTACAAACACAAAAAAAATGAACGATAATTCGATGAATTATCGAGAACGCACACATGTGTCTAAAACTCCCGAACATTGGTGAATTAGCGGACAAAAATGATTCGAATAAATAAAAATAGTCATTTGGGTCTACTCGAAACCCGTCGTGGTATACGACGAGCCACGGCGAAATCCTTTGTGGTACGCGAAGGACTGGGAGGGAGAATTCGAACTCAGCCGAATGGCTTCACGGTACGCCATGACTGATCAAATTCGATCGGCGGTACGTGGCGTGTCTTGGTGGAGAACCCGACTCTTTTGTCCTTGGCGGTACGCAACACCTCCCAAAAGCATAAAACTTTATAAAACCCAACCCCTTTTCATCTGTTACCCTTCCACACTTCTCTCTTGATCACCAGACTACAATCTTGGCCATTTCTCTCTGCCAAACACTTCCCATCCCCCTGGAAGCGATAACCAACACTTGAGAAGCCACATTTGAAGGATGGAAGTTTGAAGTGTAACACCCCGACCGATGGCGGAAACGTCGGGATGCCACGAGGGATGTGTAGATTGTTCATAAGCTCGTGGGCATCTAATCAACTCATCACATATCAATTAATCAACCAAATTAATTACATCAAAAATCATATTCATCATGAGCTAGTTACATCAAATACACAAAGGATTTAGCTAAACTAACTAAACTCTAGTCTTCAGAATTTCAGTTATTTTAGCTAAGTCCAAGAACCTAAGTGCTGATGTCCAAAAGATGTAGAGCTATCATGCTCTACTTACTTCTCCTCCTTTCTTGAAACATGTAGAAAATCAAGTGTCAAGTACGAAGTAGTTGGTGACAAATCATAAGTTTTTATGTATTAAAAACGTTTATAAAATGTTTATATAAGTTTATAAATGGGTTTATAAAAGTTTATAATTTCCCGAGAGAATCCACATGTGCACCTGCGAAATAATCCAACTCTACCAAAAACCAACAAACACAACATCCAAACCATCCAAGTAATCACATACACAATAATCACAAATAATTATTCACATATATTCAACCAATCACATCAATTCAATAAGCATCAATCATCATAATCATATCAATTTAAGTTACCGTGGAGGACCTCAGTCAACTCAATCAACGGCGGAATCATCGCGGAGGACCGCAGTCAACTCAACCAACGATATTCCTGTAAGTGTCTTCGTGCACTGCGGAGGACCGCAACCAACTCAACCAACAGTGGAATTACTGAGGAGGACGTTAGTCAACTTACCAACAGTAACTCAATCATTGCGGAGGACCTAAGTCAACTCAACCAACAATGACTCACGGATAAGTAATAATCCATCTCAATCGATAATCAATAATAATCCATTAATATGAATATCATATTGATAATCCAGGTGTCCCCCATGTGTTATCAAAATAATATTTAAATTTGTATACATGTTCCACCTCCAAGTTTAAAAACAAAATGGTTTTAAAAGGAGGTTATGAGAACTCACATGAATTCCTCCGATTCAGTGTTCTTGTAAAGTGCGTGCTCACGTAGATGAAATCAAAAGCAAATCAATAATATGTAATTATCGTATGTTTGTGTTCGTGAGTACATGCATTTATTACTATTGTATTTCCTTAGAAGTTTACTTTAATACTCCTGAGTATTTCATTAACTTAGTTAATTCAATTCTAAGTTAAAATAAATTTACCCAACCTTATGTAAATGTTTATCATTAAGATATAGTTTATACTTGCTACATTCTAACTATCTTGTAAGGATAAACATATTATTAGGCAATATGTGTATTCTCATAGATAACCTTATTCCTACACTTACCTATACATATATGCATGATCTTTATTAAATCAACCACCATAATTCAAGTCATAAAAATCAAATTTATATTCAAGAAAATTATATTTAAGTTATTCCCATAAAATGTTCTCATTTTATACATTCTCATATTTCAATCTATGTGATCAAGAAAATGGTGACAACTTATGCTTTTATCATGCATACATGCACTTAGGTAAAATTATGATTCCATGTACTTATGAAATCTTTATTTTTGGTCCGTAACTAATTTCAACAGTTCTAGGCCTAGCCACATCGTGATACAATAACGACCAAGTTCAATGAGTATAAGATCAGTGAACCCCCCAGATAACCATCATGGGTTCGGCCCAACTAAGTCTAGGTTCGGCCCAGGCAGTTGGCATGGTTAGGTTCGCTGAATACACTACGAAATCCCAAGGTTCAGCCAAAATAAAAGGGAGGTTCGTGAGCTAGGTTCGCGGCCAGTTAACTCAGGTTCGGCTCGCTTAGGGTTCGGCCCTAGAGGATGGTTCGGCTCGAAACTTTAGGGTTCGCATGGCTAGGTTCGTTACACCTTATAGGTTCGCTGGACCAAGGGTTTGGCTAGGGTGTAGCTTCAGCTAGCCAAGGTTCGTAGGAGCCGAAGGTTCGTGGGACTAGGGTTCGGTGGGGTTAGGTTCGGCTGGGTTGCAGCTTTCTAGCCATGCAGGTTCGCCCAGGGGAAGGGTTCGGCTCCCCTTATCACCTAGCTCCCTGGGAGGTTCGGCCATCAAGGTTTGGCCACCTCCTGCTTTTGCTTCGCGAACCAGTAAGCTCAGGGCTGTTCATCACCATCATCATCAAGTTCTAAATTATTGCAGGTTCGTTTATGGCCTCTTTACACTCCTACTAGTTCGTTTTAACAAGAAACCCTAATATCGGTGAAAGAAAGTGGCTGCCATATACACATGAAACCTTTGACAAAACCAAAAAGTAAAGCACATATTTTACCTCGAAAATTCAACCAAATTGCAAGTTTCTTCGTGGGTTTGTGTTCTCCTCGATCACGCGGTCGTGTAGGAGCCAAGATCTCGTGATTCCGACAAGAGATGAAGGAGATAAACTAGAGAGAAGGTAGAGAGAGAGGGCGTTTTTGGTGCTAGAGAGAGAAGAAGAAGATGGTGAAATGAGTAAGAAGATGTGATTCTTCTTTCTTATACACCAGATTGTCCCCCCCCCGTGCTCGGTCTCGTTTATATCGCATAAAAAAAACTAATAAGTGCTCGGTTCATTTCGTAGAATATATTTAAAACATAAAACGTTTAAGTAAATAGTTTCGTTTTAACAAAAATGATTTTTAAATGGAATCCTCTAAATACAATGCCTTCGTTTTCTTTCGATAAATTAATTATTTAAGTAAAACGATTTATTCGAATTTGTTTTAGATTGTGATTCCTAATAAATGTTATTTGTTTCCATTTATTAATTTAATATCGTTAGATATTATTTCGTTATCTCATCGAAACGCGTTACTTACGTACGTATTCGTAAAGATTGTCACCTTTCCGAATCCAACGCTCGTATCGTATTTCGATTCGATTTACGATTTACGGAATATCGTTTCAGAATATTATTCTTAATAATTATATTCGTGTGAATCGTCACCCACACGAATACATTATCAAGTTAATATATCTGAAATAACATTCGCGTTTAGATAACATTCGTAACCTCACAATCGCGTTACTATCCTCAAGAATGCTTTCATTACTTAATTATTTGAATGTTATAATTTCCCAATCACAAAACCCACTAAACCGTAACACTGGCACATCCGTGATAGTCTGAAATTTGCATATGTATAGGGCATATGTAGGGGTCAGTCGCAACTGCCCCAGCCACCGTCCCACCGTTATTTCGATAAGCCATGACCATGTGTCCTTGACTATGTTTAGTAACCAAACAATAACAAATTCCTAATTCATTTCCATTCCAACACAATAATCCATAATATGTGAATTCAACTGCGATAAACTCTCTGGTTCTGTTTAGTTGTGTTTCAACTAAACTCCCCATGGTTTATGCGTAAAATAATATGTTCTCAATATGTATACCAATATCAGTAATAACATCCAATAATTCATCATCATTAATAATTATCACATCAGGTCGTAACAGTACAATTACACATGTACGGACAACCCGAAATACAGTGATGTTACAGTCTCCCCTACTTAAGGGAATTTCGTCTAGAAATTCAACTTGGAGTGACCTTAGTGAATAAATGTGGATACTTAAGCTTCATCTGATCTTCCCGCTCCCAGGTGAATTCTGGACCACGCTTCGACTCCCATCGTACTTTGACAATTGGAATTCTACTGCGTTTGAGTTTCTTAACTTCACGGTCCAGTATCTCGACTGGTTTTTCAACAAAGTGCATGGTATCATCGACGCAGATGTCATCAAGTGTTACCTGAAGATCTTGATCAGCTAAGCATTTTCTTAAATTGGACACCTGAAACGTCAGGTGTACATTGCTAAGTTTAGGAGGAAGTTCCAGCTTGTAGGCAACCTTTCCGATCCGTTCAAGAATCTTAAAAGGGCCAACATATTGTGGAGCAAGCTTACCCTTCTTCCCGAATCGTACCACTCCTTTGCAGGGTGATACTTTAAGTAATTCCATATCGTCAACTTCAAACTTTAAAGGTTTCCGTCGTTTACCCGCATAACTCTTCTGTCGACTGCGTGCAGCTAACAGATTGTTACGGATCTGGCGGATCTTGTCAGTCATTTCTTGAATAATCTCGGGACCACTGATCTGCGATTCACCGACCTCGGTCCAACAAATAGGTGACCGACATTTTCTACCATAAAGAGCTTCAAACGGCGCCATACCAATGCTCGCATGATAACTGTTGTTATACGAGAACTCGACTAATGGTAGATGGCTATCCCAATTGCCACCGAAATCGATGACACAATGTAACATCTGTGTCGGAAACGTCATCGGAACAGTGAAATGCACAGTAACTCAGGTACACACTTCGAGAAACCATGTTTATGCTATTGCACTTAAGGCTTAACGATAAACTATTATACTATTGTCTGTGTAATCTGATTTAAACTTAACCGTTTAACAGTCAGAAACACGTTAGACAACGCTGAACACACACACGGATGCTTGTTATTGTGTTATTATGTATAAACGTATGTGAGATTAAACAAAACAAAACTATAACAGTTGTTGTTGTAGAATGCTAAACCGACGAATTATTCGTAGAGGTGACGATCTGTACGAATAAATCTGAAAGCTTAACGTTCTGAAATAATGACTGAAATGTAGAAAACAAAAGTCGGAAAGCAAAACCATTGTCGTGTTTGTTCGAGTGACGATTCAAACGAAGACGCGCGATGGCGACGCGTTCTGACGAAACGAAGACGAAAACGATACGAACGATAGTAATTTAAGAAAATAAAATATTTTAATGTTTTACAATTTTGAAACTCATCAAAAGTAATTTAAATAAACTATTTTATTTGAAACACATAAAAAATGTTCCGGAAACGCAACGAAAATGCGAACCGAGCAACCGAAACAAACCCGAACTCACTCGGGGTATAAATACCCTAAATGAGTTCATCTACCTCATTTCTCTCTTCACTTTCTCTCTCTACATTCAAATTTCCGGAACTTTCTCGCTCTAGAAAGTTTGATCTTCAATCATCAATATCTCATCCATTTCTTGATGAAATCGAGCCATTCTTGAGCCTAAACAAAGATCTTGAGCCCTTCTACACAAAAGTACAAAGAATCTGTGTTTTTGTGCAACAAATCCGAGGTATACAACCTATCTTTGTTGCAATTTTAGGGTTTTGAAACCCTTTTGATCGGCCCATTCCTTAGCCGGTTTCAAGCCAAAATACCTTAGGGAAAATACCATAACACCTTTCTAGAGTGTGTAGTAACAAGTGGAATAGGATTTGGGTAGTCATTCCCTCGATCTAGGTGGCTGTGACCCTAAGGGCTTCGAACAGCCGAATGGCTAGGCTGCAGGTAGGCCGAATGGCCACTTGGGCCGCATGTCTCCTTTTGGCCGAATGGCCAGCCCTTCATTCGATCGGCACTCCTTCCTTCGGTCACCTGCCATTCAATCGGTTCATCCTTCATTCGCCACATGCTCATTCGACTAAACCTTTTTCGGCCATGTTGATTCGGCTAAGACTCCATCCACCCATTCGGCCGGATGGCCATGACCAAGAGGAGCCATTCGATCGGGCCTTGATTATTCGACACCATACTCATTCGGCCTAGACCCTAGTTCATTCGATTTTTCCCCTGGTTCGGGCCAACTGTTTCAGTACCACCTCATTCGTGGGTAGACCACATTCGGCCCAAGGCCATTCGAATGGGATGATCTTACGGCCTAACTCATGAGCATGGGATAAGTAGTATGTGTGTGTGCATGCGTGGAGTGGGTGCATGCATGGGATTACTAGGGTTTCTTAATAAGGAGTTAAACTAGATTTAACTAAGGGTGACAAGTTGAAAATCTTTAATGATAAAGACTAAACCATCAACTTTTACTGGCCAAACAAAGGTTTAATATATTTTGTGCTTATCATTTGGGGATTTAATTAAACAACATACTATGAGATAACACTAAAGCTTTCAACTATTTCAAACGCAAAGCTTGAAAAGTCAAGGATCTAACTAAGTGTTAGCATAAATTACTCATACTTAAAACTTATTTAAGTATTAAATCATTTACGACCAAGTTAGATATTTCTAAGGGATTTCTAAGTAGGTCATACATACTAATGATGCAAGAAATAACAAAGAAGGCTAAAAGCTAAAGTTTAGGCTTAGACTTAATCAAATGGGATTAACTCAAATCTAATAAACAAATCTATGATTTCTTAAAACTCATTGGGATTCTATTAAATGAAATCAATAATAAACTATTTTAAATGAATTTAAATGATTTCTAACTTAAGATTTAATTAAGACAAATTACTTTACAAATAATTAATCAAAGCTATACGGGATCACTGGTTTTATTTATGGGTAATACCGTAAGCTAGTTAGATGAAACTATAGCAAAATATTAATAACCTAAGACACTTAGTTGCACACCGAGACCGAAACCCTAATTACGTCTATTATAACGACTTAACGTATTCGAATCTCTTAAAACAACTCAGGTGTTCAAGGTACTTAAGCTACAATCAAAGAGTGCGCACTATCTGTGGTAATACATACTAAACAACACAGGTGAGTTCATTGTCCCCTTTCAAACTATTTTAAGTTTTTACTGCGGGACTGAGAAGCATGCTAAACTTTTTAAACAAATGTTTAACTGTTGCAATTATGCTTTTAAACTTATTCAAAATGCTAATGCTATGGGTTTATGCTAAAAACTAATGCTACGGGCTTATGCTAAATACTCATGCTACAGATGAATGCTAAATGCTAAACGCTAATGCTATGGGTTAATGCTACATGCTAATGCTACGGGATTATGCTAAATGCTAATGCTATGGGTTAATGCTACATGATAATGCTACGGGATTATGCTAAATGACTAATGCTATGGGTTAATGCTAAATGCTATTGCTATGGGATTATGCTAAATGCTAATGCTACAGATGAATGCTAAATGCTAAACACTAATGCTACGGGTTGATGCTACATGCTAATGCTACGGGTTTATGCTAAATACTATTGCTATGGACTAATGCTAATGCTAACGCTAAATGCTAATAATTCTATGCTAATGCTAATGCTATATACATACATACTAAATGCTTGAAATGCTCAGAATGCTTAAAACTTTGTATGCTTTATATGCTTGCCATGCTAAAACAACGGTTTGGCCTCTCAGTGCTTGCCTTACCGGTTGTGAAGCTAGTACTTGTGCACAAGATACGTAAACGCTATGCTATTTGAATGCTATAAACTTGTATGCTAAAACTATTGGCTATGGTAGAACATACTGTTTTGGTCTCTCAGTGCTTGCCATAGGTTGTCTACCATAGTCGGGACTTGAAAAAACAGACCGTTGGTCTCTCAGTGCTTGCCATAGGTTGACCTTCATAGTCCGGACTAGAGGAACAGACTGTTGGTCTCTCAGTGCTTGCCATACAGTGATTCCTCATTGTCCACTCATGCTTGTGATATGTGACTAGGATGATTCTGGATTTCTCTAGTTGAGTTTGTGTCCTCTTATCCTTAATCAAAACACCGATGTTGCTAACCATAATTAAATCCTATATGGATTGATACTGGATTCCTTAGGGTGTTCAGTTATCCATAAAGGTAACTCTCAAAGCTAGACTTGCAGATGCTATTGTGTGCGTGTTGAAACTTTCAAACAAAATGCTAAAGCTATGATGGGAATGGGAATGGATGGTTGGTAAAATGCTTAATTATTATTAACAACAGTGTCATATGCGAATTAGTATGTGGTGGGATGGCGTCTGGGCGGGTCGTAGGCTAGACTCAGGGGTATGCCCTATATATAAGCATACCTGTAACATCTGTGCCGGAACCGTTACCGGAACAGTAAACTGTACAGTAACTTGTACAGTACCTCAGGTACACAATTCGAGAAACTATGTTTAGACTATTGATGCATTTGATTAACAAGAAACTATTATACGATTGTCTGAATTTGACTGAAACCTTAGGGTTTAACAGTCAGAAACATGTCAGACAACACAGTGTTGAAACATATGTATAATTGATGTGATATTATTTTGTGTAAACGTATGTGAGGTTAAACAAGACAAAACCTTAACAGTTATTGTTCCGGAATGCTAAACCGACTAATTATTCGTATAGGTGACGATCTGTGCGAATGATTATGTAAGTTTAACATTCTGAAATAATGACTTAACAGTAGAAAACAAGAATCAGAAAGCCAAACCATCGACGTGTTCGTTCGAGTGACGATTCGAACGAATACGCGCGATGGCGACGCGATCTGACGAAACGAATAACGACACGAACGATCCTAAATTTAAAGAAATATAATGTTTCTTATTTTACAATTTTGAAACTCATCATAAAATAATTTAACTTTAACTATCTTAATTTAAATCGCGAACAAATTAACTAAACGCGTAAAAATATGAAATTCGACGAATGAATTAATAAAACGCGTAAAGTATTATAATTCGATAATTAGAATAAACGCAACGCTATTTAAAATAATTTCTAATAATAATTGTAATCTAAACATCCTAAAATAAATTCTTTTTATTTAAGTTACGAAAAATACGCGCGTAACGTGCCGAATACGCGACGAAAACGTAAACCGAGCAACCGAAACGAACCCGAACCACTACGGGATGTAAATACCCTAAAAGAGTTGAATTTTCTCATTTAATTACAAGCTACTCTCTCTCTCTACTACATTTCCGTTTCTATCATCACCATCACCAAAAACCCACCATTTTGGTCTTTAAATCTTCATAACTTCATCAAAACTTGATGAAATTTCGTGATTCTTGCGCCTAAACGTTCATCTCGAGCTCCTCTACGTGAAAGTACAACAGATCGGAAGAGTTGTCCACGAGATTTCCAGGTATTAAGCCACGAAGTGGCTGAAAAATAGGGTTTCTTATGGCTTGTTCGACCCACACAACCTTGACCAGTTAGCCACCTTTCTTGTTGAAATCACGCACACCTCGACGACCTTACCTGACACACCACAACAGGAGAACCAGTTTGTAGCCATCTGATCGGGAAGGATGGGAAACGAAGGTGCAGGTTCGCGAGACTGATGATGGTGCCGAACCCTGCTGGTCGAGTTGGGAACACCGAACCTTCAACCTACCTCACGATCACACATGGCCGAACCCTCCTGAGCCATCACCGAACCCTAACAGCTCAAGTGACCGAACCTTTATCCCAGCAGACGAACCCTTGTGATGGGTCTACCTTGTCGAACCCTTGATCAATCGAAGCCATGCATTCCTACGAACCATGTCTGCTGAACCCTTCATTCCAGGAAACGAACCTTGGACACTGGCGAACCCCTGGACCACGAACCCTAGGGATACTTCCGAACCTTGATGCCTTAATTGAGTCCACGAACCCAAGGTTCGCTGTGTTAAAAGAATTGGAACAATCTCCTCTTGTCTCGGCCGAAGACATATAGTAGCCAAATCCACTCCAATTGATCCATATTACGTTCATTGTTGGCCCATAATCAACCACACTTGGCCCAAATTCCATATGATCAAACTGTGAGAGTTTTCTAGGCCCAACAACAATGCTGTTTAACCCAATATTAATTTCGGCTCGTGTAATTGACTGATGGGATTAGTTCGGCCCACAAGATCCTCATTTCGGCCCAATAGGGTAACCCAAAGCCGTTGCCTAGCCATGAGAGTGACTAGCCCAACAAATTCCTCTATTCGGCCCAACCATTTATTTTTGGCCCACGTATGAACATGGCCCAATCTCGGTTCAAACTATGTGCCATGATCCATTTCCTTATTGTTTGACCCACACCCATTATTCGTAGGTCCAATTTCACGTTTATAGGTCCAAAGGGTTATCCGGCCCAATAGACTTTGAATACACGTTAAACGTTTGAATAACTATTAGAAACAATAACAATGAAGAATAAAGACTTTTATGGAAAGTAAAAGTGGTTTGTTAAGAGGATGACAAGTTTAAAGTAAATTACATAAAGGTTTAAAAGCCTTATACACAAATAAAGAATTGAGGCCGGATGACAACCAAGACTCGCAAGTGTTAGCCAACTTTAGGGCTAACACTAACATTTACACGCGCACTAATCATTACAAACAAACACGTATGAACTACAACATTATGAAATCAATACAGGACCATAAACATTACAACCAGTGCAAACAAAGAGAGCGTGCATTCTTATTCTACTTAAGTCAAGCACTTCGGACCTAAGGTGAGTTCATTTGTCCCTTTTCAAACTTATTTGTTTTACTTCGGGACTGAGAAGCATGTTAAATATTTTCATAAACTCTTGAAATGTTATTTAATGCTTTAAACATAAACATGATAATTATGTTGAAACTTATACTTGAGACTTAGAATACGTTGAAAAACAATAGACTTGAAACTTATACTTTAAACTTGAGGCTTGAAAACATATGTAGGATGCTTAGAAGACTTGATGCTTATGCTACAACAATATGCTTAAACTTGGTGATTGATGCTTATGTTGCAAACTAGAATGTTAATTTATACACTTGATGCTTAAACTAAGTGCTTAATGCATATGTTATAAACTATATTCTTAAGCTATAAACTATATTCTTAAACTATGCTCTTTATACTTATGCTTTAAGCTATATTCTTAAACGCTATTCTTGAAGCTTATGCTATAAACTATATCCTTAAACTATACTCTTTATACGTATGCTCTAAGCTATATTCTTAAACGCTATTCTTGAAGCTTATGCTATAAACTATATCCTTAAACTATACTCTTTATACTAATGCTCTAAGCTATATTCTTAAACACTACTCTTGATACTTACGCTATAAACTATAATCGTAAACTACGCACTCGATGTTTAAGCTATAAACTATATACTTAAACTAGATGCTTAACATTTATGCCATAAACTATATGCTTAAAACTACGAATGCTTTAAACACTTTGTAAGCTATAAACTTGTTATGCAAAAGCAACGGTTTGGCCTCTCAGTGCTTGCCTCTCCGGTTGTTAAACTTAAAAGCTATAAACTTGATAAGCTAAAACAACGGTTTGGCCTCTCAGTGCTTGCCTCTCCGGTTGTTAAACTTTGTAAGCTATAAACTTGTTATGCAAAACCAACGGTTTGGCCTCTCAGTGCTTGCCTCTCCGGTTGCTAAACTTAAAAGCTATAAACTTGATAAGCTAAAACAACGGTTTGGCCTCTCAGTGCTTGCCTCTCCGGTTGTTAAACATTGGATGCTATAAACTATTGACTATGGAAGAACAATAGTTGGTCTCTCAGTGCTTGCCTTCATGTGTTCTTCCTAGTCGGGACTTGAAGAACAATAGTTGGTCTCTCAGTGCTTGCCTTCATGTGTTCTTCACAGTCAGGACTAGAAGGCACCTATTATGGTCTCTCAGTGCTTGCCATAGGGTGACCTTTATAGTCGGGACTTGAGGGGTAGACTTATGGCCTCTCAGTGCTTGCCATACAGTGATTCCTCAATGTTCACTCATGCTATAAACTTAAACATAATGCTAAAGCTATAAACGATATGGAGGGTAGGTAAGACGCTTAATTATCATTAACAGCAATGTCCTATGCGACTTAGTATGTGGTGGGACGGCGTCTGGGCGGGTTGTAGGCTCGACTCAGGGGTATGCCCTATACATAAGCATACCGAGTTGGATGATACAGGTGGTGTTAATGAAATTAAGGTTGTTACCTAGGGGAAACATGAATGCTTTTGGGTCAATATCATAAACTTTAAACATGATGCTTTTAAACGAATATTGAAGCTATTACATACGAATGCTATAGACTTGTAAACTTTGAGACAATAACCTAAAGCTGTGATGGGGAATGAATCGAATGATAGGTAAAATGCTTAATTATCATTAATAACAATGTCCTATGTGACTTAGTATGTGGTGGGACGGCGTCTGGGCGGGTTGTAGGCTCGACTCAGGGGTATGCCCTATACATAAGCATACCGAGTTGGATGATACAGGTGTTGTTAATGAGGTTAAGGTTTTACCGAAGGAGGTTTTCTAAAGCTATTTTCTTTTAAACTTATAAACTCCATGAACTCACCAACCGTTGTGTTGACTTGATCTTTTACATGCTTTCTCAGGTAATGCACAGGAGTAAGCTTAAGCTTTTGGATTGCATACTAGGATGCCAGATAGCAGACCTAGTAGACTTTTGGAGAAGCACATATTATGCTATGGATGCGATACACTTTTGATATCTTGTACAGATACAAGATATAAACATTATTCTTTTGATTAGGTTTACTTAGTTAAATTGCAGAACATTGCTATTGTAATTTAACTTTGTAATCCTATATATCATATGATTGTGCTTTAGATATTCTTAAACGTTGATGCTATGTAAACAATCTGATCTCCATGATTATCACCCGCGATATCACGCCCCGGGAACCTTCCGCCCGACGGGGACTCTGATCCAACCCCGCCGGCTCGGGGTGTGACAGATTGGTATCAGAGCTCAAGGTTATAGAGAATAATAGGTCATTTACTTAAAACGGTTTGACCTAGACTATAACTTAGGGACCCTCATATAGAGAACTTAGGATTTAAGCTTGCATTGTGCCTCTTACATTTAGTCTTTATGCTAACCGATGTTCTTTCGAGTAGAAGCAGCATGTCGCTAGGAAGACAACCATCACCACCTCCTCCATCACAAGAGATGGACCCAGCAGTGGATGTACTCGCAACTCTGATTACTGAACAGTTGAGGACGGTTCTCCCTGAAATCATCACTCAAGTCATAAACGGTGACGAGAACACTCGATGCTACCCGAAGGCAGTCACGGGAACCAAAAGAGTAGTACAAGGAGAGACAAGCAAGAAGCGAAAACGGTGTTGTACTAAGAAATCAAGAGGCCCTGTAATCTACACTGAGGCCATTCCTCTTCGCCAAATGGCCGTTGCTCCTGAATCAGAAGGTCATAAGCATTATGCTGGAGAAGCTCCTCTTTGCACTAACTGCCACTATCACCACAGTGCTACAACCTCGTGCAGGCAGTGCACTCGTTGTGGTAAGATGGGCCATTGGGGTTCTCAATGTCGATCTCCGATGAACTTAATATGCACACCGAAGGATAGCAAGTTTCCTCAATGTGCCACGTGCAACCTTCATCACACTAAGAACAAACCGTGCAGATATTGTCTGAATTGCGGAAAGAAAGGACATTGGAGTCGTGATTGTAATAATCCCCCGACTCATAACCAGAACCCTGGAAACACTACATATCCCCTTCCTCGACACAGCAAGGATTGCTATGTGTGCGGACTGTCCGAACACATTGCACGAGATTGCCCTGTCAGGGTATTTTCAGCAAATCCTACACATTCTGAGGAAGTGGATGCCTTACCAACCTTTGATGCAAGTTTGGGAGGGTATGATCCCACAGGTATGCAAATTCCATCATGTTACTTAAAAACGTTTATTTGTATACTAATTTGAGATGCATATTCTGTTGTGATCTTAGAAACAATAAATCAAAGATAACCGTAAGCAACTCGGTGTTAACAAGGTAATCGGAGTAGTAACTCAAGGAAGCCTTAGAACAAATAAGCATTAAATGATTAGAAAAAGATAGAGTAATTCGTAATTATAGCTATCTACTGCAATTAAGAAGGGAACCTTATCTAATAAGAACATTAAAAGCCATAAGGGTTCGAAATGCCAAAGCTAGAATATAAGCTTTTACTCACCATCTAGACTTCATAGAAATCGAATTTCTTAACATAGAGAATTTAAATTCTAGGATGTTAAGAAAGGATGAATTTGGAATTATGCTGGAATCATAGTTAAGCTACATAAGCAGACAGGGAACTCAGTTACGGATGCAAGACAAAGATATGCCAAAGATGAGTACTGGTATGAGATATGCTTTGAACCATAAGTGCTCGTTTCATTTTGATACTAGTATGAACAAGAAACTTAACTTGTTCCTATTAGTATAATCATATAAGTAAATTCATGGAACTTAGGAATTCTTTTAACTCTATTGAAGCAAAGAAAGAATCCTAGTTTAATACACATAACATGCATATGAAGCCATACCTAACACTAAAGTTGTGTAACAGCTGATGATCATAGCATCGGTTAGTTTGAACAATGAGGTGTTAGAGCCACACAGGGATTAAGCGAGCAGTAACGATAAGACAACTAGGAGCAATAAGACTAGCAAAACTTTGAGGCTATATGTAGGAAATTCCAAACGCAACCTAGAGTTTAATCTGGGAGCGTAAGGATATCACATTGACCAAAGTTTTCCCATTGTTATAGAAAGAGTAGTATCCGATAATAACTTTTAAATTTCGGGACGAAATTTCTTTAACAAGGGGAGACTGTAACATCTGTGCCGGAACCGTTACCGGAACAGTAAACTGTACAGTAACTTGTACAGTACCTCAGGTACACAATTCGAGAAACTATGTTTAGACTATTGATGCATTTGATTAACAAGAAACTATTATACGATTGTCTGAATTTGACTGAAACCTTAGGGTTTAACAGTCAGAAACATGTCAGACAACACAGTGTTGAAACATATGTATAATTGATGTGATATTATTTTGTGTAAACGTATGTGAGGTTAAACAAGACAAAACCTTAACAGTTATTGTTCCGGAATGCTAAACCGACTAATTATTCGTATAGGTGACGATCTGTGCGAATGATTATGTAAGTTTAACATTCTGAAATAATGACTTAACAGTAGAAAACAAGAATCAGAAAGCCAAACCATCGACGTGTTCGTTCAAGTGACGATTCGAACGAATACGCGCGATGGCGACGCGATCTGACGAAACGAATAACGACACGAACGATCCTAAATTTAAAGAAATATAATGTTTCTTATTTTACAATTTTGAAACTCATCATAAAATAATTTAACTTTAACTATCTTAATTTAAATCGCGAACAAATTAACTAAACGCGTAAAAATATGAAATTCGACGAATGAATTAATAAAACGCGTAAAGTATTATAATTCGATAATTAGAATAAACGCAACGCTATTTAAAATAATTTCTAATAATAATTGTAATCTAAACATCCTAAAATAAATTCTTTTTATTTAAGTTACGAAAAATACGCGCGTAACGTGCCGAATACGCGACGAAAACGTAAACCGAGCAACCGAAACGAACCCGAACCACTACGGGATGTAAATACCCTAAAAGAGTTGAATTTTCTCATTTAATTACAAGCTACTCTCTCTCTCTACTACATTTCCGTTTCTATCATCACCATCACCAAAAACCCACCATTTTGGTCTTTAAATCTTCATAACTTCATCAAAACTTGATGAAATTTCGTGATTCTTGCGCCTAAACGTTCATCTCGAGCTCCTCTACGTGAAAGTACAACAGATCGGAAGAGTTGTCCACGAGATTTCCAGGTATTAAGCCACGAAGTGGCTGAAAAATAGGGTTTCTTATGGCTTGTTCGACCCACACAACCTTGACCAGTTAGCCACCTTTCTTGTTGAAATCACGCACACCTCGACGACCTTACCTGACACACCACAACAGGAGAACCAGTTTGTAGCCATCTGATCGGGAAGGATGGGGAAGGTGCAGGTTCGCGAGACTGATGATGGTGCCGAACCCTGCTGGTCGAGTTGGGAACACCGAACCTTCAACCTACCTCACGATCACACATGGCCGAACCCTCCTGAGCCATCACCGAACCCTAACAGCTCAAGTGACCGAACCTTTATCCCAGCAGACGAACCCTTGTGATGGGTCTACCTTGTCGAACCCTTGATCAATCGAAGCCATGCATTCCTACGAACCATGTCTGCTGAACCCTTCATTCCAGGAAACGAACCTTGGACACTGGCGAACCCCTGGACCACGAACCCTAGGGATACTTCCGAACCTTGATGCCTTAATTGAGTCCACGAACCCAAGGTTCGCTGTGTTAAAAGAATTGGAACAATCTCCTCTTGTCTCGGCCGAAGACATATAGTAGCCAAATCCACTCCAATTGATCCATATTACGTTCATTGTTGGCCCATAATCAACCACACTTGGCCCAAATTCCATATGATCAAACTGTGAGAGTTTTCTAGGCCCAACAACAATGCTGTTTAACCCAATATTAATTTCGGCTCGTGTAATTGACTGATGGGATTAGTTCGGCCCACAAGATCCTCATTTCGGCCCAATAGGGTAACCCAAAGCCGTTGCCTAGCCATGAGAGTGACTAGCCCAACAAATTCCTCTATTCGGCCCAACCATTTATTTTTGGCCCACGTATGAACATGGCCCAATCTCGGTTCAAACTATGTGCCATGATCCATTTCCTTATTGTTTGACCCACACCCATTATTCGTAGGTCCAATTTCACGTTTATAGGTCCAAAGGGTTATCCGGCCCAATAGACTTTGAATACACGTTAAACGTTTGAATAACTATTAGAAACAATAACAATGAAGAATAAAGACTTTTATGGAAAGTAAAAGTGGTTTGTTAAGAGGATGACAAGTTTAAAGTAAATTACATAAAGGTTTAAAAGCCTTATACACAAATAAAGAATTGAGGCCGGATGACAACCAAGACTCGCAAGTGTTAGCCAACTTTAGGGCTAACACTAACATTTACACGCGCACTAATCATTACAAACAAACACGTATGAACTACAACATTATGAAATCAATACAGGACCATAAACATTACAACCAGTGCAAACAAAGAGAGCGTGCATTCTTATTCTACTTAAGTCAAGCACTTCGGACCTAAGGTGAGTTCATTTGTCCCTTTTCAAACTTATTTGTTTTACTTCGGGACTGAGAAGCATGTTAAATATTTTCATAAACTCTTGAAATGTTATTTAATGCTTTAAACATAAACATGATAATTATGTTGAAACTTATACTTGAGACTTAGAATACGTTGAAAAACAATAGACTTGAAACTTATACTTTAAACTTGAGGCTTGAAAACATATGTAGGATGCTTAGAAGACTTGATGCTTATGCTACAACAATATGCTTAAACTTGGTGATTGATGCTTATGTTGCAAACTAGAATGTTAATTTATACACTTGATGCTTAAACTAAGTGCTTAATGCATATGTTATAAACTATATTCTTAAGCTATAAACTATATTCTTAAACTATGCTCTTTATACTTATGCTTTAAGCTATATTCTTAAACGCTATTCTTGAAGCTTATGCTATAAACTATATCCTTAAACTATACTCTTTATACGTATGCTCTAAGCTATATTCTTAAACGCTATTCTTGAAGCTTATGCTATAAACTATATCCTTAAACTATACTCTTTATACTAATGCTCTAAGCTATATTCTTAAACACTACTCTTGATACTTACGCTATAAACTATAATCGTAAACTACGCACTCGATGTTTAAGCTATAAACTATATACTTAAACTAGATGCTTAACATTTATGCCATAAACTATATGCTTAAAACTACGAATGCTTTAAACACTTTGTAAGCTATAAACTTGTTATGCAAAAGCAACGGTTTGGCCTCTCAGTGCTTGCCTCTCCGGTTGTTAAACTTAAAAGCTATAAACTTGATAAGCTAAAACAACGGTTTGGCCTCTCAGTGCTTGCCTCTCCGGTTGTTAAACTTTGTAAGCTATAAACTTGTTATGCAAAACCAACGGTTTGGCCTCTCAGTGCTTGCCTCTCCGGTTGCTAAACTTAAAAGCTATAAACTTGATAAGCTAAAACAACGGTTTGGCCTCTCAGTGCTTGCCTCTCCGGTTGTTAAACATTGGATGCTATAAACTATTGACTATGGAAGAACAATAGTTGGTCTCTCAGTGCTTGCCTTCATGTGTTCTTCCTAGTCGGGACTTGAAGAACAATAGTTGGTCTCTCAGTGCTTGCCTTCATGTGTTCTTCACAGTCAGGACTAGAAGGCACCTATTATGGTCTCTCAGTGCTTGCCATAGGGTGACCTTTATAGTCGGGACTTGAGGGGTAGACTTATGGCCTCTCAGTGCTTGCCATACAGTGATTCCTCAATGTTCACTCATGCTATAAACTTAAACATAATGCTAAAGCTATAAACGATATGGAGGGTAGGTAAGACGCTTAATTATCATTAACAGCAATGTCCTATGCGACTTAGTATGTGGTGGGACGGCGTCTGGGCGGGTTGTAGGCTCGACTCAGGGGTATGCCCTATACATAAGCATACCGAGTTGGATGATACAGGTGGTGTTAATGAAATTAAGGTTGTTACCTAGGGGAAACATGAATGCTTTTGGGTCAATATCATAAACTTTAAACATGATGCTTTTAAACGAATATTGAAGCTATTACATACGAATGCTATAGACTTGTAAACTTTGAGACAATAACCTAAAGCTGTGATGGGGAATGAATCGAATGATAGGTAAAATGCTTAATTATCATTAATAACAATGTCCTATGTGACTTAGTATGTGGTGGGACGGCGTCTGGGCGGGTTGTAGGCTCGACTCAGGGGTATGCCCTATACATAAGCATACCGAGTTGGATGATACAGGTGTTGTTAATGAGGTTAAGGTTTTACCGAAGGAGGTTTTCTAAAGCTATTTTCTTTTAAACTTATAAACTCCATGAACTCACCAACCGTTGTGTTGACTTGATCTTTTACATGCTTTCTCAGGTAATGCACAGGAGTAAGCTTAAGCTTTTGGATTGCATACTAGGATGCCAGATAGCAGACCTAGTAGACTTTTGGAGAAGCACATATTATGCTATGGATGCGATACACTTTTGATATCTTGTACAGATACAAGATATAAACATTATTCTTTTGATTAGGTTTACTTAGTTAAATTGCAGAACATTGCTATTGTAATTTAACTTTGTAATCCTATATATCATATGATTGTGCTTTAGATATTCTTAAACGTTGATGCTATGTAAACAATCTGATCTCCATGATTATCACCCGCGATATCACGCCCCGGGAACCTTCCGCCCGACGGGGACTCTGATCCAACCCCGCCGGCTCGGGGTGTGACAATACCTATTTGGATATTACATGTGGAGTTAATAAGATTAAGGTTTTATCGAAAGAGGTTTGCTAAAGCTATTTTCTTTAAACTTATAATCTACATGAACTCACCAACCATTGTGTTGACCTTGTTTTATTTCATGCTTTCTCAGGTAATGAACAGGCGTAAGCTAAGGCTTTTGGTTTGCATGCTAGGCGGCCTAGATAGAGGACCTAGCTGATTTTGGAAGCACATCTTTTGTTGTAAATACGAATCATTTTGATGTCTTGTACAGTTACAAGATAGAAAACATTTGATTCTTTTGATAGGTTTATTCAGTTAAATTACTGAACATGGACATTGTAATTTAACTTTGTAATCCTATCTAAATGCTTTATTGTGCTGTCGTTATTCTTAACATTGATGCAATGTAAACAATCTGATCCTCATGATTATCACTCAAAATATCGCGCCCCGAGAACCTTCTGCCCGTCGGGGAAGTCGATCCGTCCCGTCGGCTCGGGGTGTGACAGATTGGTATCAGAGCTCAAGGTTATAGAGAATAATAGGTCATTTACATAAATGGTTTGGCCTAGACTATAACTTAGGGACCCTCATGTAGAGAACATAGGTTATATGTTTGCATTGTGTCTTCTGCATTCGATCACTGCACTAACCAATATTCTTTTGGTTATGATCAGAATGCCGCACAGAAGACAACCGACTCCAGTACGTACTACCCAGACTTCTGCACCTCACTCATCGACACCATCACCACCAGATTCACCGCCGCCACCGCCACCACGTCCTCCTCCTCCACTAAACCCTCCTCCGAACCCGAATGCGGGTCTTGCTCTTGATCCTGCTACTATTGCTTTAGCAACTCTTCTGAGCAATCAACTGACAAGTCAGTTGAAGGATGTCATCCCTGAGATGATTAACAGGATACAAGGCCACAGCAGCAACTCTGGCCATACTTCTGACTGCTCCTACAAATCCTTTGTAGGATGTAAACCACCATGTTTTACTGGTGTCGAAGGAGCGGTTGGACTGATCCAATGGCTGGAGAAGATGGAGAACACTTTGGACATAAGCAGTTGTCCAGAACACCACAAAGTTCGCTATGCAGCTGGATCATTTAGCAAGCGAGTGTTGGCATGGTGGAATGCTCAGATTAGAGCTAAGGGAAGAGTTGAAACGATGGAAATGCCTTGGGCGGAATTCAAACTTCTTCTGAGGAACGAATTCTGTCCAAAACATGAACTGCAACAGCTAAAGGTTGAGCTCTCAAACCATGTGATGAAAGGAGCCGATCATATGACTTTCACCAACCGCTATCATGAACTGCTAGCCCTGGTGCCAGAGATGGTGCCAACATTGGAAAAGCTGATTGATCGATATGTAGCAGGATTACCTTATTGTATTCAAAGTATTGTATTGGCTTCATATCCTGCTACACTGGAGTCAGCCATCTCCCTTTCGGCCAAGCTTATTAAGGTAATGGTAAAGTCAGGAGTTTTGAAAGATGATGCAGGGAAGGCCAAGGAAACAACAACGAAGAAACCATAGTATCATCAAAAGAAAAATCAAAAGGTCGTAAAAAACTATGCGGCCGTCACCCCTCTCCAACAAGTTACTGCAGCTCCTGCTCAGGTTGCACCCAAAAACTATGTGGGAATGCATCCTCAGTGTGCACAATGCAAATTTCATCATCCTGCTACGGCGCAATGCAGGAAATGCAACAACTGTGGCCGATTAGGTCACCGAGCCCAGCAATGTCGGGCTCCAGCAATAACAGGGGATGCTATAACTGTAGCACTTCCCCCACCACCAAGACCTGTCAATTACAACAACAATAACAGGGGATGCTATAACTGTAGAGAATTAGGCCATTTCTCCAGAGAGTGCCCGAAGCGAGTGCAACAAGGAGCCCAAGCACCGCGCGGACGAGCTTTTCTGATCGGAGCCAATGCAGCTCGCCAAGACCCTAATGTGGTCACAGGTACATTTCTTATACATGACTCTTATGCATCTATTTTATTTGACACTGGTGCAGATCAGAGTTTTATTTCATCTGACTTCGCACGCCAACTTAATCTTACTGAGGAAACTTTAGACTCCCCTTATATCATTGAAGTAGCGAATGGGAAGCAAATAACAACTAGCACTATACTTAGGAACTGCCCACTTACACTTATTGATCATACATTTACCATCGACTTGATACCGATGGAGCTGGCCAGTTTAGACATCATAGTTGGAATGGATTGGCTATCTCTCAATAGAGTGGAAGTCATCTGTTCTGAAAAGCTACTTCGGATTCCATTGACGAGTGGTCGTGTATTGGAAGTTCGTTGGGACCAATGTAACACCCCGACCGATGGCGGAAACGTCGGGATGCCACGATGGATGTGTAGATTGTTCAAAAGCTCGTGGGCATCTAAATATAAACCATCACATATCAATCAAAACCAAATAAATGTTTACACAAAAATCATGTCTATCATGAATTAAATACATCAATTACACAAAAGAATTAGCTAAACTAACTAAACTCTAATCGCCAGAATTTTAGTTAATTAGCTAAGTCCAAGATCCTATGTGATGATGTCCAAAAGTGAGAATTCATCTTCTTCAACCTACTTAGCTTCATCACCTGAAACATGTAAAGAAATCAAGTGTCAACTACTAAGTAGTTGGTGAGTAATCATAAGTTTTTATACTTTAAAAATGTTTTATAAAATGAGTATAAAAGTTTGTATTTTGAAAAGATTTTACAAAAAGTTTAGATAAAATAAGTATAAGAACTTATGGTCTTTCTGAGGAATCCATAAGAATACCTGCATGAGATAATCCAACACATCTCCAAACTCAACAATCAACACATACACAAACACATAATCACATACCCAATCAATCACAGTCAATCATAGATGATCATAGTCAATAATAGATAATCAACCACATAACCATTTAATCAATCTCAACATCAATATTCTCAAATAATATATGTGACTATACGTGGATATTATGTAATTAACATAAATTAAAAACATGATCCGTGGAGTTGTAGCTAACCACGTGACAATACATGAAACCAATGCAATTAACCAAGGTCAAAAGCATTGTTTCACGAAGTTATGATAATCCAAGTGTCAATACATGTAATCTTTGTTATTGAGGATATATGATAAAAAGTGAGACTCCATAAATAATGATAATTCTATAATGTGAATATCATATTGATAAACAGGTATCATCCTTGTGTTATCAAAATAATATTTAAAATTGGTATACATGCTTCACCTCCGTGTTTTAAAACAAAACAGTTTAAAGAAAGGGAGGTTATGAGAACTCACCTAAATCCTTAGAATCAGTGTTCCTGAAATATGCGTGCTCGCGTAAGTGAACTCAAGATCAACTCAAAAATCTGTAATTATAGTGTGTTTGTGTTTATAAGTATTAGTGTTTTCATTATTTTATTTGTCCTAGGAGTTTACTTTTGATGATCAAGCATTTTGTTAACTTTGTTTATATCTTCAAAGTTAAGTCGTACACTTGAGGCTTTAAAATGATTACCATAAGAAAACCATCTAAACTTGTAAGTTTAGATTACTTACTATATGATATTTAGTTATGAATCCCTTAAGTGTTTCTCCATAACTATGTATTTTCAAGGTTGTTAATCCTTTTCATACCATATCTATACTCATAGTTGCATGCACCCTTAGTTAGGTCATCATCATGAAATCTAAGTTAATTAACCTTTTAATTCACAATCAAGAATACGTGCTTTGACTTTATAAAATGTTCAACACATATAATTTCATAATTCAAATTTATACCTATAAGATAATGACAACTTAATTTTCATTGCATGCACACATGGGTACATATATGTGTGTATATATATACATATGTATATACATATATATATACATAATAATTATGTCCTCCATTTATCTCTAATCCCTTAAATAAACAAAATTAGGTTTTAACCCCCATGGAGGCAGCGAACCTATGGCATTTTGTACATAGGTTCGGCCAATAACATGAGAAGGTTCGGCCCTTTTATGGTCCGGCTAGGGTTCGTCTAACACCCGTTCAGCCCATATGGTTCGTGAGGTGGCTGCTAGGTTCGTGGCTCAACTGGCCCCAATAAGGTTCGGCCAAACCAAAAGAAAGGTTCGCTGCTTGTGCAGCTCAACGAACCATTTGATTCGGCTAAAAGTATAAGGTTCGGCCACCCTACAGGGTTCGGCCACCTGGTTTCCGCCCATAAGGGTTCGTTGCATGCATAGATCAATAGGTTCGGGTCCCATGGTATACTAAGGAAAGGTTCGGTTAAGTTAAGAAGGTTCAGTGTCCATGCAGGTTTGCCGAGGGTTCGCTGGCCAAAAGGGTTCGGCCCTCATGGTTCGCTACCCTCCCCCATGGTTCGGCTAACCCTACTCCACGAAGGTTCGGCCGTAAGTGTCACAGGGTTCGGCTCCCTTCTGCTGTTCCACGAACCTGTAAGTTCATCCCCATCATTTTGAGTTCTACGCCATTGCAGGTCCATCTATGGTGCCCACAATCCTAAACAAGTCTCGTTTTAGGGTTTCTACATGTAGAAATCGTCTAACAACATGATATCATAAGCCGATTCTATATCTAGGTGAAAACCGAAAATAAAGTGAACAACATACCTTCAAATCGAGGTCAATCACTGGATTTTCTTGTATCTTCTTGTTCCTCTCGTTCACGCGGTCGTTTGGGCACCGAGATCTCGCGAAATGGTTGAGAATTGAAGAAGAAAACTTAGAGAGAAGGTAGAGAGAAGGAGAGTGACGAATTTCCTTGTTTTAGAGAGAGTGTAGAATGTGAAATGAGAAAGAAGATGGGTGTTACCCTTCTTGTATCGCGTGTGTCACCATTTGCTCAGTCTCGTTTTTATCGCGATATAAATAATTAAATGTCCGGTTTTTAACGTAAGACATATTTTTAAACATAAAACATTCAATTATATTATTTTCGTTTTAAATACATAGTTTCTCAATTAAAATCGTTTAAATAAAAGATCTCCATTTATTTTAGTTAAATTAATTATTTAAATAATTAACCTATTTGGATTCGTTTTATGTTGTGATTCCTAATAAACATTTTAAGTTTTCATTTATTAATTTAATATCGTTAGATATTATTTAATTATCTCGTCGAAATGCGTTACTCGCGTACGTATTCGTAAAGATCGTCACCTTTGCGAATCCAACGCTCGTATCGTATTTCGATTTGATTTATAATTTAAGGAATATTATTTCAGAATATTATTCTTAATAATTATATTCGTGTGAATCGTCACCCTTGCGAATACCTTATTAAGTTAATATTTCTGAATTTATATTCGCGTTCAAATTGTTTTCGTAACCTCACCATCACGTAATGTTATTCTCATTATTTTATTATCTTTAATATTAAAATTCCCAATCCAAATCCCACTAAGCCCAAGTCACTGACACACCCATGATAGACCGAAATATGCATATGTATAGGGCATATGTAAGGGTCAGTCGCAACTGCCCTAGCCACCGTCCCACCGCTATTTCGATAAACCATGACCATGTGTCCTTGACTATGTTTAGCAACCAAACCAGTAACAACCAACTCCCAATTCCATTCAAAACCATAATCCATAATCTGTGAATGTAACTGCGATAAACTCTCTGGTTCTGTTTAGTTGAGTTACAACTAAACTTCCCATGGTTTACGCGTATAATATGTTCTAAACATGTATACCAGTAACAGTGATAATCATCAAATAATGTGTCAATATTAATAATTACAAAATCTCAGGTCGTAACAGTACAATCGTACGGATGTACGGATGTGCGGACGACCGGAAGTACAGTGATGTTACAGTCTCCCCTAGTTAAAGGAATTTCGTCCCGAAATTCAACTTGGAGTGACCGTACTAAATAAATGTGGGTACTTAAGCTTCATCTGATCTTCCTGTTCCCAGGTGAATTCTGGACCCCGCTTCGTTTCCCAACGTACTTTGACAATTGGAATTCTACTGCGTTTGAGTTTCTTAACCTCACGATCCATTATCTCCACTGGTCTTTCAATAAAGTGCATGGTATCATCGATGCGAATGTCATCGAGTGGTACCTGAAGATCCTGATCAGCTAAGCACTTTCTCAAATTGGACACGTGAAACGTTGGGGCACGTTACTAAGTTCAGTAGGAAGTTCCAACTTGTAAGCAACCTTCCCGATCCGTTCAAGGATCTTAAAAGGGCCAACATATCGTGGAGCAAGTTTACCTTTCTTCCTGAATCGCACAACGCCCTTCCAAGGCGACACTTTAAGCAATACCATATCTCCCACTTCAAACTCTAAAGGTTTTTGTCGTTTATCCGCATAACTCTTCTGTCGACTGCGTGTAGCTAACAGATTGTCGCGGATCTGGCGTATCTTGTCAGTCGTCTCCTGAATAATCTCGTAACCAGTGATCTGCGATTCGCCGACCTCGGTCCAACAAATAGGTGACCGACATTTCCTGCCATAAAGAGCTTCAAACGGTGCCATACCAATGCTCGCGTGATAACTGTTATAATACGAGAACTCAACCAATGGTAAATGGCTATCCCAATTGCCACTGAAATCGATGACACAAGCTCTCAACATGTTTTCTAATGTCTGAATCCTTCGCTCCGTTTGTCCATCCGTTTGAGGATGATAGGCAGTGCTTAAGATCCAGTTTTGTTCCAAGGGCTTCATGAAGTGATTCCCAAAATCGTGCCGTGAAACGAGCATCACGATCCGATATTATGCTTAGGGGAATACCATGTCGGCTAATGATCTCATCAATGTAGATACGTGCTAACTTCCGCACAGGGTACGTTTCGCGTATTGGTAAGAAATGAGCCGACTTGGTTAATCTATCAACTATCACCCAAATGCTATCTTTACCGTTTGCGGTTCGTGGAAGTTTGGTAATAAAATCCATGGAGATATTCTCCCACTTCCACATAGGTATTTCTGGTTGTAATAACAATCCTGAAGGTCGCTGGTGTTCTACCTTGACTTTAGCACAGTTAAGGCATTTAGACACATATTCAGCAATATCCTTCTTCATTCCAGGCCACCATTACAAGCCCCTAAGGTCTTGATACATCTTATCAGAACCTGGATGGATTGAGTAATGAGACTTATGAGCTTCATCCATAATCACCATCCTAAGATCACCCCTGTTCGGTATCCACAACCGATTCAAATAATACATTAATCCATCATCTTTAGTTTCCAATAAGATTTCAGCCCCGCAAGACATCCCATTTTTCAAGTCATCTTGAGCTAATGTGTGTTGTTGGGCCGTGAGAACATCATCACGGAAACTAGAGTGCACTCGGACACTATGGATCTGAACTTGACTTTTACGACTAAGCGCATCTGCTACTACATTCGCTTTACCAGGATGGTAGCGAATTTCACAGTCATAATCATTCAACAGTTCAACCCATCTCCGTTGTCTCATGTTAAGTTCTTTCTGATTAAGAATATGTTGCAAACTCTTATGGTCAGTGAACACTACACACTTAGTGCCATAAATATAATGTCTCCGTATCTTCAAAGCAAATACGACTGCACCAAGTTCCAAGTCGTGTGTGGTGTAGTTCTTCTCGTGAATCTTTAATTGCCTTGATGCATAAGCCACAACCTTTCCCCGTTGCATGAGAACACAACCGAGACCTAGGTTGGATGCATCACAATAGACTACAAAATCATCATTTCCGTAAGGCAATGTCAAGACATGAGCATCACAAAGTTTCTGCTTGAATGTCTGAAACACCTCTTCTTGCTTCGGTCCCCAATCATAAGGCTTATTCTTCTGAGTCAAAGAAATAACAGGGACCGGAATCCTAGAGAAATTCGAGATGAACCGCCGATAGTAACCGGCAAGTCCGAGAAATGATCGAATCTCCGTCGGTGTCTTCGGTGTACTCCAATTCTTCACCGCATCAATCTTTGCAGGATCCACGTGAACACCATATTCGTTGACTATGTGTCCCAAGAATTGAACTTCCCTAAGCCAAAATTCACATTTAGAGAACTTGGCATACAGTCGCTCTTCTCTCAGGATCTCCAAAACCAACTTAAGGTGTTTCTCGTGTTCTTCTTTGGTCTTTGAGTAGATCAAAATATCATCAATGAATACAATCACAAATTTATCCAAGTATGGCCTGCAGACACGGTTCATGAGGTCCATGAAAACCGTAGGTGCATTGGTAAGGCTGAAAGGCATTACCAAAAATTCATAATGGCCATATCTTGTCCTGAAAGATGTCTTGGGAATATCATCTTCATGCACGCGAAGCTGATGATACCCAGACCTAAGATCGATCTTTGAAAACCATGCCGAGCCTTGAAGCTGATCGAAGAGATCATCGATGCGTGGCAGTGGATATCGATTCTTGATTGTCAATTTGTTCAATTCGCGGTAGTCGATGCACATTCTGAGTGACCCGTCCTTCTTCTTGACAAACAGGACCGGTGCACCCCATGGCGAATGTCTCGGGCAAATGAATCCTTTATCAGTCAGTTCTTGCAGCTGGCTCGCCAATTCTTGCAACTCCGAAGGTGCAAGTCTGTAGGGAGCTTTAGCAACTGGATTTGCACCAGGTACTAAGTCAATTCGAAACTCTACTTGACGTTCTGGTGGAAGACCCGGCAAATCATCTGGAAATACTTCTGGAAAATCTCTGATCACAGGAACATCTTCAACTCTTTTTCCTTTATCCTTTTTCTCAACAATATGAGCTAAAAATGCTATACATTTCTTCCTAAGGTACTTGTGTGCTTTAGTGCATGACATCAGCTTAAGACCTTTACTAGAAGTTTCTCCAAAGACTCTTAAAGTTTCACCTGAAGGCAATGGAATACGTATGTATTTCTCATGGCAAACAATCTCCGCTTTGTGGGTGGCTAACCAATCCATGCCTATGATAACATCAAAGCTACCAAGATGCAAAGGTATAAGATCAATCGGGAAAACGTGATCATTTAAGTTCACAGTACATCCGATAATAACAGTGTCAATATCAATAGTGTTTCCGTCAGCCACCTCCATGTTAAACGGTTTATCTAAATATGTACGTGTTCTACCAAGCAAGCATTCAAAATCATATGAAACGAAACTCCTATCAGCCCCAGAATCAAATAAGACTGATACATAAGAGTTGTTGATCAGAAATGTACCATTGACTACATCCTGGTTGGCTTAAGCAGCTGGAGCATTTAACTGAAACGCCCGGCCTCTTGCCACCCTCTGATTATTCCCGGTCAACTTCGGGCATTGATTCCTGAAATGACCCACTTCACCACACTCGTAGCAGTCTCTTGCCTGTGCAGGAGGTACCTGGCGGATGGGTACAGCTGGAATTGGTTGTGCATGTAGGGCAGGCAGTGCAAGCGGTGCATATTGCATCCTTTGAGCTTGCGGTGCGCTCCTACAAACATTTGCATAATGACCATACTTGCCGTAGTTGTTGCAGACGTGACATGGCAAGTTAGGTGCATGGTGATATCGGTAGGTATTAGATTGAGGAGTGTTCCCAACATAATTCCTGGCAGTAGTGTTGTTGGCAGATTGCTGCGCGGACTTAGCAGCAGGAGCAGGACCATAAAGTTTCTGGTCTTCCTCTTTTTGTTGCTGCTTTTGGATGAGCTGCCCTGTTCAGTCTTGACTTTAGTTGAAGCCTCTTTTGCAGCTGCTTTGGTGTCGGTCTTCTTGAATCCTTTTCGAGTGAGTGTTCCAGCCTTCACATGGTTGTCGGTGAGTGTAGCATATTAACGGATAGCAGCTTCCAGTGTTTTGGGATTGCTCCCATAGACAGTATCCTGAATCTGCATCGGCAACCCGCCGATATATTTCTCGATCGCTCTCTCCAAGGGTGTCACAAGGTGAAGCACCAGCAGGCTATACTCATGGAACTGAGTATTGTAGATAACATTCTCTCCACTGTCTTGCTTGAGTTCCCAAAACTCTGTCTCAAGCTTCCTCATCTCGCTTCTAGGACAGAATTCAGTGATCATCACGTCCTTGACCTCTTTCCATGTTAGCGCTAGGGCGGCATCAACTCCCCTAGTTCGCTTTTCGCCATTCCACCAAGTCAGTGCTCTCTTTTGGAAAACACTGGTGGCATAGCGCACCTTCAAGTTCTCAGGACAATCGCTGTTGATGAAGGTATTCTCCATGCGCTCAAACCACTACAGTAGACCAGTGGCTGATTCAGCACCCGTGAACTTCAGAGGATTACAGGAGTTGAAATGCTTGAATGTGCAAGTTGGCGGGTTTGCACCTCCTCTGTTTTGATTGATGTTCTGATTAGCCTGAGTCAACTGGTTCACTAATCCAGAAATAAGTGTTGCTAACTCTTGTATGCCGGAATTGGCATTATTGTTGTTAGCATCCCCATTGTTCGAGTCATCTTCGTTGTGACGGCGCGGCGGCATGTTTCTGAGGAATTAGAAACATGTTACTACCGTTTACAACGTAATTTATACAAACAATGGTCAAATGAGTTCATTTAGACAGTTAAGATTATATATCGGAACTATATTTCTCTCCTATCTGTCATTAAACTCATAACATTTATAAATTTCCTAATATTATACTAAATGTCCTAGTTGGTCATAACTAATATTAGCTAACTATTCCTAAGTCCTATACATTCCCCACCCTATACCAACACTGACAACCTCCCAATGCAATGAAACAAGCTTATATATAGGGCATATGCAGAGGTAGATCGCAATCTCCCCTACACTGTCCCACCACCGTTCCATTGCACCACGATTATGCCCTTGCTAGCATTTTGGTTTATCATGTATCTTCCCATAGTCTCACTTCACAAACCTTATCCTAGGTAGGATAATTTTGAGTGAAGTGGATTCTAGTTCCCTTGGACAATTAGGTTCGCCTAATGTCTAAGTTCACCAGACATGTAGGTTTGCCTATTTCTAAGTTCACCTAATGTCTAAGTTCACCTGACATTAAATTCCCTTAATGTCCAAGTTCACTAAATTCCATACCAAATCACAATGTCCATAATCATCAATAAGGGTTCATATCATCACTGAGTGCTCTTATTGTCACTAAGTGTTCATATCCTCCCTATAATTTAGTTTTATCAAGTGTCCATACCATCACTAAGTGTTAGTATCATCACTATGCGTTTATATTATCATCAAGTGTCTATATCATCATCCAAATCATAAATCTATCACTAAGCATTCGTATCGTTCATTGATCCTATGCACCCTACGTGTCCAATAAGTGTGTTCATAAGTGGTTTTATAAGTGTTTATCAAATGTGATCATCCAAAGTGTCAATCCAAACCATTCTCAACCAGTATACTATCAACAATCCATCAATCATAATCTTACAGCAATTCCTAATAATATCCTAAGTTCCTGACACTGACAGACCCCCAATATACTACAAATGGTATATGTATAGGGCATATGTAAGGGTCAGTCGCAACTGCCCTAGCCACCGTCCCACCACCTTTGTAGTATACCGCGAGTTTGTCCTTGCCTGGAGTTTATAGATCAAACAAATAATTTTCCTAAAGCAGATAATTCCTAAGCAGTTAATTTCCAAAGCAGATAATTTCCCAAACGGGTAGTTCCCACATTCTTCAATACTGACATCCAACTAATGTACCGTAAATGGTATATATATAGGGCATATGTAAGGGTCAGTCGTAACTGCCCTAGCCAACGTCCCACCACCTTTACGATACACCACGTGCATGTCCTTATCGAATCACTAGGGCACACGTAAGCAAAAAATTAATAAGCAGTATATGCATATCAGATGTATAACAGGAGTTCAGGTAACATGTAATAAACACATAAGCATGAAATCCTGAATATACTAACTAGTGTATGAATTAATTCATACTAGGGTATCCTACGGTTATAGACTAGGTCAACCATTTCTAGTAACCTAATTCCCTATAACCCAGGCTCTGATACCAATCTGTAACACCCCGACCGATGGCGGAAACGTTGGGATGCCACGAGGGATGTGTAGATTGTTCAAAAGCTCGTGGGCATCTAAATATAAACCATCACATATCAATCAAAACCAAATAAATGTTTACACAAAAATCATGTCTATCATGAATTAAATACATCAATTACACAAAAGAATTAGCTAAACTAACTAAACTCTAATCGCCAGAATTTTAGTTAATTACCTAAGTCCAAGATTCTATGTGATGATGTCCAAAAGTGAGAATTCATCTTCTTCAACCTACTTAGCTTCATCACCTGAAACATGTAAAGAAATCAAGTGTCAACTACTAAGTAGTTGGTGAGTAATCATAAGTTTTTATACTTTAAAAATGTTTTATAAAATGAGTATAAAAGTTTGTATTTTGAAAAGATTTTACAAAAAGTTTAGATAAAATAAGTATAAGAACTTATGGTCTTTCTGAGAAATCCACAAGA
Organism: Mikania micrantha; assembly: GCA_009363875.1. Taxonomy (NCBI): domain Eukaryota; kingdom Viridiplantae; phylum Streptophyta; class Magnoliopsida; order Asterales; family Asteraceae; genus Mikania; species Mikania micrantha. The sequence goes on along the minus strand of CM018694.1, from coordinate 42,973,349 downwards.
ATACCTGCATTAGATAATCCAACACATCTCCAAACTCAACAATCAACACATACACAAACACATAATCACATACCCAATCAATCACAGTCAATCATAGATGATCATAGTCAATAATAGATAATCAACCACATAACCATTTAATCAATCTCAACATCAATATTCTCAAATAATATTTGTGACTATACGTGGATATTATGTAATTAACATAAGTTAAAAACATGATCCATGGAGTTGTAGCTAACCACGTGACAATACACGAAACCAATGCAATTAACCAAGGTCAAAAGCATTGTTTCACAAAGTTATGATAATCCACGTGTCAATACATGTAATCTTTGTTATTGAGGATATATGATAAAAAGTGATAATCCATAAATAATGATAATTCTATAATGTGAATATCATATTGACAAACAGGTATCATCCTTGTGTTATCAAAATAATATTTAAAATTGGTATACATGCTTCACCTCCGTGTTTTAAAACAAAACAGTTTAAAGAAAGGGAGGTTATGAGAACTAACCTGAATCCTTAGAATCAGTGTTCCTGTAATATGCGCGCTCGCGTAAGTGAACTCAAGATCAACTCAACAATCTGTAATTATAGTGTTTTTGTGTTTAAAAGTATTAGTGTTTTCATTATTTTATTTGTCCTAGGTGTTTACTTTTGATGATCAAGTGTTTTGTTAACTTCGTTTATATCTTCAAAGTTAAGTCGTACACTTGAGGCTTTAAAATGATTACCATAAGAAAACCATCTAAACTTGTTAGTTTAGATTACTTACTATATGATAATTAGTTATGAATCCCTTAAGTGTTTCTCCATAACTATGTATTTTCAAGGTTGTTAATCCTTTTCATACCATATCTATACCCATAGTTGCATGCACCCTTAGTTAGGTCATCATCACGAAATCTAAGTTAATTAACCTTTTAATTCACAATCAAGAATACGTGCTTAGCTTGACTTTATAAAATGTTCAACACATATAGTTTCATAATTCAAATTTATACCTATAAGATAATGACAACTTAATTTTCATTGCATGCACGCATGGGTACATATATGTGTGTATATATATACATATGTATATACCTATATATATACATAATAATTATGTCCTCCATTTATCTCTAATCCCTTAAATAAACAAAATTAGGTTTTAACCCCCATGGAGGTAGCGAACCTATGGCATTTTGTGCATAGGTTCGGCCAATAACATGAGAAGGTTCGTCCCTCTTATGGTCCGGCTAGGGTTCGTCTAACACCCGTTCAGCCCATATGGTTCGTGAGGTGGCTGCTAGGTTCGTGGCTCAACTGGCCCCAATCAACGAACCATTTGATTCGGCTAAAAGTATAAGGTTCGGCCACCTGGTTCCCGCCGACAAGGGTTCGTTGCATGCATAACTCAATAGGTCCGGGTCCCATGGTATACTAAGTCAAGGTTCGGTTAAGTTAAGAAGGTTCGGTGTCCATGCAGGTTTGCCGAGGCTTCGCTGGCCAAAAGGGTTCGGCCCTCATGGTTCGCTACCCCCGCCATGGTTCGGCTAACCCTACTCCACGAAGGTTCGGCCGTAAGTGTCACAGGGTTCGGCTCCCTTCTGCTGTTCCACGAACCTGTAAGTTCATCCCCATCATTTTGAGTTCTACGCCATTGCAGGTCCATCTATGGTGCCCACAATCCTAAACAAGTCTCGTTTTAGGGTTTCTACATGTAGAAATCGTCTAACAACATGATATCATAAGCCGATTCTATATCTAGGTGAAAACCGAAAATAAAGTGAACAACATACCTTCAAATCGCGGTCAATCACTGGATTTTCTTCTATCTTCTTGTTCCTCTCGTTCACGCGGTCGTTTGGGCACCGAGATCTCGCGAAATGGTTGAGAGTTGAAGAAGAAAACTTAGAGAGAAGGTAGAGAGAAGGAGAGTGACGAATTTCCTTGTTTTAGAGAGAGAGAGTAGAATGTGAAATGAGAAAGAAGATGGGTGTTACCCTTCTTGTATCGCGTGTGTCACCATTTGCTCAGTCTCGTTTTTATCGCGATATAAATAATTAAATGTCCGGTTTTTAACGTAAGACATATTTTTAAACATAAAACATTCAATTATATTATTTTCGTTTTAAATACATAGTTTCTCAATTAAAATCGTTTAAATAAAAGATCTCCATTTATTTTAGTTAAATTAATTATTTAAATAATTAACCTATTTGGATTCGTTTTATGTTGTGATTCCTAATAAACATTTTAAGTTTTCATTTATTAATTTAATATCGTTAGATATTATTTAATTATCTCGTCGAAACGCGTTACTCGCGTACGTATTCGTAAAGATCGTCACCTTTGCGAATCCAACGCTCGTATCGTATTTCGATTTGATTTATAATTTAAGGAATATTATTTCAGAATATTATTCTTAATAATTATATTCGTGTGAATCGTCACCCTTGCGAATACCTTATTAAGTTAATATTTCTGAATTTATATTCGCGTTCAAATTGTTTTCGTAACCTCACCATCACGTAATGTTATTCTCATTATTTTATTATCTTTAATATTAAAATTCCCAATCCAAATCCCACTAAGCCCAAGTCACTGACACACCCATGATAGACCGAAATATGCATATGTATAGGGCATATGTAAGGGTCAGTCGCAACTGCCCTAGCCACCGTCCCACCGCTATTTCGATAAACCATGACCATGTGTCCTTGACTATGTTTAGCAACCAAACCAGTAACAACCAACTCCCAATTCCATTCAAAACCATAATCCATAATCTGTGAATGTAACTGCGATAAACTCTCTGGTTCTGTTTAGTTGAGTTACAACTAAACTTCCCATGGTTTACGCGTATAATATGTTCTAAACATGTATACCAGTAACAGTGATAATCATCAAGTAATGTGTCAATATTAATAATTACAAAATCTCAGGTCGTAAAAGTACAATCGAACGGATGTACGGATGTACGGATGTACGGACGACCGAAAGTACAGTGATGTTACAACCAAGCAAAGCATAGTGTCAAAATCATATCATGCATTAAAGCGCGCAAGTGTCTACAGAAGAAGTGTGTAGCTTTCTTGGCTCACGTGGTGGAGAAACAGAAAGACAAGAAGACAATTCAAGACGTTCCGATAGTAAGGCAATACCCTGAAGTGTTTCCTGAAGACCTACCAGGTTTGCCACCTATGCGACCGGTAAAGTTTCGCATTGACTTGATTCCTGGAGCAACACCTGTTGCTAAATCTCCATACATGTTGGCACCTTCAGAGATGCAAGAATTGTCGAACCAACTACAAGAGCTACCTGATAAAGGTTTCATCCGACCGAGCTACTCACCTTGGGGAGCTCCGGTTTTCTTCGTAAAGAATAAGGATGGATCTTTTCGTATGTGCATAGACTAAAGGTAGTTAAACAAACTAACCATTAAGAATCGGTATCCATTGCCGAGGATTGATGATTTGTTTGATCAATTGCAAGGAGCTCAATACTTTTCAAAGATCGATTTGCGTTCCGGATACCATCAGCTTAGAGTACAAGACGAAGACATACCAAAGACGGCGTTTCGTACAAGATACGGGCATTACGAGTTTATGGTGATGCCTTTTGGGTTGACGAATGCACCCGCGGTTTTCATGGATCTCATGAACCGAGTGTGCAAGCCGTATCTAGATCAGTTTGTCATTGTTTTCATCGATGACATACTTATTTATTCTAAAAGCAAAGCAGAACATGAAAAACATCTAAGGCTAATCTTGGAACTGTTAAAGGAAGAGAAACTCTATGCCAAATTCTCTAAGTGTGAGTTTTGGTTAAAAGAGGTTCAATTCTTGGGTCACGTAGTTAACAGTGAGGGAATACATGTTGATCTTGCCAAGATTGAGGCGATTAAAGACTGGGATGCTCCGAAGACACCGACAGAGATACGGTCCTTTCTAGGTTTAGCAGGCTATTACAGAAGGTTTATCTCAAACTTCTCTAAGATAGCCCTGCCACTCACAAAGCTAACACAGAAAAGCGAGCCGTTTGTTTGGGAACAAAAGCAGGAAGAAGCCTTTCAGACTTTGAAGCAAAAGCTATGTGATGCTCCGATCTTATCTCTCCCAGATGGTTGTGACGACTTTGTAGTGTACTGTGATGCATCCCATCAGGGACTTGGCTGTGTACTGATGCAGCGAGACAAAGTTATCGCTTATGCCTCGAGACAACTGAAGGTTCATGAGAAGAACTACACTACTCATGATCTGGAACTAGGAGCAGTGGTATTCGCATTAAAGATTTGGAGGCATTACTTATATGGCACCAAGTGTACCATATTTACAGATCATAAAAGTCTGCAACACATATTTGATCAGAAGGAACTCAACATGCGATCAAGTATCATCCGGGCAAGGTAAACGTTGTAGCTGATGCCTTAAGTCGGAAGGAAAGAGTCAAACCCTTGGGCGTCAGAGCAATGGGAATGACTGTGCAGACAAGCTTACATGACAACATTATTCAAGCACAACAAGAGGCTGTTGAACGAGGAAACTTGAAGAAGGAATTAGATTGTGGAGCAGAAAAGCAATTTGAAACAAAGCCGGATGGAATCATCTACTACAAGGATCGTGTATGGATTCCTGCAGTAGATGAGTTTAAGGAAACTTATATTTGATGAAGCACATAAGACCAAGTACGATGTGCATCCCGGTGCTGATAAGATGTACCAAGACTTACGGGCGTTTTATTGGTGACCGGGTATGAAGAAAGACATAGCTGAGTATGTTGGTCGATGCCTCACATGTGCTAAAGTGAGGGCGGAACACCAGAAACCGTCAGGTTTACTGGAACAGCCTGAAATTCCACTTTGGAAGTGGGAACAGATAGCTATGGACTTTGTTACTAAGCTACTCCCGCACTTCCAGTGGACATGACACCATATGGGTTATCATCGACCGATTAACCAAATCTGCTCATTTCTTGCCAATGCGAGAAACATACACGATGGATAAACTAGTGAGGGTTTACATCAACGAGATAGTGGTACGTCATGGTGTGCCATTGTCTATCATTTCAGATCGTGATAGTAGTTTCACATCAAGGTTCTAGCAATCATTGCAGAGATCTCTGGGGACGCAATTAAACTTGAGTACCGCTTACCATCCACAAACGGAGGGTTAAAGCGAACGTACTATACAAACCCTGGAGGACATGTTAAGAACTTGTGTTCTAGACTTCGGTGGAAATTGGGACTCTCATTTGCCACTGATTGAATTCTCCTACAACAATAGCTATCATAGTAGCATCGGATGTGCACCGTTCGAGGCTCTCTATTGTCGTAAGTGTCGATCGCCGATCTGTTGGTCAGAAGTGGGAGATAATCGTATCACCGGGCCAGAACTCATTCAAGAAACTACAGACAAAATTGCTCAGATACAACAAAGACTACAAGCAACACGAAGCAGACAAAAGAGCTACGCCGATAAGCGGCGCAAACCGTTGGAATTCCAGGTGGGAGACCGTGTCATGTTGAAGGTATCCCCATGGAAAGGTGTAGTTCGTTTTGCAAAGAAAGGAAAACTCACACCATGGTACGTGGGACCGTTCGAGATCATTGAACGTATTGGTCCTGTGGCGTACAGACTTAGACTACCGGATGAACTTAATGGTGTACACGACATATTCCACGTCTCAAACTTGAAGAAGTGCCTTGCTGATGAGACTCTTATCATACTGGTTGAAGAAATTCAATTGGATGAACATTTACGCTTTGTTGAAGAACCGTTGGAGATTATGGATCGTAAAGTTAAACAACTGAGGCGAAGCCGTATCCCCATTGTCAAGGTTCGTTGGAACTCCAAGCGCGGTCCTGAGTTTACTTGGGAACGCGAAGATCACATGAGGCACAAGTATCCAAATGAGTCCATTTTAACAGTTAGGATTACATATAGGAATTATATTTTTTTCGTATATGTAATCAAACTCAATCATTGTAATAATCTCCTAATATTATACTAAAGCATCCTAATTGGTCATATCTAATATTAACTAACTATTCCTAAGTTCCAAACATTTCCCACACTATGCCAACACTGACAACCTCCCGATGCAGTGCAACAAGCTTATATATAGGGCATATGTAGACTTGACTGCAGTCGCATCATCGCCATCCCACCACCGTTGCATTGCACCACGATTATACCCTTGTTAGAATTTAGGGTGTATTATGTATTTTACCATTATCTCACTTCACAAACCTTATCCTAGGTAGGATAATTTCGAGTGAAGTGGTCTCAAGTTCCCTTGGACAATTAGGTTCGCCTAATGTCTAAGTTCAACTGACATGTAGGTTTGCCTATTTCTAAGTTCACCTAATGTCTAAGTTCACCTGACATTAAAGTTCCCCTAATGTCTAAGTTCACTAAAAATCCATACTAACTCCCAATGTCCATATTTATCAAGGTGGGTTCATATCATCACAGAGTGCTCTTATTGTCACTAAGTATTCATATCCTCCCTATAATTTATTCTCATCAAGTGTTCATACCATCACCAAGTGTTAGTATCATCACTATGCGTTCATATTTTTACCAAGTATCTATATCATCGCTCAAGGCTTCAGTCTATCACTAAGTGTTCGTATCGTTCTTTGTTCCTATTCACCCCACGTGTCCAATAAGTGTGTTCATCAGTGATTTTATATGTGTTCATCAAATATGATCATCCAATATGTCAATCCAAACCAAATTTAACCAACATTCCATCAACAACAACTTCACTACATCTCCTAATAATATCCTAAGTTCCTGACACTGACAGACCCCCAATATACTACAAATGGTATATGTATAGGGCATATGTAGGGGCCAGTCGCAACTGCCCCAACCACCGTCCCACCACCTTTGTAATATACCATGAGTGTGTCCTTGCCTGGTGATCAAAGATCAAACAAATAATTCCTAAAGCAAATAAATTCCTAAATAGTTAATTCCCTAAGCAAATAATTTCCCAAACGGGTAGTTCCCTTATTCTTCAATACTGACATCCACCCAATGTACCGTAAATGGTATATGTATAGGGCATATGTAGGGGTCAGTCGCAACTGCCCCAGCCAACGTCCCACCACCTTTACGATACACCACGTGCATGTCCTTATCGAATCATTAGGGCACAAGTAAGCATTTAAATCTATAAGTAATATATGTGAATCAAATGTATAACAGGAGTTCAGTTAACATGTAATAAACACATAAGCATGAAATCCTGAATATACTAACTAGTGTATGAAATAATTCATACTAGGGTATCCTACGGTTATAGACTAGGTCAACCATTTCTAGTAACATAATTCCCTATAACCCAGGCTCTGATACCAATCTGTAACACCCCGACCAATGACGGAAATGTCTGAATGCTACGAGGGATGTGTAGATTGTTCATAAGCTCGTGGGCATCTAATCAAATCATCATATATCAATTATTCAACCAAATTAATTACATCAAAAAGCATGTTCATCATGAGCTAGTAACATCAAATACACAAAGGATTTAGGTAAAATAACTAAACTCTAGTCTTCATAATTTCAGTTATTTTAGCTAAGTACAAGAACCTAAGTGATGATGTCCAAAAGATGTAGAGCTATCCTGCTCTACTTTCTTCTCCTCGTTTCCTGAAACATGTAGAAAATCAAGTGTCAACTACGAAGTAGTTGGTGAGAAATCATAAGTTTTTATGTATTAAAAACGTTTATAAAATGTTTATAAAAGTTTATAAATGGGTTTATAAAAGTTTATAATTTCCCAAGAGAATCCACATGTGCACCTGCGAAATAATCCAAGTCTGCCAAAAACCAACAAACACAACATCCAAACCATCCAAGTAATCACATACACAATAATCACAAATAATTATCCACATATATTCAACCAATCACATCAACTCAATAAGCATCAATGTAACATCAATGCCGGAACCGTCACCGGAACAGTGATCTTAAACAGTGACATGAACAGTAAACAGGTACAAACTACAAACATTTTATTTCATTTCATATTCATAGCATTGTCATTATTATTTTGTGTAAGCAAACAACAAATTCAGAAACATTTAACAGAAACAAAATTGAGAAATAGGGTTCTTGAGTCAGATAATTATCAGGCAACATAGAACCATCATGTGATTATTAGTTAGGATTTATTATATATAAACGTATGTGAGGTTTTACAGAACAAAACACACGGATGTTGTTATGTGAATGCTAAATTGACGGGTTATGCGTATAGGTGACGATCTGTGCGAATAAATCTGACAGTTTAATGTTCTGAATGATATCCGATAACTAGAAAACAAGATTGAAAAGCATAGTTATCGTCGTGTTCGTACGAGTGACGATTCGAACGAATACGCGCGACAACCGTATGTTTCGATTTAAATATAAATTAATATTTTAAAATTTAAAATAAATAGAAGATATTAGTTAATTTATTAGGAATCACAACTTAGAATAATTTTATAAATCCTATTTTAATAAATCGTATCATTTCGTGGTGAAAATCACGAGAAATGGAGTTTTACGCGAAACCGAACGAGAACGATCAACTGAGCGTGGTGAAGCATTTATTATGGCAAGTTAATGCCATAACTCACTTCACCAACCTCCTTCTCTCTCTACCTCGTTCTCTCTCTCTCTCTAGTTTTTCTCTCAAGAAACTACCTTCTCTCTAAGAATTTGAGCGCATTTCTTTGTGGATTCAAGCCATCTAAGTGTCAAAACGTTCCTTCTGTTGAGAAGATCACGAAAGTACAAGAAAGACAAGCATTCAACCTTGGAATTTGAGGTAAATATTCACTTTAAATCGGTTTTAGAGGGTTTCACGAGTTCTTGTAGTTAATGTCATAATAATCAGTTTTAAGCACTTAGGAATGTTGTGATAAGCACTAGTAAACAACTAGAAGGATGTAGAACTTATGATGTAACAGGTTTGGATCGAGTTGTGGAGGACAAGATGCAGGTTCGTGACATTCTTCATCGGCCGAACCTGTGCAAACTCACGGCCGAACCTTTTTGGGTCGAAGGAGATGACGACTAGATCTGGGACGAACCCTGGCCACGAACCCTGCTGGTCTGAGCACCGAACCTGTGTCTCTGGCACACGAACCCTGCACCACCAGGCCACCGAACCTTAAAGCATTGCAACGAACCCTAGGTCTCCCGAACCTGTAACCCTTGCCGAACCATCTGATTTAAGCGAACCTGATGTCTAGCCGAACCTTCACATTTCCAGCGAGCCTAAGTGTCACGAACCCTAGAACCCACGAACCTTGCATGGCCGAACCATGGCCATGCAACTCATGAACCAAAGGTGAAGAACCCTGCATGGCCGAACCTTGGACATGCAAGCCATAGAACCTGCAACGAACCATTACACCTGGTCGAACCTTTTGTGTGTAGCCGAGCCTTGTCAATCAGCGAACCCAAGTGTCTTGAGGATGTTAGCCGAACCTTGTATCCTTTAAATTCAGCCGAACCTTGGGGTGTTTGCAAAAAGGTTTGCTGCCATGGTTGGAACCCGAACCTAAACATGGTACATTTAGGGCAAGATGGGACTCATTACTATCAAAAAAATCAATGTGGAGAACATAAGGCTAGTTAGTTGGCTATTAACCTAATTTACTTATGAGGATTGAATCTTATAAGTTGCATGAATGGATATTCACTTAAGTTAAGTGTGATTGCATGTGTTAGGGATTACTATAACAAGATTAATCTTAACATGCAATAACAACTCCACATGAGTTGTTAATGGACATAAGATGGCTTAACAACCGGATAATCTTCTTATATGATCATGAGAGACAAAAGCTCAAGTCTTCTAATCAATTAGAAATCAAGGATTTTCAATTGGGCCTAAGTGGGCCCAATGGGGCTTAATTAAGCCCAACACACATTAAATGTTTACTTAAACTCAAGTAATGAGATTTTAATAAAAGAAACCTATTTATAACCTGTTAGATTTAATTAAATGATTTTGACTTAATATTGAATTAAATTATAAATGTTTAGTTGAAAGTAGTTGCTTATTTTGTTGGGAAATTGTTGTAAAATAGACAATATTAATTGTCTGGATTTGAACAGAAAACAAAGGAAACTTTGCCGAAATTTCTAAAAATTTAAAAGTAAGTTATTATAACTAACCATGGAAATTGGGATCATGAAAGGGTAACTAAGTTAGATTAGATCTTATAATTACACTAGTAATTAGGACACTTAGCTACACACACCAAAACCAAACCTTAGGTATGGTGACTATTACGTGTACTTATCGTATTCAAACTCTTATAAAACAACTCAGGAACCGAAGAAACCTAAGCTACAACAAGAGCGTGCAATTTGTGTTAGATCATTTACATACCAGCACAGGTGAGTTCATTGCCCCTTTTCTAACATTTTGTTTTAAAACGCGGGGCTGAGAAGCATGCGTAAACTGTTTATTGAAAATGTTTACTTAAATTCTTTTATTTAACATATGTTCTATATATAAATTGTTAACCTAGAATCATGTCTAGGTGAATTTTATGCAGGTTTTACTAAATTCATCTACTTATAATTTAAGTGGATAATTGGGTTAAACTAAACATTTCAACTAATCAAACGAAACATTTTGACGAAACAAGTGTGTCATTTCAACGAATCAAAATAAGACATTTTGACGAATCAAGTGGGTGATTTCAACGAATCAAACAAAACATTTTGACAAATCAAGTTGGTGATTTCAACGAATCAAACAAACAATTTGGACGAATCAAGTTGGTGATTTCAACGAATCAAACAAAACATTTTGACGAATCAAGTTGGTGATTTCAACGAATCAAACAAAACAATTTGACAAAACAAGTGGGGAAGTTCAACGAATCAAACGAAACTATCTTTGCAAAGTTAATATTCGATGTTCAACAAATCAAGTGTTTGATGAACAACGAATCAAGAGTACATTTGATCAACGAATCTAGTATTCCATGATCAACGAATCAAGTACATCTTGTGACAGAATCATACGAATCAATAAATCATTTTCAAGGGAAAATCTGGGAAATATCAGAGATAACATATGCCAACACAACGAATCAAGTACAAAACAAAAATCCTACATTTCAAGAAGTCCTAGCTAGACCGTTTGATTTGTAGGTCATATGTTTGATGATATTTACAGAATTCCCTAACCACTAAGTACCTAGATTGACAGACTAGTCTACTCGAGTTGACCAAGGCCCAATCATTAGGACTTAGATTTTATTAAATGTTTATTTATTTATTTAATTAAGCATTTATAACTGTTACTACAATTGTTGTGGTTGATCATATTGTGTGATGAACTTATGAAATCAATATGGGTTTCAAATGATTGTAATTACAGGGACAAAGAACAGAAGGATTTTTGGGTTAAATGAGAAAGGTAAAAATGCTTAACTATCATTAACAACAGTGTCATATACGGATTAGTATGTGGTGGGACGGTGGCTGGGTGGGCGGTAAGTTCGACCCTACATATGCCCTATATATAAGCTTACCGATCTGGATATTACATGTGGAGTTAATGAGGTTAAGGTCTTTACCGGAAGAGGTTTACAGATCATTTTCAAACTTTAAAATATATGAACTTACAAACCCTGTGTTGATTTTATTTTTGCATGACTTCTCAGGTGAGGAACAGGTCAATTAAGAAGCTTATGCTTTTGGACTAGTACTTCAGATAGAAAACTTAATATTTTTGGACCTGCATATTTTTGGAACATCATTATACAATTATTTTGCATATCTTGTGCGGTTACAAGATAGATATTTTATGATGTTTATGATAGATTTACATTGTTAAATTATGAACGATATGGATGTAATTTAACTTTGTAATTCTATTCTATTTAGCATTTCTCATTTATATCATGTGCATTGTAAACAATCTGATCATTCCGATTATCACTCATGATATCGCGCCCCGAGAACCTTCCGCCTGACGGGGACTTCGATCCAACCCCGCCGGCTCGGGGTGTGACAGATTGGTATCAGAGCCATGGTTATAGAGAAATATAGGTCACTTATTTAAACGGTTTGGCCTAGACTATAACCTAGGGACCCTGCATATAGAGAAAACAGGACTTAGGAATTTCTTGCATACTGTCTTCTGTATTTGATCATTGCACTAACCGATAACTTTATTGGTTATGATCAGAATGCCGCCGAGAAGACAGCCTCCCTTGTTACCTCTACCACCATAAGGCTTGGCTCCACACTCCTCCACACCATCACCAAATGATTCACCACCGCCACCTCCTCCACCTCCTCCTCCTCCTCAGATCACTCAACCATCTAGTTCGGGCACAACACCGACCTTGGATCCTACCACTATCGCTATGATGACTTTTCTGAGTAACCAAATGACCAACCAAATGAAGGAGGCGATACGGAGATGTTCCTCCGTCTCCGCAACGAAATCAACAACACTGGCAACTCATCAGGGGAAGCCAGTGGAAATACTGGAGGTCCATCCCATTACTCCTACAAGTCATTTGTAGGATGCAAGCCACCCAGCTTTAGCGGGTCTGAGGGAGCCATTGGATTAATCCAATGGATTGAAAAGATTGAAGCTACTCTGGATCTGTGTAGCTGTCCAGAGCACCACAAAGTCCGTTATTCAGCTGGAACATTCAACAAGCGGGCTTTGACCTGGTGGAATGGTCAAGTCAATGCTAGAGGAAGAGAAGAAGCTATGGCCATGCCATGGGAAGATTTCAAGACACTGCTGAGAACAGAGTTCTGCCCCAAGAACGAGTTGCAGAAACTAGAGGTTGAACTGTCCAACCATGTGATGAAAGGGGCTGATCACATGGGGTACACTACTCGTTACCACGAGTTAGTTGCTTTGGTGCCAGACATGGTGCCAACTTTAGAGAAGAGGATAGACAGATATGTAGGTGGACTTCCCGCCTGCATTCAGGGCATGGTTGTTTCAGCCAACCCTACCACTGTCGAGTCTGCAGTGAGATTGGCTGGAAAACTCACTGATCTGATGGTAGCCTCTGGAGTTTTAAAGAAGGAGGCTGACACCGACAAACTCAAGGAAGAGTCTTCAAAGAAACCTCATCATCAACAACACCAGAAGAAGAAACAGAAGACCATCAAGAACTACACGGTGGCCACACCTCTTCAACAAGTAGCAGCAGCACCACAAAACCCTAACCGCAAACCCTACACTGGCACGTTTCCTCTGTTTGCCAAGTGTCAGTATCATCATATTGCTAACAATCCCTGCAAGCAATGCACGGGGTGTGGACGAAAGGGCCATTGGGTCTAACGTTGCCGGATGACACCTAACCCAGCAGTCAACAACGCTGCTTTGGCTCTCCCTCCACCAGCTAATTAGAACAACGGTGGATGCTATAACTATGGCGAACAAGGCCACTTTGCAAGGAACTGCCCAAAGAAGACACAACCAGCAGTTCAAGCACCCCGTGGACGAGCCTTTACCATCGGAGCACCAGCGGCACGCCAGGACCCAAATGTGGTCACTGGTACGTTTCTCTTACATGACTTTTATGCATCTGTTCTATTTGATACTGGTGCGGATCAGAGTTTTATCTCTACCGACTTTGCATGCCAATTAGATTCAGTAGAGGAACAGTTAGATTCCCCTTACATTATAGAAGTAGCTAACGGGAAACAGATTACAGTTAGTACAGTTTATAGGAACTGCCCATTGACACTTAACGGTCATACATTCACCATCGATTTGATACCGATGGAGTTGGGCAGTTTCGACATCATTGTTGGAATGGATTGGCTTTCCTCTAATCGAGTGGAAGTCATCTTTTCTAAGAAGCTACTTCAAATTCCATTGCCGAGTGATCGCGTATTGGAAGTTAAAGGGGATCAAGCAAAACGAAGTGTCAAAATCATCTCTTGCATAAAGGCGCGTAAGTGTCTACAGAAACGGTGCGTTGCATTCTTGGCTCATGTGGTGGAAAAAGAGAAGGATAAGAAGAAGATTCAAGACGTACCAGTAGTGAAAGAGTATTCCGAAGTATTTCCTAAAGACCTACCAGGTTTGCCACCTGTGCGACCGGTAGAGTTCCGTATTGACTTAATGCCTGGGGCAACTCCTGTTGCCAAATCTCCTTACAGGTTAGCACCTTCAGAGATGCAGGAATTGTCAAACCAGTTACAGGAACTACTTGACAAGGGTTTCATCAGACCGAGCTACTCACCTTGGGGAGCTCCGGTCTTGTTCGTGAAGAAGAAAGACGGATCGTTCAGAATGTGCATAGATTACAGACAGCTGAACAAACTAACCATCAAGAATCGGTATCCATTACCGAGGATTGATGATTTGTTTGACCAACTGCAAGGAGCTCAATACTTCTCAAAGATTGACTTGCGGTCTGGATATCATCAGCTTAGAGTTCAAGACGAAGACATACCGAAAACAGCCTTCTGAACCAAATATGGGCATTACGAATTCATGGTGATGCCTTTCGGATTGACAAATGCACCAGCGGTTTTCATGGATCTCATGAACCGAGTGTGCAAGCCGTATCTAGATCAGTTTGTTATTGTCTTTATTGATGACATACTGATTTATTCGAAGAGCAAAGCAGATCATGAACAACACCTTAGAAAGATCTTGGAGCTGTTGAAGAAAGAACAACTCTATGCTAAATTCTCTAAATGTGAATTTTGGCTTAGAAAAGTTCAATTTCTGGGTCATGTGGTCAACAGTGAGGGAATACACGTAGATCCTGCCAAGATCGAGGCGATAAAGAACTGGGATACTCCGAACATGCCAACAGAGATACGGTCTTTTCTGGGATTGGCGGGTTATTATAGAAGGTTCATCTCGAATTTTTCTAAGATAGCTTTGCCACTCACTAAACAAATCCAGAAAAGTGAACCGTTTGTCAGGGAGAAGAAACAAGAAGATTCTTTTCAGACATTGAAACAGAAACTATGTGATGCTCCAATTCTATCTCTCCTAGAAGGCTGTGATGACTTTGTTGTATACTATGATGCCTCCCATCAGGGACTAGACGGTGTACTAATGCAACGTGACAAAGTTATTGCTTATGCGTCAAGACAGTTAAAGGTTCATGAGAAGAACTACACCACTCATGATCTTGAACTGGGAGTTGTTATCTTCGCCTTGAAGATTTGGAGACATTACTTATATGGCACCAAGTGTACCATATTCACTGATCACAAAAGTCTGCAGCACATCTTTGATCAGAAGAAGCTCAACATGCGACAACGCCGTTGGGTTGAACTCTTGAATGATTACGATTGTGTGATCAAGTACCATCCGGGAAAGGCGAACGTTGTAGCTGATGCCTTGAGTCGGAAGGAACGGGTCAAACCCCTACGTGTTAGAGCAATGGGGATAACCGTGCAGACCAGTTTAAGTGACAAGATTATTCAAGCACAACAAGAAGCACTTGACCGAGGTAATCTGAAGAAAGAACTTGATTTTGGAGCGGAGAAACAGTTCGACACAAAGCCTGATGGAGTGATCTACTACCGGGAACGTATATGGATCCCGGCGGTAGATGAATTGAGAAAAATTATCTGCGATGAGGCACACAAGACTAAATACTCTGTTCATCCAGGCACTGACAAAATGTACCAAGACTTGCTTGGATTTTATTGGTGGCCAGGAATGAAGAGAGACATAGCCGAATACGTCGGTCAATGTCTAACGTGTGCGAAGGTAAAGGCGGAACACCAGAGATCGTCTGGGTTACTGGAACAGCCTGAGATTCCGCTCTGGAAGTGGGAACAAATAGCTATGGATTTCATTACCAAGCTACCCCGCACTTCCAGTGGTCACGATACGATTTGGGTGATCATTGACCGTTTAATAAAATCTGCTCATTTCTTGCCGATGCGCGAGACTTTCACGATGGATAGATTGGCGAAACTTTACATCAACAAGATAGTGGTATGCCACGGTGTGCCATTGTCTATTATTTCTGATAGAGACAACAGATTCACAATCAAGGTTTTGGCAATCACTGCAGAAATCTCTAGGGACACAGTTAAATTTGAGTACAGCTTACCACCCACAAACAGACGGTCAAAGCGAATGTACTATTCAAACCCTAGAGGACATGTTAAGAACCTGTGTATTGGATTTCGGTGGGAATTGGGATTCTCATTTGCCACTGATTGAGTTCTCTTATAACAACAGTTATCACAACAGTATCGGATGTGCACCATTCGAGGCTCTTTATGGCCGGAAATGTCGATCACCGATCTGTTGGACTAAAGTTGGAGACAATCGAGTAACTGGGCCAGAAGTTATTCAGGAAACCACTGACAAGATAGCTCAGAGTCAAAGAAGACTACAAGCTACAAGGAGTAGACAAAAGAGCTATGCTGACAAACGGCGCAAGCCGTTGGAATTCCAAGTGGAAGACCAGGTCATGTTGAAGGTGTCCCCATGGAAAGGCATTGTACGCTTTGGAAAGAAAGGAAAATTAGCACCAAGATACGTGGGACCGTTCGAGATTATCTAGCGTATTGGTCCTGTGGCGTATAGACTGAGATTACCGGATGAACTCAGTGGTGTGCATGACGTGTTTCACGTCTCAAATTTAAAGAAATGCCTTGCTGACGAGTCACTCGTCATTCCAATCGAAGAAATTCAAGTCGATGAACAGTTACACTTTATCGAGGAACCTTTGGAGATTATGGATCGCAAGGTTAAACAACTGAGGCGAAGCCGTATTCTGATTGTAAAGGTTAGATGGAATTCAAGACGCGGACCCGAGTTCACTTGGGAACGTGAAGATCACATGAAGTCAAAGTATCCCCAACTGTTTAAAGAGGAAGCCGTACCCAATAACAACTCTTAAATTTCGGGACGAAATTTCTCTAACAAGGGGAGACTGTAACATCAATGCCGGAACCGTCACTGGAACAGTGATCTTAAACAGTGACATGAACAGTAAACAGGTACAAACTACAAACATTTTATTTCATTTCATATTAATAGCATTGTCATTATAATTTTGTGTTAGCAAACAACAAATTCAGAAACATTTAATAGAAACAAAATTCAGAAATAGGGTTCTTGAGTCAGATAATTATGTGGCAACATAGAACCATCATGTGATTATTTGTTAGGATTTATTATATATAAACGTATGTGAGGTTTTACAGAACAAAACACACGGATGTTGTTATGTGACTGCTAAATTGACGGGTTATTCGTATAGGTGACGATCTGTGCGAATAAATCTGACAGTTTAATGTTCTGAATGATATCCGATAACTAGAAAACAAGATTGAAAAGCATAGTTATCGTCGTGTTCGTACGAGTGACGATTCGAATAAATACGCGCGACAACCGTACATTTCGATTTAAATATAAATTAATATTTTAAAATTTAAAATAAATAGAAGATATTAGTTAATTTATTAGGATTCACAACTTAGAATAATTTTATAAATCCTATTTTAATAAATCGTATCGTTTCGTGGTGAAAATCACGAGAAAAGGAGTTTTACGCGGAACCGAACGAGAACGGTCAACCGAGCGTGGTGAAGCATTTATTATGGCAAGTTAATGCCATAACTCACTTCACCAACCTCCTTCTCTCTCTACCTCATTCTCTCTCTCTCTCTCTATCTCTAGTTTTTCTCTCAAGAAACCACCTTCTCTCTAAGAATTTGAGCGCATTTCTTTGTGGATTCAAGCCATCTAAGTGTCAAAACGTTCCTTCTATTGAGAAGATCACGAAAGTACAAGAAACACAAGCATTCAACCTTGGAATTTGAGGTAATCATTCACTTTAAATCGGTTTTAGAGGGTTTCACGAGTTCTTGTAGTTAATGTCATAATAATCAGTTTTAAGCACTTAGGAGTGTTGTGATAAGCACTAGTAAACAACTAGGAGGATGTAGAACTTATGATGTAACAGGTTTGGATCTAGTTGTGGAGGACAAGATGCAGGTTCGTGACATTCTTCATCGGCCGAACCTGTGCAATCTCACGGCCGAACCTTTTTGGGTCGAAGGAGATGACGACTAGATCAGGGACGAACCCTGGCCACGAACCCTGCTGGTCTGAGCACAGAACCTGTGTCTCTGGCGCACGAACCCTGCACCACCAGGCCATCGAACCTTAAAGCATTGCAACGAACCCTAGGTCTCCCGAACCTGTAACCCTTGCCGAACCATCTGATTTAAGCGAACCTTATGTCTAGCCGAACCTTCACATTTCCGGCGAGCCTAAGCGTCACGAACCCTAGAACCCACGAACCTTGCATGGCCAAACCATGGCCATGCAACTCACGAACCAAAGGTGACGAACCCTGCATGGCCGAACGTTGGACATGCAAGCCTTAGAACCTGCAACGAACCATTACACCTGGCCGAACCTTTTGTGTGTAGCCGAGCCTTGTCAATCAGCGAACCCAAGTGTCTTGAGGATGTTAGCCGAACCTTGTATCCTTTAAATTCAGCCGAACCTAGGGGTGTAGGCAAAAAGGTTTGCTGCCATGGTTGGAACCCGAACCTAAACATGGTACATTTAGGGCAAGATGGGACTCATTACTATCAAAAAAAACAATGTGGAGAACATAAGGCTAGTTAGTTGGCTATTAACCTAATTTACTTGTGAGGATTGAATCTTATAAGCTGCATGAATGGATATTCACTTAAGTTAAGTGTGATTGCATGTGTTAGGGATTACTATAACAAGATTAATCTTAACATGCAATAACAACTCCACATGAGTTGTTAATGGACATAAGATGTCTTAACAAACGGATAATTTTCTTATATGATCATGAGAGACAAAAGCTCAAGTCTTCTAATCAATTAGAAATCAAGGATTTTCAATTGGGCCTAAGTGGGCCCAATGGGGCTTAATTAAGCCCAACACACATTAAATGTTTACTTAAACTCAAGTAATGAGATTTTAATAAAAGAAACCTATTTATAACCTGTTAGATTTAATTAAATGATTTTGACTTAATATTGAATTAAATTATAAATGTTTAGTTGAAAGTCTTTGCTTATTTTGTTGGGAAATTGTTGTAAAATAGATAATATTAATTGTCTGGATTTGAACAGAAAACAAAGGAAACTCTGCCGAAATTTCTAAAAATTTAAAAGTAAGTTATTATAACTAACCATGGGAATTGGGATCATGAAAGGGTAACTAAGTTAGATTAGATCTTAGAATTACACTAGTATTTAGGACACTTAGGTACACGCACCAAAACCAAACCTTAGGTATGGCGACTATTACGTGTACTTATCGTATTCAAACTCTTATAAAACAACTCAGGAACCGAAGAAACCTAAGCTAAAACAAGAGCGCACAATTTGTGTTAGATCATTTACATACCAGCACAGGTGAGTTCATTGCCCCTTTTCTAACATTTTGTTTTAAAACGCGGGGCTGAGAAGCATGCGTAAACTGTTTATTTAAAATTTTTACTTAAATGCTTTTATTTAACATATGTTCTATATATAAATTGTTAACCTAGAATCATGTCTAGGTGAATTTTATGCAGGTTTTACTAAATTCATCTACTTATAATTTAAGTGGATAATTGGGTTAAACTAAACATTTCAACTAATCAAACGAAACATTTTGACGAAACAAGTGTGTCATTTCAACGAATCAAAATAAGACATTTTGACGAATCAAGTGGGTACAAAACATTTTGACGAATCAAGTTGGTGATTTCAACGAATCAAACAAAACATTTTGACGAATCAAGTTGGTGATTTCAACGAATCAAACAAAACATTTTGACAAAACAAGTGGGGAAGTTCAACGAATCAAACGAAACTATCTTTGCAAAGTTAATATTCGATGTTCAACAAATCAAGTGTTTGATGAACAACGAATCAAGAGTACATTTGATCAACGAATCTAGTATTCCATGATCAACGAATCAAGTACATCTTCTGACAGAATCATACGAATCAATAAATCATTTTCAAGGGAAAATCTGGGAAATATCAGAGATAACATATGCCAACACAACGAATCAAGTACGAAACAAAAATCCTACATTTCAAGAAGTCCTAGCTAGACCGTTTGATTTGTAGGTCATATGTTTGATGATATTTACAGAATTCCCTAACTACTAAGTACCTAGATTGACAGACTAGTCTACTCGAGTTGACCAAGGCCCAATCATTAGTACTTAGATTTTATTAAATGTTTATTTATTTATTTAGTTAAGCATTTATAACTGTTTCTACAATTGCTGTGGTTGATCATATTGTGTGATGAACTTATGAAATCAATATGGGTTTCAAATGATTGTAATTACAGGGACAAAGAACAGAAGGATTTTTTGGTTAAATGAGAAGGGTAAAAATGCTTAACTATCATTAACAACAGTGTCATATATGGATTAGTATGTGGTGGGACAGTGGCTGGGCGGGCGGTAAGTTCGACTCTACATATGCCCTATATATAAGCATACAGATCCGGATATTACATGTGGAGTTAATGAGGTTAAGGTCTTTACCGGAAGAGGTTTACAGATCATTTTCAAACTTTAAAATATATGAACTCACCAACCCTGTGTTGATTTTATTTTTGCAAGACTTCTCAGGTGAGGAACAGGTCAATTAAGAAGCTTATGCTTTTGGACTAGGACTTCAGATAGAAGACTTAGTATTTTTGGACCTGCATATTTTTGGAACATCATTATACAATTATTTTGTATATCTTGTGAGGTTACAAGATAGATATCTTATGATGTTTATGATAGATTTACACTGTTAAATTATGAACGATATGTATGTAATTTAACTTTGTAATTCTATTCTATTTAGCATTTCTCATTTATATCATGTGCAATGTAAACAATCTGATCATTCCGATTATTACTCACGATATCGCGCCCCGAGAACCTTCCGCCCGACGGGGACTTCGATCCAACCCCGCCGGCTCGGGGTGTGACAGATTGGTATCAGAGCCATGGTTATAGAGAAATATAGGTCACTTATTTAAACGGTTTGGCCTAGACTATAACCTAGGGACCCTGCATATAGAGAAAACAGGACTTAGGAATTTCTTGCATACTGTCAACTCAATCAACGGCAGAATCATCGCGGAGGACCGTAGTCAACTCAACCAACGATATTCCTATAAGTGTCTTCGTGCACTGCGGAGGACCGCAGTCAACTCAACCAACAGTGGAATTACTGAGGAGGACGTTAGTCAACTCACCAACAGTAACTCAATCATTGTGGAGGACCTAAGTCAACTCAACTAACAATGACTCACGGATAAGTAATAATCCATCTCAATCCATAATCAATAATAATCCTTTAATATGAATATCATATTGATAATCCAGGTGTCCCCCATGTGTTATCAAAATAATATTTAAATTGGTATACATGTTCCACCTCCGAGTTTAAAAACAAAATGGTTTTAAAAGGAGGTTTTGAGAACTCACATGAATTCCTCCGATTCAGTGTTCTTGTAAAGTGCGTGCTCACGTAGATGAAATCAAAAGCAAATCAATAATCTGTAATTATCGTATGTTTGTGTTCATGAGTACATGCATTTATTACTATTGTATGTCCTTAGAAGTTTACTTTAATACTCCTAAGTATTTCATTTACTTAGTTAATTTAATTCTAAGTTAAAATAAATTTACCCAACCTTATGTAAATGTTTATCATTAAGATATAGTTTAGATTTGCTACATTCTAACTATCTTGTAAGGATAAACTTATTATTAGGCAATATGTGTATTCTCATAGATAACCTTAATCCTACACTTACCTATACATATATGCATGATCTTTATTAAATCAACCACCATAATTCAAGTCATAAAAATCAAATTTATATTCAAGAAATTTATATTTAAGTTATTCCCATAAAATGTTCTCATTTTATACAATCTCATATTTCAACCTATGTGATCAAGAAAATGGTGGCAACTTATGCTTTTATCACACATACATGCACTTAGGTAAAATTATGATTCCATGTACTTATGAAATCTTTATTTTTGGTCCCTAACTAATTTCAACAGTTCTAGGCCTAGCCACATTGTGATACTATAACGACCAAGTTCAATGATATAAGATCAGTGAACCCCTGGATAACCATCATGGGTTCGGCCCAACTAAGTCTAGATTCGGCCCAGGCAGTCGGCATGGTTAGGTTCGTTGAATACACTACGAAATCCCAAGGTTCGGCCAAAATAGAAGGGAGGTTCGTGAGCTAGGTTCGCGGCCAGTTAACTCAGGTTCGGCTCGCTTAGGGTTCGGCCCTAGAGGATGGTTCGGCTCGAAACTTTAGGGAGGGTTCGCATGGCTAGGTTCGTTACACCCTATAGGTTCGCTGGACCGAGGGTTCAGCTAGGGTGTAGCTTCAGCTAGCCAAGGTTCGTAGAAGCCGAAGGTTCGTGGGACTAGGGTTCGGTGGGGTTAGGTTCGGCTGGGTTGCAGCTTTCTAGCCCATGCAGGTTCGCCCGGGAGAAGGGTTCGGCTCCCTTTATCACCCAGCTCCCTGGGAGGTTCGGCCAACAAGGCTCGGCCACCTCCTGCTTTTGCTTCGCGAACCAGTCAGCCCAGGGCTGATCATCACCATCATCATCAAGTTCTAGATTATTGCAGGTTCGTTTATGGCCTCCTTACACTCCTACTAGTTCGTTTTAACAACAAGAAACCCTAAAATCGGTGAAAGAAAGTGGTTGCCATATACACATGAAACCTTTGACAAAACCAAAAAATAAAGCTCAGATTTTACCTCGAAAAGTCGACCAAATTGCAAGTTTCTTCGTGGGTTTGTGTTCTCCTCGATCACGCGGTCGTGTAGGCGCCAAGATCTCGCGATTCCGACAAGAGATGAAGGAGATAAACTAGAGAGAGGGTAGAGAGAGGGCGTTTTTGGTGTTAGAGAGAGAAGAAGAAGATGGTGAAATGAGAAAGAAGATGTGATTCTTCTTTCTTATACACCGGATTGTCCCCCGTGCTCGGTCTCGTTTATATCGCATAAAAAAAACTAATAAGTGCTCGGTTCATTTCATAGAATATATTTAAAACATAAAACGTTTACGTAAATAGTTGCGTTTTAATAAAAATGATTTTTAAATGGAATCGTTTAAATACAATGACTTCGTTTTCTTTCGATAAATTAATTATTTAAGTAAAACGATTTATTCGAATTTCTTTTAGATTGTGATTCCTAATAAACGTTATTTGTTTCCATTTATTAATTTAATATCGTTAGATATTATTTCGTTATCTCGTCGAAACGCGTTACTTACGTACGTATTCGTAAAGATCGTCACCTTTTCGAATCCAACGCTCGTATCGTATTTCGATTCGATTTACGATTTACGGAATATCGTTTCAGAATATTATTCTTAATAATTATATTCGTGTGAATCGTCACCCACGCGAATACATTATCAAGTTAATATTTCTGAAATAACATTCACGTTTAGGTAACATTCGTAACCTCACAATCGCGTAACTATCCTCAATAATGCTTTCATTACTTAATTATTTGAATGTTATAATTTCCCAAATCCCAAAACCCACTAAAACATAACACTGGCACATCCGTGATAGACCGAAATATGCATATGTATAGGGCATATGTAGGGGTCCATCGCAACTACCCCAGCCACCGTCCCACCGCTATTTCGATAAACCATGACCATGTGTCCTTGACTATGTTTAGTAACCAAACAACAACAAATTCCTAATTCCTTTCCATTCCAACACAATAATCCATAATGCGTGAATTCAACTGCGATAAACTCTCTGGTTCTGTTTAGTTGTGTTTCAACTAAACTCGCCATGGTTTATGCGTATAATAATATGTTCTCAATATGTATACCAATATTAGTAATAACATCCAATAATTCATCATCATTAATAATTATCACATCAGGTCGTTACAGTACAATTACACATGTACGGACAACCCGAAATAGAGTGATGTTACATGAAGGAAGCTTAAAAAGGCCAAACCTCATCACCTTCATCTCCATTGTAGCTGAAGGATCATTACCAGCAGCTTCCAGGAGCCTCCAGCTGCTGTTCTGGGTCAATCTTAGCTTAAAGAACCCTTGTAAGGTAGTTTTACATGGTCCATTTGCACTCAAATCACATTAAAACACACATGCAACCCCTAACACCCACATGCAACCCCTCTAACACCACATGCATGAATTCATGAACTTGTGGATCTGTCTTTTAATGCCTTGATGATTGATTCATGCTATTAGAATGATCTATGTTGAATATTGTAGAGTTTTGATGACGATTTGTTCGTATTACTATAAATAGTAACTTTGATGATGCAAGATGTTGATAGGTGATGTTCTAAACATGTATGTTAGTTTGAATGATGATTTGTAGGTGGTATTGGTGTGTATGGTGCCATCAGAAAGTGGCGTACTATCTTCCCAAAACATTCGATTTTTGCTCTATTCTCGGATAGCCAATCCATACCAATTACAATATCGAAACTACTAAGCTCAACATGAATTTAATCTATACTAAAGTGATAACCATTTAAGTTTAAGGTACAACCTTTAATGATTTCTCTAGCTTCAATCAACTTACCATCAGTTAATTCTATAGTATTGATGTTTTTTAACTTACTAGACTTTAAACTAATTAAAGGTCCAAATTCGGTTGAAATAAAACTTCTTTCAAAACCGGTATCAAATAAAATGGAAGCATAATTATCGTTAACAAGAAACGTGCCCGTCACTGTGTGCGGGTCCTTGCGAGGTTCACCGGCTCCCATTACAAAAACTCTTCCTTTGTTTGATTGTTTGTTGTATTTTGACCATGTTTCAACTTGGGACAAGTGTTCCTAAGATGATCCTTGCTACCCATTCATAACAAAGACGTTGGATTCCCTTCCTACAAGTATTTTTCATGTGTCCCAACTTTCTAGATTTGAAACACATCATGCATTCCCCATAGTGGTGGCAATTGTGTTTCACACAAAGTGATTTTTACTCTTGATTTTGTCCTTAACTGACCATGGCATGGTTTTTCACTACTTATGGTCGTTTGTCAAATTTGCCTCCATTTTTTTCCAAGGTTTACCTGCAAAATTTCTCTTGTGTGCCGATCCTGATTTACTCAGAGACCCATTTCTCACCATTTCATCTGTCAAGCTTCCAGACAATAGGATTGCACTATAAAGAGTTGCAGGTTATGATGCAGTTACCATTCCTCACATTTGAGATGGTAAAGACCGCTGAATGCAACGGCGTTCTGGAGTAACCATGTGGGGTACTAATCGTGCCAGTTCATGGAATCAGTTTGTATACTCCAAATGATTAGCCCCGATCATAGTCTTATTCCACAACTCATGCACGATTTTCTGAATCTAATTTTTTGGACAGAAGTTTTCAATCAACAGAAAGTTATAAAATTTATATCGTTATCTTTTCTTGGCTAAATAATGGTTCTGTGAATTTTTCAAACTTTTATAAGTTCGTTTATATATATTTCATATTTTGAGCATTATTAAATAGATAAAAATATAAATAAACCGAACACAAACTCCAAAAGTTATGAAAATTTTTCAGAAAATTTAATTTATTATTTAAAGTCTCCTGTAAAATTTGAATAATTTTTAAAGGTTTTTAAGATCCTTACCTTAATTTTTCTCGAAATTTCGGCATTATAACGACTTAATTTTTGTACTTTTCCATTTTATATAATCCCAATCAGCACATATGTATTATTTCATCAAAAAAAATCTGGTCAAATAATACAATAACAACCCATATGAGTATATATGTTATATTATCCAATCTTTTTGCAAATATTAATATTTTTAAACTATATGTACAAGTATTTAATACACCTCTTGTTTGTCAATATTATTTTTAAGTTATATAACTTTTTAATGAGTAGTTCATGAAATATACATATAAAACATATCATTAATGACATGTATTTAAGATTATAACATATTTCAAACCATTTTTAGAAAATGGTGACTTTTATTAACATGCATTCAGGAATTAAAATCATACATGCATGCAAGCAAAACTCATACACATCCATATATATACATTCGCATATATATATATATAGGAAAGTGTTCAAATAATAACCCACTCTTAAAGCAATAACCCAGATAACTTTGCCAAGATGAAGCCAAATGTTGGATTTTTTTTGAACATCATTGTAACACATTTATAGCACTATGTTCTTTTATGAGTTTGTGAAAATTCATCATCATTTAAAAGATATCATCGTTGTAAGTTTTACATGATTTATGATAAAAGAGTCTTTGCATGATGTTGATAAAACATGATAAGATATAGAAAGTTTCTATAAATAGTAACTTTAATAGCTTCAAATGGAGTTTTGTGCTTATTTGACAACATGTGACAATGTGCTATGTGATAAAATGATCATATAGGGAGAACAAGCATGCTAGAATGGTAAAATATGGTTTTTTGGGTAAACTTACTAAAAATAGAAACTGCTAAAAATGGAAACTTACTATAAATAGTAAGTTATCCATTAAATGTGACTTATGTCTTGCATGCAATACGTGATAAGTAACGAATCTTGAACGAATGTTAATAAATTAACAATTCACCAATGGGTCTTCGAGTTGACACGGTCAAACTTCATCAAACTCGGACAAACAAGGTCAAACATGGTCAAACAAGGTCAAACATGAACAAACATAACAACTTTGAGTTGTTGGGCACGAGCACAAACACATACACGAACTCATATATCCTACGTGATATAGGTAACAAGTAAACAGGCACGCAAGCAAGCTAAAGTATTCGCACGCGTAACTCAGGTGAGTTTACAGCCCCGTTTTCATTTAAATTGTTTTCAAACTTTAAACTAGGGGGAGAATACATGGTGTTATCGAACTATTTGTACGAACATTTGTGTGTATGCTGGTTTATTGGGAATAAACTCATAGGTATTGCATATTGTATAAAGTCCTCGCACAGTCATATCGTTAATGTGTATACAACGAGGTGAGCTTAGATAGCACTATTTGTCACACCCTGGGCCGGCGAGCCGGATCGAAGACCTGTCGGGCGGAATAGTCCCGAGGCGTGATGTAATCGGAGTGATCAGATTGTTAGATTGCCCATGATGATATGAGAAATACTAAAATGCATTAAATGAATAAAATTAAATTACAACTCTTTTATAATTTAATTCTATTACAACTTGACTTGGACATCTGAAATATGGACCAAATGTCCCACAAAGGTTGCTTGCACAGGTGCAAGTCTTGAATCTTGTATCCCACATGGCTGAGAGATTCCACGCAGGAGTTGTAAGTTCCTCTAGGGGATCCTCTCTTTCTCTCTCTAAAAGTCATCCTGCTTTCACCTTTTCTTCACCTGAGAACATGTAAAATCTGTCAACACTAGGTTGGTGAGTTCACGTTAGTTTTGAAAATATTAAGTTTTGTAAAAGGTTTAGTAAAAATCTTTCCATTCACCATGGTTTTGAAAGTGGTATGTGAATGGTCTTTAAAACACGAATGAATTGCACAACTGCGTTAGTCTGACCATCATTACTGACACCATCCTAAATCATCGAAGGTAGTTTACGTATAGGGCATACGTAGAGCCAAAGCTCTGCCACCAGCCTACCACCCCTTCGGGGATCCATGAGGATGTCCTTAACGGAAATCAGACCTCGTCACTTATGTTCCTCATTACGACACGACGCGGCGAATGTAAAAGTAATGTCTTGAAAAACAAGCGTATGCTATGTGTCCTAATATAGGAGACATGTTTTGTTTGTTTGAAAATCACACAGTTTGCGCTCCTTCTTGTAGTAAAACTTTGTTTGTTTTGTACTCGTTTGAAAATCGTTCAAGAACTGGTCTTGAACTCCTGTTTGGTTTGAATACTCATGTTATTATTTGTGTGGTCTGTCTGTATTATCACCCATGTGATCATTTACCAAACCTAGCTGATATGCCCTTGTTGATTAGTTCCCATGGAACTAAACCGAGTTGTTGTTTCATGTTGTGTGTGTGTAACGTACCAGCCTCGACGCTGGAGGTTGATTAGACCTATGGTACCATCTACGTTACCGTCAGTTGACCCGCGTCAACTAATGGTAAATGACTCTAAAGGGACTTACTTGAGAATTCCTCAACGAATTCTTGATGTGTTGTTGTGTGGACACATGCTCTAGTGAATTACCCTAGACAGATACCATGCAAATATGTTGTTTGTTTGATGGGAGATTCCCATAAAAATGATAGTACTAGATTGTGCACTACACCATTCCTTGAATCGTGTCCGTTCACCTCTTGGTTGGGCACAAAGGCTCGAACTGTTGTGATCAACAGACATCTCCTCGCAGATTTGTGTTCGAACACTCGAAACTTGTTTGTTGTTGTTGTTTGTTGAAAAACTTGAATGGAGTGATGAACGCTCAGTAAAAATGATTGAAAATACACTTATTCGTATAACATTCAAATAAGAGGTTGAGAGTTGATCTTTTTGTCTAAATCATTTGAAAATAACTCTTACTCGTTGATCAATAGACTAAGAGGATTCATGTTCTCAGCCCCAAATGATTTGGAAGTCAGAAAATTGAAAACAAGGGGTCTGTGAACTCACCTGGGATTATGGGTCATCGTTGCACTCACTCGATATGTTCTCGATCTCGGTTTGAATCCTGTGCTAGAAATTAGTTAGTTAGGTGTTGGACGATTGTGTGTTTGGTGTTTTGATGTCATTTTGGAAAATGTGTTTTAATTTCGTTTTATCTTGATTAGATTTAAAATTTAGTCTAAGGCTCGGTTATATCTATACGAATGGTGTAAGATAGGACTTTCAACACTTCGCCATTTTGGGTTGTTCTTGGTGCGAATGGTTGGTTCGTGCGAATGGCCTTCATTCACACGAATGGAATGATGAGAATGCATATTCTCATTCTTGTTTTCCATTCGTACAAACGTGTCCTCATTCGTATGATCATCCCATACGAATGACTCCATGTCATTCGTGTGATTGCTCCTTCGTTCGGTAGCTTGTTTATGTGACTTTTCTTCAACGAACGAGGCTTCTCATTCGCCTGCAAATTCACCAAGAACGCTGTTTTTTAAATCGGAGGTTGTTTTTAGTGTTTTTATAGTCAAAATTGATGGTAAAACATTTTGGAGTGTTTTGGTGCAAAGGATCGGTGCTAATACTTACTGTGGAGCTCGTATTTGACCGAAATGGGTGAAAAGGGTTGGAATCTTGAAATGGAGGTGTGGGGGTTGAATACACACGATTTGGAAGGTGAAATGGTCCGATTTCGCGTGGAAATGGTCAAAAAATCGAGTGGCCGAGAGTGGGGTTCGGTTGAGAGAGTTGGGTGAAAAATGGGTTTGAAAAACAGAAGTGCTGCTTTTATAGCTGTGCTGTCGCACGAATGAGTCGTTCGTACGAATGGCTCCCATTCACCCCAATAAACTGCGGCTATAAAGCTTCACCGAATTAAACCGATTCATACGAATGAGGGTCCATTCATACGAACGGTTGTGTGTTTTAAAATTTTGATTCTTTATTAAATATTTTTGGTGAGATTTTCTTAAAATTGTTATTATTTTATATCAATGTTAAAGAATCACACTGACATCCGTATGAATCCTCACCCACACAAACGTCGTGTTGTATTTAACTGGTGACATTGTTTGGTACTGTAAAGATATCATTTAGGGTATTCAAATCTAACAACATATCCACATGGATCGTCACCCATTTCGATCCCTCGTTGGATCGGTTCTCCAAATGTTATCTATTCAGGTTTTGTTCATTGTTTTCCCTCACAGGGTGTTTTTTCTTTTCTTCTGATTCATGTTTGTGTGATTAAATGGATTTTCCTAACCGTTTTAGGAATAACCCGTGTATTTTGATTGTTGTTTATTATCGTTACCGTCCCTCTCGTAACAAAATGTCTTACATTGTGGTTGTGTACACCCTTGGATTTCCGACTCATGGCAGCTCGGATGCCGGTCATCACACTATTGGGTTTGACAAACCCCACACGGCGCCAATACTGACTGGAGGTTGGGACGTGTGTAAACTTGACCCATCGCGCCATTGTTATACGATAGTCATGGCGGAGGCAGGAACAAACAGTCTTGTTGGTAGTGACGCAACTGACATTCAGAGCCTTGTGCTTGGCAAACATTAATAAACAACATGACACACGACAAACACTATTTTTGATTACTTATTGCTTATAAAAACATGTGACCTCACCAACTTTATGTTGACACGTTTTCTTACCATGTATTCTCAGGTAACAATCATGCTTAAGGCTAGGATGCATCAAGGAGTCACAGGAATGGAGTCCTGCATTGCATTTAGGCCGAGTCAACTCAAACGTTGTTAGAAGTTTTAAAGTCATAAAACAATTTACTTCCACTACTATACTTTTGATTATTTCCTCTATAAAACTTTGATGTCATTTTGAAATGTTATGATGTATTCACGTTTTTTCAAACGCATATAGATTCGTTCTATTCATAAGATCCATGAAAATTGTGGACGCATTGGTTAAACCAAAAGGCATAACCAAAAACTCATAATGCCCATACCGAGTTCTGAATGCGGTTTTAGGCACATCATCATTGTGTACTCTCAGCTGATGATATCCTGACCTGATATCAATTTCGGAAAAATAGCTAGCACCTTGAAATTGATCAAACAAATCGTCAATACGAGGGAGGGGTATCGATTTCAGATCGTTACTTTATTTAACTCTCTATAATCTATACACATTCTCATCGACCCAACTTTATTTTTTCACAAACAAGACCGGAGCTCCCCAAGGTGAGAAACTTGGTCGTATAATTCCCTCATCCAACAATTCATGAAGTTGATTCATTTGCTCTTTTAGTAGAAGGAGCAAGACGATTTGGCTCTCTCGCAATTGGTGCCGCTCCTGGTAAAAAATCGATTTTGAATTCAATTTGTCTCAGTGGTGGAAGTCCAGGCAGGTTATGTAGAAAAAACTTCACGAAAATCACAAACAATTGGTATATCTTGAATTTTTTTCTCTTTTGTCTTTCGTGCCCCAACGTGAGCTAGATATGCCAAGCATCCTTCCTTCATATATCTTCGAGCTTTCATACAAGAAATCGTATATAATCTTTCTCCTTATCTTTCTCCATGTATGGTGTGTATGGTGCCATCATAAATTGGCGTACTATCTTATCAAAACTTTTGATTTTTGCTCTATTCTCGGATAGCCAATCCATACCAATTACAATATCGAAACTACTAAGCTCAACAGGAATTTAATC
The DNA here is from genome assembly GCA_009363875.1 of Mikania micrantha. Taxonomy (NCBI): domain Eukaryota; kingdom Viridiplantae; phylum Streptophyta; class Magnoliopsida; order Asterales; family Asteraceae; genus Mikania; species Mikania micrantha. The sequence continues at coordinate 42,942,041 of CM018694.1, read as the reverse complement.
TATACTAAAGTGATGACCATTAAAGTTTAAGGTACAACCTTTAATGATTTCTCTAGCTTCAATCAACTTACCATCATCTAATTCTATAGTATAGATGTTTTTCAACTTACTAAACTTTAAACTAATTAAAGGTCCAAATTCGGTTGAAATAAAACTTCTTTCAGCACCGGTATCAAATAAAATGGAAGCATAAGTATCGTTAACAAGAAACATGCCCGTCACTGTGTGCGGGTCCTTGCGAGCTTCACCGGCTCCCATTACAAAAATTCTTCCTTTGTTTGATTGTTTGTTGTATTCTGACCATGTTTCAACTTGGGACAAGTGTTCCTAAGATGATCCTTGCTACCCATTCATAACAAAGACGTTGGATTCTTATCCTACAAGTATTTGTCATGTGTCCCAACTTTCTAGATTTGAAACACATCATGCATTCCCCATAGTGGTGGCAATTGCATTTCACACAAAGTAATTTTTTCTCTTGATTTTGTCCTTAACCGACCATGGCATGGTTTTTCACTACTTATGGTCGTTTGTCAAATTTTCCACCATTTTTTTCCAAGGTTTACCTTCAAATTTTCTCTTGTGTGCCGATCCTGATTTACTCAGAGACCCATTTCTCACCATTTCATCTGTCAAGCTTCCAGACAATAGGATTGCACTATAAAGAGTTGCAGGTTATGATGCAGTTACCATTCCTCGCATTTGAGATGGTAAACCCCAAATGTACCACTGAATGCGACGGTGTTCTGGTGTAACCATGTGGGGTATTAATCGTGCCAGTTCATGGAATTAGTTTGTATACTCCAAATGATTAACCTCGATCATAGTCTGATTCCACAACTCATGCAGATTTTCTGGATCTCATTTTTTGGACAGAAGTTTTCAATCAACAGATAATTATAAAATTTATATCGTTATCTTTTCTTGGGTAAATAATGGTTCTGTGAATTTTTCAAACTTTTATATGTTCGTTTATATATATTTCATATTTTGAGCATTATTAAATAGATAAAAATATAAATAAACCGAAAACAAACTCCGAAAGTTACGAAAATTTGTCAAAAATTTTAATTTATTATTTAAAGTCTCCTGTAAAATTTGAATAATTTTTCAACGTTTTTAAGATCCTTACCTTAATTTTTCTCGCAATTTCGGCATTATAACGACTTAATTTTGGCACTTTTCCATTTTATATAATCCCGATCAGCACATATGTATTATTTCATGAAAAAAAATCTGGTCAAATAATACCATAACAACCCATACGAATATATATGTTATACTATCCATTCTTTTTGCAAATATTAATATTTTTAAACAATATGTACAAGTATTTAATACACCTCTTGTTTGTCAATCTTATTTTTAAGTTATAAAACTTTTTAATGAGAATATAGTTGTAGATTGCTCTGAATCGATCACTGGAATTCTATTAATAATTCAATCTATGCGGAATCTAGATTAAATCTATATGAATCAAAGATATACAATCATTATGATAAACATCATGTTCATTGATAACAAAAACTGATTACAAGAACATGAACTAAGAACACACAGTTCTTTACTATCACATTGATCTAACACAGGTTCTCTCCCTCTCTGGTTCTGTCACTCTATCCCAAACTAAGACAAACCGGCAATATATACAAGGTACAAACGAACCTATCCAAACCATCAGGTTCGCTAGACGAACCCACAGGTTCGCTGGACAAACCTTTACACTACAAAACAATAGGTTCGCCGAACCTATACAATATATGCCTAGTTTTGTGGACCAGACGAACCTAGAAAAAACCTAAGTTAAAATACATACTTTTGAAAGCAAACTATTAAAAAATGACCTAACAAACTCCCCCTTAATACTTGCTTCAAAATCTTCAAAATCTTGATCTTCAACCTTCAATCTGAGTCCCACTCGACGATTGATCTTTACAAACATTATCTTCAGCACGTATGATCACAGACTTTGGAATCTTCGATAAACGTTCAGCTTCAATCTTTGCATCTCTATCATCAATTTCTTTTTGTAATGCCATCAATTCAACATACAAATAATTCGCATCTTCCCAGTCACATCCAGAATGAGTCCCTAACGTATAACATATCCTTGCAATAGTCTGAAATTGCAAAGCCATATCTTTATTACTCACCCCCACATCATGATATCCTTCCTTTGCATAAATTTCAACTTCATTGAGAATATCAATATCTTGTTTTGAACAATTCACCAACAAAACAAGATCAAGCAGTCTTATAAGCCTCCATTTTTCATCTTCTTTCAATAGAATAACTGCTTCAGAATACCTTTCATCATAGAACCAAAACTTGAAATAAGAATTCCAATTTTGTTCTAGCTTCCTCAATCTTGGTCTTGATTAACTTTTGGCTTAGGATAAACATAGGAATTATGCTTTAGCACTGAAAACTGAGGAACCAACCAATTCCATCCTTTCTTTGCTTCCTTTTTCAACAAAGTTTCAAATCTTTCATTATGCTCAGTCTGAATAGGCTTGATCATCCTTAATCTTGACAACTGCATACATTCAAATGATGGTAAAGACATAAGATCATATGCTTTTCCAAAAAACTGACATCCATCCGTTCTCTTCACCACATAACATCCTCTATTCTTCAAAACTCCAGCAATGTAATGGAAATATCCATAACTCACAATCCTTCCACGCATTCTGGATTTAGATCCAAACTTGAACCTTGAAAATTGTCTAGAATGATTGTCTTGAACTGATTCGTCATATATTTCAACCATCTGTCTAAATATCATCAAATGATCAATGATATACTTTTGTTCTTCTTGATTATTTCTCCAAACATCCATATGTGTCTTGATCTTCGATGTATCACTTGATGTACTTTGAAATTTCTTATGAGCTTCAATATCAAAAATTTTCTTCAAAGTTTTCAAATTATACAAATTTTCATCACAAGATCCATCATGCACAACCTCAAAAGAACTATCTGATTCTCCAATAATCATCTTTCCAGAATCATTTTCATTTTGTAGATCATTTACTTTGACTCCAAACAAAATAACAAGATCTTCTTTAGTGTATACATTTTCAATCTCTCCTTCTTCGAATTCTCGAACTTGATTGAACTCAACAATCATTCTCAGTAATTCTCCATCTCAAGATTGTTTGAATAATTCTACAAATGTTGGTAATGAATAATCAATCACAGACATTGGATACTCTATCTCAGTAAGATCTTCAATCTACACATCCACATAATCTTTTGCTTTATCAGGAGTAACAGAAGAAACTGGATTTGCATCAAAAGAAATTCCTGAGGGTCTGTAAACCATTATAACTCCAGTTATTGAATTCAATCCACTTGAACCACCAACTCTAGCTACTTCACCATCATCATCTCCATCATCATCATTAAAGTCACCAAAACCTGGATATGCATCAAAATCAGAATCTTCATAATCAATTTTTTCTTCCTCATCTTCATCTTCTATATTTAAATACACAGGATTAACATCAGCTCCTTTAGTAACATTAATTCTTTCATTATCCCCAGCAACATGTGTTTCAGTACGAACAACATTAGAATCTTTATCTTGAATCTCATTAAGTCTTTGCTGCACCATCTGATTTTGTCTCTTCAAATCGAAAATCTTGTCATTTTGTTCTTTGGTCAATTTTTCCAATGATACAATTCTATCGTTCATCATCTTCTTATCTTGTAAATCCTCTTCTCTCCACTTCTGTAATTGATCAATATGACTTTTCATCATTTCAAGATCACTTTGAAATGAAGAAGATTGTTTCTCAAAATTAGCTTTCTCCTTCTGCTTCTTGTATTTATCAAATTCTCGAGACAGAATAGAAATCCTCCTTCTTAACTCAGAATCATCGTAATCCAAAGAGAAATTTAAATCCAGATCATCTAATCCCTCTAACATTGAATCAACCCTCGAAGTAGAAGCTTCTTGAAATGATGTAGTAGCTCTAGTGGCATTAACAAATGAAGGCATAAAGGATGCAACATTTATATGATCAGCAAAACTAGGCATAGAAGCTTCAGTATACACAGAAGCTTGTGATGTAGATACAACAACCTCTGGAACAGATACAACAATGGAAACAGGTACAGAAGAAACAGAAATAGATGCAGGTGCTGAAGATGTGGTCACAGTAGAAGAAACTGTAATTCTTGGAGTCCATGACTTCTTTCTTTTAGGCACATTAGTCATTTTCTTCTTTTTCTTTGGTTGGGATGTCTCTGGTTCATCCACACTGAAACTAGGATCATTCCTCTCTTCTCTTTCATCCATGTTTTGTTGCTGTTGCATGGGATTTCTCTTCAATCTTCTCACCATTCTATTTCCAACTTGAACATTTTCCATTTCATATTCAGTTGATTCTTCTTCCATTTCTGCATCAACATTCTCAGCCTCAACATGTGACGATGAAATAGTAGCATCAGCTTGTTCATGAACATCATGCTGATCTGGATAAATAACTTGAAGAGGAACAAATGTAGTCTGAGTTACATTTGGAGTTTCTTGTTCTTGTTCTTGTTCTTGTTGATGAAATTGAGATGATTGTGCTTGAGTTTGTCTATATTGTGGATCTTGTGGAGGAGGTGGTGGTGATTGTTGATCATCATCCATATGTTCACTGTTAGCTATTCCTTTCGGATTAGCCCGGCGTGTAAGATATCATACTCGATATCTAGGGCGAGACCTAGTTGTCTCTGTGACTGTCAGTACTAACCAGTTCGGTGTGTAAGATATCATACTCGATACCTAGGTAGGGACAAAATAATCTCAGTAGCTGTCACCCCTGTCCAGCCCGACGTGTAAAGTGTTCTACTCATGATTCCTAGTTTGAGACGTAATAATCTCAGTAGCTGTCATTAATGACCAGCCCGGCGTGTAAGATATCCTCCCACAATATCTATTGGAATGAATACGTTCCCTAGGTTTGATGAATGTTATCAATTAGAATGATAGCACCCCTAGTGCCCAGTGTGACTTCATTAAATTACCCCAATCCCTGGTGATTAGTAATCGTGGTTTACCCAACTAATCTATGGTTGTGTAACCGGCATCCTCTGACGGTTATAATATGTGCTCTAAATAGAGTCTTAAAAGGTAGTGATAGTATGTGTGGGAAAACCATCCCAAAAGGGTGCGCATGCGATACCCTCCTCGATATCACCAGTAACTGTCTCAACTGTTATCTCGTTGTTGAGTGTTCTTGCTAACTTGAACGTAGTGTTAGAAGAACTTGTCTTAAACACAATGTTAGTAATGTGTGAATGATCTTGTTATCATGAAGTTACATTATCATGATTATCATTCTTGTTATCTGTAATTGTTATTGGCATGTTATCCATTGGCTTCCCCGTTGTCCTATCTTGTAAGAATAGTGCATAGTTGTAAGATATGTTCTTAACAACTTACATTATCCTATGGTGTTAATGTGTCACAATTCTAGGTTAGCATATAGCATCCTAGTTAATTCAGGTATGATAAGATCAAATACGCAAGCATGTAATGATAAATGATAATAAAGATAAGCAATTATTATCTAAGTCATGATATAAGCAATATGTGAAAATAAACTTTTAAGTAACTAAAAGTTTAGCATGTTTCTCTGCCCCGAGCTTTGAAATCAATAAAGATTAGAAAAGGGGCATATGAACTCACCTTATGTTTGAAGTGGTTGACTTAGCTTAAATGAAGAATGCACGCGCTCTTGATTGTTCTTGTGGTAGTTTTCACGTTCCTGTGTTGATTTCATATTTTTGAATCTTATGAGTTTAAGTTATAGGAAGTTGTACATGTGTATGTGTTAACCCTATCTTTGGTCATCACCCATGAGTCTCGGACTTGATCTTTATTTGGCCCAATTTGTTTACTAAATATTTTATTAATCCTTAGTCTAATCATGTAACACCAGTGTCCTTTTTGACTTGTTTATAATCTTTTGTTTTAATGTAACCAATAATGCATCAACTATAGAACTTAGGTTTTAAGCTAAGGGTTAGTATTCTTTACATTTTCTCAAAAGAAATTTGTATATTGTTTGCCCAAACACTCTATACAAGTGAGGCTAGTTTACTAAGTTCTTTGTGTTATCACTAGTTAGCCTTTTTATCACCTTTGTGATAAGGCCATAAGTGTTAATTAAAATACTCATGTATGTTTCTTTAGACTCAATCCAAATTTTATCATCACATCATTAATTCTTGGGCCAAATAATAAGACCATGAGCCAATTTATGTGCCAATGAGCTATGTAGTTATGTATGTGGGCCGAGATTGGTAAAGGCGAAAGTATTTGATTTGGGCCCGTATATTGAGCCGGCACAACCTGTTGGGCTAACCTAGTGGGCTGCGTTAAAAGAAACTGGGCCAAATCTCATTATCTTTTGGAAAAACAACGATGGGCGTGGAACATATGTGGGCCAGGTCATGCAACATGGGCCGGTTGTGAGCTGGTTTTATCTTATGGTGTTGGGCTGTTACAGCATATGGGCCCAAGGAGTGCAGTTGGGCCGGGCGGTGTGTTTCAATGGGATAGGCATGGCTGGATTAATGCATCTCCAATGAACAAATTGAGACCAGCGAACATTCTGGGTTTTATAACCAAGGTAAGGCCAACAAAGTTTAGGCCCCATAGGTTCGTGAGCATCACTGGTTCGCTAACTGATTCGAGTGGAGGACAGCACAAGGGTTCGTTAGTAGCTGGAAGGTTCGCCGGAGGTGGTGGTTAGCCCGAAGGTTCGGTCGTGCAAGTTTGGTTCGCAGCTGGTCACAGGTTCGAGAACGGTTCTTCGGGCTGAAAAAGGTTCGTTTGGTCACGTAGGTTCGTGTGTAGGGAGCCTGATCGTGCAAGGGTTCGTCACTGACTCATGGGGGTTCGTCACTGACTCATGGGGGTTCGTCTGCATGTTAAGGTTCGTTCACGATGGTCACCATCAGGAAGGTTCGGTCGTTCAAACCTCAACGAACCTGTTGTAGCTTGTTTTCCTCAATAGCCCCGATAAATCACTTGTCAACTCCTCCGGTTGTGATGTGTCATGAGGGAGTCTCAACCTGTTATGGTGCGTGTAATGTGCCCTAGAACCGAATAACCATGGTGGACCGAATAAACACATGAAAACCCTAATTCCCGTATCTTTCTTTCGATCATTACCTTGAATTTCGCTGGTTAATCTCTCAGATCTGTTGTACTTTTAAGTAGAGGACATCAAGAGCTACGCGTGGACACCAAGAACGCGCGATTTGGTCCACAAACGAGTGAGATATGAGGCTTTGAAGGTGATTTTTGGTGGTGAAGATGTGGTGGCCGGAAATTGGAGTTAGAGAGAGGATGTGGATGGTAGAAATGAGAGAAAACTCTCATTTTAGAGTTTTTATACTCCACGGGGTGTTTGGGTTCATTTCGGTTGCTCGGTTCGTAACTCGGTCGCGTATCCGAAAATATTACGCGTAATTTAATTGTAACAAATAAAAGAATGTTGTTTAAATTATTTGATGAGTTTCAAAATTGTAAAATGCTATTTATTTAATTTTATTAATTTAAAGTCATTCGTGTCGAGTTAAATTTTCGTTTCGTCAGATCGCGTCACTTACGCGCGTCTTCGTACAGAGCGCTAACTGTATGAACACGATCGTACGTTTCACTTTCTGATTTGGTTTTCTACTTATCAGTTATCGTTCAGAACGTTAAACTCACAGATATGTTTGTGTGAATCGTCACCCACGCAAACACACTGTCAGTTTATTATTCTGAAACGACACTGTAATATGATTTGAATTGTGTTTCCTCACTGTCGGACTCAACTACACATCCTGTTATCACATTGTTTTCACATTGAATTGTCGGTCATCTGCATCCTGTCATCTATGGATATCAGATCGCAACCGATTTGTTGTTGTTATTCGCTTGAACACTATTGTTTCTCTTGAGTTGTTGTATTTTCTGTATTTAAGTTTTCACTTAAACACATACAACTGTGGTTTGTTTTCAGAGTTCTGTTGTCACACAACTGTTTACGCGCTGTATTTACACACAGTAAATGGTGAAAGTACACACACCGTACGGACTTGCCGGACGGTTCGGTACTAGTTGTCACAGTCTCCCCTTGTTAAAGAAATTTCGTCCCGAAATTTAAGAGTCATTTTCGGGTACTACTTTTTCTATGCATAGGTGGAGATGCTTTGATATCATGTGTTTCTCACGTTCTCCTGCTTATGCGAAGTTGTACTTAGAGTTTCTCCGAGTGTGTTCGATGTGATACGGATTCGTTTTCAGTCTCTCGACCATACGATCCGAAATGTTTATGTTTCTTGAAAGAACATTGTTTGTATGTGACCTAGTCCTCCGTAAGGAGCCTAGGCTTTTGTGTATGGTTATGTAATGAGTAGACTTGATTTCATTATTCTTGTCAATTCAAGAACATCAAGTCTACTGGAAGTGTAAGGTAGCTTGGCATCACATTCCATAGCTGTTTGTGTACACTCCCATGATGGCATCTCGAGTTGTTAAGCAACTTCAGGCTCTAGAATGTTCACTATGATTCTTAGGTTCGTGTACTATTCTCTGTCAAGAGAAACCTCTCGTTTCTCCCCTTGTTAAAATGGATTCGTATATTGTCTGATAGGACAACATTGACGGATCGAATCGCGAGTTCTCGTAACCCAATAATGAGATTTATGAATACATCTCTGTCCTTCACTGAAATGACATGAGGAAGGTTTTTATTGGATTAGATGACTTCATCCCCATCAGGGACAAAGCATCCATTTCGTTAATGGTATTTACACCACTCGTGTCCCTCACCTTGAATTCCATGATATGTGTTTGTTCACTAAAGGTAAGTGAACAGTAAGTTCATGTCATTTAGTGTAAGAGATATCCGGGGGTTGCCCCACTTGTGAGTAAGTTCTAAACTAACTCTGAAGAGCAACGATAATCTATACTAGTATTAAATAATACAACTGCAAAGATTTAGAATGAAAGGCGTACCAGTATTGTGTCAGTGTCCTGGCGAGCCGCAGTCGCCCCTATCTGAAATGCGCGTCCTCTCGGTGCTTGCCCTCTCGGTAGCACCCTTTTTGGACAGTCTTTTGCATAATGTCCTGGCTCTCCGCACGTGTAGCAGGAAATGCGATCGTTTCGTACAGTGGTTTGTGCCATTGCTTGATTAGCCCTGTATTATTTTGCTTGGTTCTTGCAGAATGTGGCCCAATGCCCCATTTTTCCACAATAAGTGCATTGCCTGCATCCTGTGTTAGGCTGATGATGATAGTTGCACTTATTGCAGAACGGAGCCGTGCCCGAGTAAGACTTGTGAGCTAGTTATGGTTGTGTAGGCAATGTTTGTTTGTTAGTGGTGGTCGTTGCAAAATTTTTAGCAACCTTTCGTTTCTTGGTGGAGGGTTGTTCCAGATTCTCAGTAGTTCCAGATTCCCTCTTGAGTGCACCAGAGGCAACCATTACATCAGTCAGTGAAGCTGATAGCGTGACAGCCATCTCTAGTGTGGTTGGGTGTGCGGCCATCACATGACCTCGAATGCATGGCGGTAGTCCACCCACATACCGTTCAATCCTTTTCTCTAGTGTGGGCACTATATCCGGTGCCAGTGTTGCTAGCTCATGAAATCTGGTGGTGAATGCCAGATGTTTAGCTCCCACCATTACGTGGTTCAGTAGCTCTGTTTCTACTTTCTTCAATTCGTTTCTCGGGCAAAACTTGCCCCTCAACAAGGTCTTGAAATCCTCCCAAGACATCGCCAATGCCTCCTCTCTTCCTCTGGTGTGAACCTGGGCATTCCACCACGTTAGTGCTCATTTCTCAAATGATCCTGCAGCATACCTCACGTAGTGTTGATCAGGACACCCGCTAATGTCGAGAGTTGTTTCCATCTTTTTGATCCATTGGATCAAACCGACGGCTCCCTCAGTGCCACTGAATGCTGTTGGCTTGCATCCCACAAAGTTCTTGTAGGAGTAGTCCTGTTGTTGTCGGGTGTTCCCGCTGCCTTCTCCAGATGATTTGGTGACATTGTTGCTGTCGTTAGTGTTGATTCTGTTCATCATCTCCGGGATCACATCCCTCAGTTGACTAGTCAAAAGGGTGGCCAGTGCCACGGTAGCAGGATCCAACTGATAAGCAGGTGGTGGCGGAGGAGGAGGTGGAGGTGGAGGAGAGTCAGGTGGTGTCAGTGTAGATGACTGAGGAGCAGAGCCTTGAGTCAATGGTAATAGAGGTGGTTGTCTTCTTGGCGGCATTCTGATCATAACCGAAAGTAATCGGTTAGTGCAGTGATCAGAAGTAGAAGACTTATGCAAATAGAATCCTAAGTCACATGATTTCTATATGAGGGTCCCTAGGTTATAGTCTAGGCCAAACCGTTAAAGTAATATGAGCTATATTTCTCTGTAACCATGGCTCTGATACCAATCTCTCACACCACGGGACGGCGGGAACGGATCGGGTTTTCCCGTCGGGCAGAAGGTTCCCGGGGCGCGGTATCCTGAATGATAATCAAAATGATCAGATTGTTTACATGGCACATGATAAATAATGAGAAATGCTAGCATGACATACAATATAGAATTACAAAGTTAAATTACACAGTACGTGTTCATAATTTAACTAAGTAAATCTACTCCAAAAAGAATCGTGTAGTTTCTATCTTGTAACTGTACAAGATATGCAAAAGAGATTCACAATGTCATCAAAATATATGCATCCAAAAGTAAGATAGGTCTTCTAAAAGTCCTCTAGCTTAATCACGGATGCTGGTTAACTAGACGTGTCCATCACCTGAGACAAACATGCATTTAAACAAAGTCAACACTAGGTTGGTGAGTTCATAAGTTCAGTAATTGAAAACAATTTGAATTTATGTCAGACGTGTTCACAATGTTTCACACAAGTTGTATTAATAATTGATTCACGTGTTTCACACAATGTCCTCTCCATGGTTATATTTACAGATAATGTCTCATCCAGTCAAGCAAGCTTATATATAGGGCATACGAAAGGGTCAAGCCCAGACGCCATCCCACCACATGCTCAACTGCACTCAACACTACCTGTAATACAACGATGGATACCCATTTCCTTTCACCCATGATTTCCCGGTATGTTTATCCAAATAATGAAAAGAAAGAGACGTAATTATCACTGTTAGCCATTCCTTACGGAAAGGCCCGGCACGTAAGATAAACCAATAATTGAAATAAGAGACATAAAATATCTCTGTTAGCTATTCCTTAAGGATTAGCCCGGCATGTATAATAACCCAAAGCATAAAGTAAGAGACGAAATCGTCTCTGTTAGCTATTCTTTACGGATTAGTCCGGCGTGTAAGATATCATACTCGATATCTAGAACGAAACTTAATACTTTCTGTAGCTAATCATTATCGATTAGCCCGGCGTGTAGAATACCCAAACAATTGAATAAAGAGACATAATTGTTCTCTGTTAGCAATGCCTTTCGGATTAGCCCGGCGTGTAAGATATCATACTCGATATCTAGGGCGAGACCTAGTAGTCTCTGTGACTGTCAGTACTAACCAGTCCGGTGTGTAAGATATCATACTCGATACCTAGGTAGGGACATATTAGTCCCAGTAGCTGTCACCCCTGTCCAGCCCGGCGTGTAAAGTGTTCTACTCATGGTTCCTAGTTTGAGACGTAATAATCTCAGTAGCTGTCATTAATGACCAGCCCGGCGTGTAAGATATCCTCCCACAATATCTATTGGAATGAATACGTTCCCTAGGTTTGATGAATGTTATCAATTAGAATGATAGCACCCCTAGTGCCCGGTGTGACTTCATTAAATTACCCCAATCCCTGGTGATTAGTATTCGTGGTTTACCCAACTAATCTATGGTTGTGTAACCGGCATCCTCTAACGGTTATAAGATGTGCTCTAAATAGAGTCTTAATAGGTAGTGATAGTATGTGTGGTAAAACCATCCCAAAAGTGTGCGCATGCGATACCCTCCTCGATATCACAAATAACTTTCTCAACTGTTATCTCGTTGTTGAGTGTTCTTGCTAACTTGAACGTAGTGTTAGAAGAACTTGTCTTAAACACAATGTTAGTAATGTGTGAATGATCTTGTTATCATGAAGTTACATTATCATGATTATCATTCTTGTTATCTGTAATTGTTATTGGCATGTTATACCTTGGCTTCCCCATTGTCCTATCGTGTAAGAATAGTGCACAGTTGTAAGATATGTTCTTAACAACTTACATTATCCTATGGTGTTAATGTGTCACAATTCTAGGTTAGCATATAGCATCCTAGCTAATTCAGGTATGATAAGATCAAATACGCAAGCATGTAATGATAAACGATAATAAAGATAAGCAATTATTATCTAAGTCATGATATAAGCAATACGTGAAAATAAACTTTTAAGTAACTAAAAGTTTAGCATGTTTCTCTGCCCCGAGCTTTGAAATCAGTAAAGATTAGAAAGGGGCATATGAACTCACCTTATGTTTGAAGTGGTTGACTTAGCTTAAATGAAGAATGCACGCGCTCTTGATTGTTCTTGTGGTAGTTTTCCCGTTCCTGTATTGATTTCATATTGTTGAATCTTATGAGTTTAAGTTATAGGAAGTTGTACATGTGTATGTGTTAACCCTATCTTTGGTCATCACCCATGAGTCTCGGACTTGATCTTTATTTGGCCCAATTTGTTTAGTAAAGATTTTATTAATCCTTAGTCTAATCATGTAACACCAGTGTCCTTTTTGACTTGTTTATAATCTTTTGTTTTAATGTAACCAACAATGCATCAATTATAGAACTTAGGTTTTAAGCTAAAGGTTAGTATTCTTTACATTTTCTCAAAAGAAATTTGTATATTGTTTGCCCAAACACTCTATACAAGTGAGGCTAGTTTACTAAGTTCTTTGTGTTATCACTAGTTAGCCTTTTTATCACCTTTGTGATAAGGCCATAAGTGTTAATTAAAATACTCATGTATGTTTCTTTAGACTCAATCCAAATTTTATGATCACATTATTAATGCTTGGGCCAAATCATAAGACCATGAGCCAATTTATGTGTCAATGGGCTATGTAGTTATGTATGTGGGCCAAGATTGGTAAAGGCGAAAGTATTTGATTTGGGCCCGTATATTGAGCCGGCACAACCTGTTGGGCTAACCTAGTGGGCTGCGTTAAAAGAAACTGGGCCAAATCTCATTATCTTTTGGAAAAACAACGATGGGCCTGGAACATATGTGGGCCAGATCATGCAACATGGGCCGGTTGTGAGCTGGTTTTATCTTATGGTGTTGGGCTGTTACAACATATGGGCCCAAGGAGAGCAGTTAGGCCCCATAGGTTCGTGAGCATCACTGGTTCGCTAGCTGATTCGAGTGGAGGACAGCACAGGGGTTCGTTAGTAGCTGGAAGGTTCGCCGGAGGTGGTGGTTAGCCCGAAGGTTCGGTCGTGCAAGTTTGGTTCGCAGCTGATCACAGGTTCGGGAACGGTTCTTCGGGCTGAAAAAGGTTCGTTTGGTCACGTAGGTTCGTGTGTAGGGTGCCTGATCGTGCAAGGGTTCGTCACTGACTCATGGGGGTTCGTCTGCATGTTAAGGTTCGTTCACGATGGTCACCATCAGGAAGGTTCGGTCGTTCAAACCTCAACGAACCTGTTGCATCTTGTTTTCCTCATTAGCCTCGATAAATCACTGGTCTACTCCTCCGGTTGTGATGTGTCATGAGGGAGTCTCAACCTGTTATGGTGCGTGTAATATGGCCTAGAACCGAATAACCATGGTGGACCGAATAAACACATGAAAACCCTAATTACCGTATCTTTCTTTCGATCATTACCTTGAATTTCGCTGGTTAATCTCTCAGATCTGATGTACTTTCAAGTAGAGGACGTCAAGAGCTACGCGTGGACACCAAGAACGCGCGATTTGGTCAACAAATGAGTGAGATATGAGGCTTTGAAGGTGGTTTTTCGTGGTGAAGAGGTGGTGGCCGGAAATTGGAGTTGGAGAGAGGATGTGCATGGTAGAAATGAGAGAAAACTCCCATTTTAGAGTTTTTATACTCCTCGGGGTGTTCGGGTTCATTTCGGTTGCTCGGTTCGTAACTCGGTCGCGTATCCGATAAAATTACGCGTAATTTAATTGTAACAAATAAAAGAATGTTGTTTAAATTATTTGATGAGTTTCAAAATTGTAAAATGCTATTTATTTAAGTTTATTAATTTAAATTCGTTCGTGTCGAGTTAAATTTTCGTTTCGTCAGATCGCGTCACTTACGCGCGTCTTCGTACAAAGCGCTAACTGTACGAACACGATCGTACGTTTCACTTTCTGATTTGGTTTTCTACTTATCAGTTATCGTTCAGAACGTTAAACTCACAGATATGTTTGTGTGAATCGTCACCCACGCAAACACACTGTCAGTTTATTATTCTGAAACGACACTGTAATATGATTTGAATTGTGTTTCCTCACTGTCGGACTCAACTACACATCCTGTTATCACATTGTTTTCACATTGAATTGTCGGTCATCTGCATCCTGTCATCTATGGATATCAGATCGCAACCAATTTGTTGTTGTTATTCGCTTGAACACTATTGTTTCTCTTGAGTTGTTGTATTTTTTGTATTTAAGTTGTCACTTAAACACATACAACTGTGGTTTGTTTTCAGAGTTCTGTTGTCACACAACTGTTTACGCACTGTATTTACACACAGAAAATGGGGAAATTACACACACCGTACGGACTTGCCGGACGGTTCGGTACTAGTTGTCACAATTGTGTTCATCACCAAATGCTAGATTTGCCATATCTACAATTAAAACAAACAACAATTAAAAAAATAAATAAAATAAAAGAAAAATTCCTAAGTTTAAAAAAATTTCTAAGTCCAAATCCAGCGAACCCCTGTGCCGAACCTGACTTCTTAGACGAACCTAAGATCCAGACAAACCTGTTTAAAATCACGTACCTAAAAAATGAACGAACCTATGAATCTAATGCTAACCTCACGGTCAAACGAACCTTTGACCAATAAAGGTTCGGTTATAGAATTTCAAAAGGTTCGGCCCGAACCTTTTGAATTCAAACGAACCTGATAAAATCAGCGAACCTGTTTGAATTCAAACGAACCTGATAAAATCAACGAACGTGTTTGAATTCAAACGAACCTGTTGAAAGTAAGAATCAAAATTCACATCTACGAATTTGACAATGCTAATTATACCCATAGGTTCACCATTAACAGATTAACAACTTTAATAAAGACATTTTGCATCAATCTTTGATTTAAACAGATTTAATCAAATGAAATTAGGTTCGACTAGCTGGACTTAAAAATTCAAATTTCTACAAATCTAGCCGGTGAAAATCCAATCTATTTACCTTTTAAGAATCACAACACAAATACGAGTCTAATGATATAAGACAATAATACTGAGAATCACAAAATCAAAATAGTCCTATAAGGTTCGTTTCTGAGAGAATCTGATGAAAGTGACGAAGCTATTCTACGAACCTTCGACTTTATACCTTTATAAGTTTCACACGAACCTATGAAAAAACCTTGTTGAATGAACCTCTCCGCAAACCTATTCAAACGAACCTTCCAAAGAACCTGATGAACGAGCCTATCATTATCCTTCTGAACGAACCTATCTACAAACTTCTCATACGAACCTCTCACCAAACCTGATAAACGAACCTCCAAGCAAACCTATCAAAGGTTCGTTTCCACAATTTCACATTTTCACAAATGAAATTTATTTAAAAATTTCAAACAAAACAAAATTTAGTGTTTCAGAGTTAAAAGCAAATAATCAATAATCATTGATTTAACATCAGATTTATGAATAAAACTCTTTTTGGATTTTTCTAATTTTATATTAAACACACCAAAATGTTAATTTCATGATAAACCTAAACAGAAATATGAAAATAAAAGAAACAGACATATATTTTGGGTGAGAAAGATCCAGACATGAGATCATATTGTATTACAATCATCTGCATAAATTGATTGAGTTAATGAATATATTAATTAGCAAAATACAATTCAAAGATGATTGTCAGTATATAAATCCAATTTAAATTTAATTACTTAGTTAAGATATCAAATGAAATCAAAACCATCACATACTTTATGTTCCTCATTTACTTGAACACATCCCCGTTTTGTGAGTAATTAAACAAACAATAATGTTCTTGAAACAATTTTATTCAATTGTAACTAGTTTGATCATGCAAAAACAAAATAGAATTTCCTTTTGAAAATAAAAAAATGTAAAACAATTTGAAATTGTTCAAAATCTTGGAATCAAGGTTGATACTTTAATATGCTCAGATGATCCGTGAAAATGAACTAATCAATAATTTAAGATTAAGCTTTTAACAATCAGATTGATATTCTCATATTCGCAGAAATTATCCAAAACTTAATCAAACCAACAAAAAAATTTTGAATTGTTTAAAGCTATAACAATTAGGTCGATACATAAGAATACGCAAAGAATGTTTCAGCTTTAAACTAAAATAAAAGAAAAACAAAATGTAGAATTACTTTTAAAATTGAACACATGAACAAAAACTAGCAATTAAGTAATTTTAATTCAAGAAACACGTTGTAAGATTAACAACCACTCATTCAGGACAAAGCTAAGCACTGTATACTAAGCAACTGTCTCCCACAAAGTATAATCATAATTTTGTCAAATGTTATCTCAACTAAGTTATAAACCTACCAATATATCATACTAAGTAATTGTAAATGCTCTTTATGTTTAAGTTCTAGTATGATACAGATGTACTTCTGATTGCTACAATGTACTATCATCTCTCACTAGGTCAAATCAATTTCTCAAAATTTTAATTTTTTTTAATGTTTTTGTGTTTTTGATTTTTCAAATGTTTTTGATTTTTCAAATTTTCTCCCCCTAAAAACTAAAACACAAATCAAACGAAAACAAAAAAAAAAAATTTGATGTTAATTCAATAAAATTGATTATGAAAGAAGTTAATTTGAAATAACCTCACCCATGACTCGAATGCCATTTAATTTGAGTAAATACTCAAAACGATTTTTATCAAAAGCCTTGGTGAGATGGTCTGCACGTTGCTCATTTGTATGTATCTTCACCACATCAATAAGTTTCTTTTCATAACAATCGCGTATGAAATGAAACCTAATATTATTGTGTTTGGAACACGAATGATACACTGGATTTTTAGTAATAGCAATGGCAGCCTCATTATCAACATGGATTAGGGTATTAAGATAATTCAAACCATAGTCCCTCATTTGTTGTTGTATCCACAACACTTGTGAACAATAACTGGCAGCAGCGACATACTCTGGTTCACAAGTTGAAGTAGCCACAAATGTCTTGTTTTTACATTGCCAAGAGACTAATCGTTCCCCCAAAAATTGTGCACCACCAGTTGTGGACTTTGCATCTGTCTTACATCCTCCATAATCAGAGTCACTGTATGCATTGAAGAAAAAGTTATCATGCTCAGGATACCACAGACCGGTTTCTGGTGTACCCTTCAGATAACGAAGAATTCTCTTGACTGCAATCAGATGTGACACCTTAGGTTTAGATTGATATCTTGCACAAATACTTGTAGCAAAAACAATATATGGTCTTGATGCAATCAGATACATCAAACTTCCAATAATTCCACGATAAAGTGTAAGATCAATCAACTCCCCCTTAATATCAGGCTCAATCCCGTGATTAGGCTGAATGGGCGTGGAAATTGGTTTTGAATCAAGCATGCTAAACCGTTTCAGCACATCTTGAATATACTTAGTTTGATGAATGAAAATTCCATTACCAGCTTGATCAACTTATAAACCCAGAAAAAATTTGATATCTGACATCGCACTCATCTCAAATTTATCAATCATCACCTCTTTGAATTCCACGCACATTTGTTCATTGGTAGATCTAAAAATAATATCATCCACATAGATCTAAGCAAGGAGAATGTCCTTGGCCTTTTTCCCGAAAAAAAAAGTTTTATCAATCTGAACCCTATTGAACCCGTGTTCAATAAGGTGAGTCAATAAAGTCTCATACCAGGCACGCGGAGCCTGATGAAGGCCATACAGTGCTTTGTCCAAGAGATAAACCTGATCTCGATGGATAGGATCCTCAAAGCCCGGTGGCTGGCAAACATACAATGTTTCCTTTAAGGAGCCGTACAGAAAAGCAGATTTTACATCCAACTGAAAGATTTTAAACTTCTTGTGGGCAGCAAAACCAAGAAAAAGTCGAATTGCTTCTAATCGCGCCACAGGAGCAAAAACCTCATCATAATCAATTCCTTCAACTTGTCTAAAACCGTGAACCACTAAACGAGCTTTGTTTCTGACAATTAAGCCTCTGTCATCTCGTTTACATCTCAACACCCATCTAGTGCCAATATTTTTCTCTCCTTTTGTCAAATCTACCAAATGCCAAACTCCCAACTTGCGAAATTGATTCAATTCTTCTTGCATAGCCTCCACCCAGGCCAGCTCACGCAAAGCTTCAGTCTCAATCTTTGGCTCTATTTGGGAAATAAATGTTGAATGCATCCAGAGGTCTTGACTGCCACGAGTTTTCTATAACTCCACATACGTACTTTCTTCATTAATTATTACTTGATTTCGTGTATGTACCCCTGCATATGGATCTCCTATGATTTGATCAATCGGATGATTAACATGAACACTTGTGACATGCAATTGCTGTACAATGACATCATTACATAGATTGTTGATGTTCTGATCAGTGTCTTGATCATGAGAAAGAACATCTTCAGAAACGTCATTTTCATCCTCAGATGAGCATTCTTCATTAATAACTTCTGAAGTACCTTCTCCATGTGGTGTAACAACTCCATCTTCAGATGGATGAGAAATACCTTGTTCTTCTAAATTCTGCAAATCATACAACATTTGTAAGGTTATTTCATCATCAGAAGCAGTTGAAGACAAATTAAAAGACTCAAACAACTTATTGTAATTTTAAATCCAATCTAGACCTTTCTCGTCTGGTATAGGTGTATGTCGTTGAACATCCACATGATACCATAATTCCACAACACCCGTACGTTTATTAAACACACATTTGATATGTCGTTGAACGTCTGTAGATTGCTCTGAATCGATCACTGGAATTCTATTAACAATTCAATCTATGCGGAATCTAGATTAAGTCTATATGAATCAAAGATATACTGTGACAATCCATCTAAATCCACTCTAGCTATATACGTACGTGTGTGAGTATGCATGTCTGTATTCACCATGGACTCAAAAACTTTTCATGTAAGGTGTATTTCTGACTCAAAACAACCTAATCAAGTTGTATAACAAACTGAATCGGGCAATGTGGCTAGATTGGCTATACAATGTGATTACTTGTCTTTACAAAAAAAATATTCATATCATATCAGACTAAAACCGGTGAATCATAATATCCATATTCATTGTTATGTATGTGCCAGAAGGACCATATCATATCATATTAGTTCATGACTTGTAGTTACTCAGAAATATGATGTTACTAGATCGCAAAGAAACATCCATCACCTAATGCTAATTCAAATAGGCGACCAATCGATTTCATACCTAGAATCAAAACTCAAAAATAAAGAGAATGAGTGTAAGCGAAATCACGAAACGAGGCTTCGATTTCAAGATACACTGAGTCGAATATAACGCTAAATAAGAGATCATATATATTGAACTCTTAAGGTCTTGAAATTATAACCATTGGAAAGAGCTCAGAAAATCGTGAACGTAGGCGAAAAACGTGCATAAAACGGAGTTCGTATGCTCCCGAAATCGCGAAAACAAAATCGACTTTGACTAAGGCGGTGGAGGTACGCCAAGAATCCCTTTGCCAGCCTTGGCGGTACGCAACGGGTCCAGCAGGCATAAAAATCTTTTCTTGATCAGAACTCATTTCTAGTGAATATTCTTGATTTCCAGAATAACTAGATCGAATTTTAACCCCCAAATCTCAGTTTTGAAGCTACCAAATCATCAGGATCAAGCTAGGGATCAATTCTACAAGTCTTGATCATTGTTTTCATCCGAAAAATCTGTCCAATCGGGTAATGATTCGTTTATTCCAACTAGTTTGATAATGGTTAGATTAAATCTTGTTTTGAATATAATACAATAGTTATTGTTGTTGATTATTGCCTAGTTGATGGCTAGGAATGGTTAGAAACGAAGAACACGGTAAGTTAACGGTTAAATCTTTGTTTTGATCTGTTATAATGCCTGGTTATCATGAAACTATATCTTATACTGAAATGGTTTAACCATTTGATTGTAACAATGATTGTGATTGTCTTGATCATTTCTTGAAATGCTAGATTAAACCCAAGTGTTTCAAACTAATGACAATCATAAAGATAATCACCGGAATAACGATCTGATGTTTATGATAACAGTCAGATTAGCACATTGAGAATGGTTATTAAACCTATTCTAATATCACATCCTCATGTTTCATGATACCTAAATGATCAATAACAAGGATTGACTATTCCTAAGCCAGAAATTCATCTAGGAATTGTTTTATTGAAATAATCAACAACAATATTTGTTTGATTAATCCGAAAATGTCGTGATTAATCCAGTTAGTCATAAACTCCTTATAAGGAAACTAAATTATTATAGGTTCCTTGTTTATCGCACTTTGTGCAATATTAACTTAAGGATGCTGATTAAGGATTAAGATCAGCTTGATGACTTGAACTGCGATTCCTTGTTATCAAAAGTCAAGGAGTATTCCTATAATCCAATTCAAATACAAAGAACTCATAAAACATTAATGCATTGCAGAATTCTCTTCAGATTTTTCGTGATACTTCAATATCAAAATACTTCAATAACACAGGTGAGTTTCATAGCTCCCCTTATAATGTTTTGTTTTCCAAAACTCAGGGATATCAATACAATTACAATGTGATTACATTACAATGACAATATGGTTATGTATTTCAATTACAGTGGTATACTTACATGATTTCATTACCACTTTTCAAATCTTCGGATTTCTAAAACTCGGGGTTTGCATTACAATAACAATACAGTTATGTATTTCAATTACAGTGGTATACTTACATGATTTCATTACCCTTTTTCAAATCTTCAGATTTCTAAAACTCGGGGTTTGCATCACAATTACATAATGGTTACATATTTCAATTACAATGATTTGCTTGCATGTTGCATGCGCATTTCAACTCTTGTCTGATGATTACTTGAAAATTGTACCATGCTATCGTAAAAGTCCTCACATAACAGCTATAACCAATAAATTTATGGAGGAGTCGGATGATAACAATGATAGTACTATCGGGCTGACAAACCCCATTCACGGGTAGATAGTGTCACACCCCGAGCCGGCGGGCTGGATCGACTTTCCCGTCGGGCGGAAAGTTCTCGGGGTGCGATATCGTTTGATAATCGAAATGATCAGATTGTTTACATAGCACATGAGATATAAATGAGAAATGCTAAAATGACAATGATATATAATTACAAAGTTAAATTACATTGTTCCTCATAATTTAACTAGGTAAATCTACCCAAAAGAATCAATGAGTTTATATCTTGATCTGTACAAGATATACAAAAGATGATTCGCTGTTTTGTCATTCAAAATATTATCACACGAAATGTAGCTAGGTCTTCTAAAAGTCCACTAGCTATGTTTTTGAATATGGCGACTAAACATGTTCGTCACCTGAGAAAACATGCATTTAAGAAAAGTGAACACTAGGTTGGTGAGTTCATAAATATAGTAATTGAAAACCTTGATTTGTTCACATGCTTAATCACAATGTAATTCTTGTTACTTGAATGTTGTTTGATTCACCCGTTCACCCAATAGCTTCTCAATAGTTATATTTACAAATAATATCTCATCCTAGTATTTATGCTTATATATAGGGCATATGTAGGGGAACCAAGCCCCAGCCAACATCCCACCACATAACTACTAGAACTCCACACTACTTGCAATACAACTACCGATATCCATTTCCATTTCACCTGTTCATCTCGTTTGTTAATCACATGTAACATCATGTGTAGAATAATATAATAATAGGGTTTTAGTTATCAAACCGAAGTATTGATAACCCTTTTACGTATTAAGGATATTAGATTAATTTAATCTGATCCTTGTATTATTCAATTACTTGTGGGGTTAACTGTTAATCACTTTTAAATATTAAGAGTGTTAGTTAACCAATTGTTATTTGTTCTCAACTTGTAGCGCATAGAGCCTAAAAGGAATCCACTGCAATCCTCACGTAATCAGATTTCAATGCATCCGATTTACCTCTACCACCTTGTGTATCCATAGACCTCATCGAAACAGTTACTAGTAATATGACATGAGAATATAAATTACTTAGTCTACTAGTTAACAAGAAACGATGGATTAATTACTTATCACTGCAGATTAATATCACCATGTGTCGCTTTCCAGAACCAGACTTGAAGTCGCCCTGTCAACGGTCATACGTTACCGGCCAATGAATCAATACGATCAACATACTAGCCCTACAAACTAGAGGTTTGTAAAACTATGGTACCACTATGCTATCGTCGGTTTAGTCATGTCAAACTAACTGGTCAGCGAATTATGAAGGGGCTTACATGATCAACTTGTATAAATGGCACATGATTGACATGATATAATACAACAGGTCAATAGTAATTAATTGTAATTGTGTTCATCCGTGTTATTTGTTCTCATTGTTGTATGTTCTCATTGTTATTAACAAGGTTAAATAAGAACTTGTCTTATTATGTTATGCTAATTGTGTATGAATGGTGTTGTTATCATGAAGGTATGTTATCATGATTACCATTCCTTGTTTTCCATATAGTCACCATGTTGTCATTAAGCCGTGGTAAGAACTAGTCTTACTACCCTTAATCGACTCAGGTGGTGGATAATAGTTGTTCCATGTTATCTTGTAATATGTGTTGAGTTGTAAGCTAAATGTTATAAGCACTTGTCTTATTGCACTTAGTTAACTCTAATGTTGAATAATGTTAAGAAGATGTGTTATCTTCATATCATTCTTGTGTTTTGTTCTTGTCATCATGTTCTCCTGTGATTATCTCAATGTTTGTTCTTGTAAGAATAAATAAGTTTTGTAAGATATAATCTTGCAACTATATTATTCTATTGTGTTGATGAGTTATGAAATTACATTATCATAATCATCTAATTGTTCCTGTCATATCATGATCACACAAGCAAGCATACAATGATAATTGATAATAAAGCAAGCAATATTATCTGATCATAGTATAAGCAATATATTAAACATTAAAAATTTGAAGTAAATAAAAGTAAGCATGTTTCTCAGCCCCGTGAGTTTAAAATCAGTTAAGATTAAAGAAAAGGGGCATATGAACTCACCTTATGTTTGAAGTGGTTGACTTAGCTTAAACGAAGAATGCACGCGCTCTTTGTTGTTCTCGATATTGTTTTCACGATCCTCTGTTGATTTCACAATGTTTGTGACTTATAAGTATAAGTTACAGGAATTCGTGTGTGTGTATGTGTTAGCCCTAGGTTGGCTAACACTTGTTAGTCTTAGTCATCATTCGGCCCCGGCTCTATTGTTATTGATCATTATTACCCTATGATTTTATGTTGTGTTTAGCTTTAAATTATTCTTGAAATCCCAAGACCTTGTTATTCCAAGCTAATTATTTTATTATGTAGCTTGTAATTAAACCCAGGAGTGACTTAGGTAATAACCCTTCTATAATCTCGATGTTTCAATTTGCCAAGCTCTTTAGATCAAAACCAAGACCACCTTTGTATTAAGTACATGCCTATTAACCCACTCCCGTGCATGTAGTGTTACATCGAAAACATTTCAAGTATTCGTTTCATATTAATCCAGGTGGGCCGAATGATTGTATGGGCCGATTAATCCAAGTGGGCCTGATCACTCCCTTGGGCCGATTTATGGCCTTGGGCTATGTTTGTAAGTGGGCCGGTTGATGTTTAACTTGGGCCGATAGAATTGGGCTGAAACATTCCACATGAATTGGACAGCATGTAAACTATTGGGCCAAAGGTTGAAGGTTTGGGCCAAGGTGCGTGTGTATGGGCCGATTCTACCTTCTGCCTGGGCTGAAGTAAAGGGTTTGGTCGAAGGTGTAGGCCGATCAACCACTATGGGTTCGTCTAAAAGTTGTTTAAGCAGCGAACCTTCTAGTTAAATGGGTTGAGGTTCGGCTCCTGATTTTGACAAGAGGTTCGCATGGGGCTATAGGTTCGGCTAACAATTCCTTATGTAGGTTCGTTGGGCACAGGTTGTATGGTGAAATGGTTCGGCTCTCAATGGATTCGCCTGGGTCCGCCCATGCATGGTGAGTTCGGTTGATGACGATGGTTCGTCCAAGAGTTAGGAGGTTCGTTCATGCATGTGGTTCGGCAAATGCAGGAGGATTCGACCAATGCAGGAGGGTTCGTCTGCATCAGCAAGGTTCGCTTAGGGTTTGCAGGTTCGGGGATGGTAGGGTTCGCAACATGGTTCGGCTATGTAAATGACCAAAGGGTTTGTGACTTAGTTCTTGAGCATCAGTGAGGGTTCGGTGATCACATAAGGGTTCGTTGCTATGTTGAGGTTCGGCCATGAGATCAGCATCTACTAGGTTCGTCGAGGGGCTGCTGTTCATGCAAGTTCGGTGTGGACTTGGCGAACCCTAGGACCCACGAGTATGACAGGTTCGGCTCCCCCACGACCTGCACCTCCAGTCACCATCATTCTCATCGGTACCACCTGTTCTACACCATAATGTTATGTAATAAATGATTCCCGAAGGTGGAGAGGTCGTGGAGATGGTTCTAGAACTAGTTTCACATGTGTGGGTCGAACAAACTAGGAAACCCTGCTTTTCGTGGGTTTCTCTTGATCATACCTCGATTTTGGCCGGACAAAAACTCAGATATGTTGTACTTCTAGGTAGAGGATGATTGTAGCTTCGATTTGGCACCAAGATCTTGAAAAATGATGGAGTTTTGAGTGGTTTATGCTAGAGAGAAGTTAGTGAGAGAGAGAGTGTGGCTGTAAATTGAATGTAGAGAGAGAGTGGGAGGTGGTGAAATGAGGAAAATAGCCTCATTTGTTGTTTATATACCCCGGGGGTATTCAGGTTTGTTTCGGTTGTTCGGTTCGTGTTTTCGTTGCGTTTCTGGAACGTAACTCGTAATTTACATGTTTTAAAATAAAAAGAACGGTTTTAATTATTTTTGATGAGTTTCAAAATTGTAAAAACGTAAATTATTTTATTTTATTAAGTTATTTTTGTTCGTGTCGAAATTCGTTTTCGTTTCGTCGGATCACGTCGCCTTCGCGCGTATTCGTTCGAATCGTCACCCGAACGAACATGACGATGGTTTTGCTTTCTGACTTTTTTTTTCTACTTTTCAGTCACTATTTCAGAACGTTAAACTCACAGATATGTTTATGTGAATCGTCACCCACGCAAACACACTGTCAGTTCGCTATTCTGAAACAAAACTGCAACATTGTTTTAAATTGTATTTCCTCACTGTCGGACTCAACTAAACATCATGTTATCACATTGTTTTCACACTGATTTGTCGGCCATCTGATTCCTGTCATCTATGAATATCAGATCGCAACCGATTTGTTCTTGTTATTCACTTGCACACTGTTGTTTCTCTTGATTAGTTGTGTTAACTGTACTTAGGTTCTCACCTAAATACTAACAACTATTGTTTCAAATGTGTGTGTTGTACTTACGGAAATTAAGTTTACACATAAATACGTACAACTGTTTCTTGTATTTTGAATTCTGTTAATAAAAGTACTGTTCACAAAAATGTATTTACACATAGTAACTATTGAAAGTACACATACCGTACGGACTTGCCGGCCGGTCAGGTACTAGTTGTCACAGATAGCGTCTACCCTTGTGTGAATGATTGTTACCATTTATTACATTACAAGATAATAACTTAATGCAACGATAGGCATTAAGAGTGAGGCTAAGGTTTTACCTTCGGGTATTGCCGCCAATTACATTACAGTGACATAGGCTTTGGTTATGGGTTTTCATCTTGAATCATATTCATAATGTTGTGTACGCATGCATACTTCTCATATCATATTATGTTATATCAAATCATATCATATCAATTTTATTACATCTATGAACTAACCAGCATCGTTGCTGATCTTTTACATTACAAAAACCAATTTCAGGTGAACAGTGAATAACAAAAGAAACGAAGGTGAGGATGCACAACAAGATCACACGTTAGGAAACCTTTGTCTATGGATGAATGTAACACAAATGTTGAAGTTTTAACATATCATGCAACATAACTTATGTTTAGAATGCCATTTATGTGTTTTGATACAACAACATCAAAAGTCACACCCATCTCGGAGACTTTACCACCAAGCTTCTGCGACACGTTATGTCAGTTACCAACTTCATATTTCATACAGTGATAACATCAGGTGATAGGAGAGATGGGGGTGTGACATATACAATCATTATGATAAACATAATGTTCATTGAAAAACAAAAACTGATTACAAGAACATGAACTAAGAACACACGGTTCTTTTCAATCACACTGGTTTAACATAGGTTCTCTCCCTCTCTGGTTCTGTCACTCTATCACAAACTAAGACAAACCTGCAATATATACAAGGTACAAACGAACCTATCCAAACCATCAGGTTCGCCAAACAAATCCACAGGTTCGCTGGACGAACCTTTACACTACAAAATAATAGGTTCGCCGAACCTATACAATCTATGCCTAGGTTCGTGGACCTGACGATCCTAGCAAAAACCTAAGTTAAAATACATACTTTTGAAAGCAAACTGTTACAAAATGACCTAACAAACTCACCCTTAATAGTTGCTTCAAAATCTTCAAAATCTTGATCTTCAACCTTCAATCTGAGTCCCACTCGACGATTGATCTTTACAAACATTATCTTCAACACGTATGATCACAGACTTTGAAATCTTCGATATACGTTCAGCTTCAATCTTTGCATCTCTATCATCAATTTCTTTTTGTAATGTCATCAATTCAACATACAAATAATTCACATATTCCCAGTCACATCCAGAATGAATCCCTAAAGTATAACACATCCTTGCAATAGTCTGAAATTGCAAAGCCATATCTTTATAACTCATGCCCACATCATGATATCCTTCCTTTGCATTAATTTCAACTTCATTGAGAATAGCAATATGTTGTTTTGAACAATTCACCAACCAAACAGGATCAAGCAGTCTTATAACCCTCCATTTTTCATCTTCTTTCAATAGAATAACTGCTTCAGAATACCTTTCACCATAGAACCAAAACTTGAAATTAGAATTCCAATTTTGTTATATCTTCCTCAATCTTGGTCTTGAATAAACTTTTGGCTTAGGATAAACATAGGAATTATGCTTTAGCAATGAAAACTAAGGAACCAACCAATTCCATCCTTTCTTTGCTTCCATTTTCAACAAGGTTTCAAATCTTTCATTATGCTCAGTCTGAATACGCTTGATCATCCTTAATCTTGACAACTGCATACATTCAAATGATGGTAAAGACATAAGATCATATGCTTTTCCAAAATACTGACATCCATCTGTTCTCTTCGCCACATAATATCCTCTATTCTTCAAAACTCCATCAATGTTATGGAAATATCCATAACTCACAATCCTTCCACGCATTTTGGATTTAGATCCAATCTTGAACCTTGAAAATTTTCTAGAATGATTGTATTGAATTGATTCGTCATATATTTCAACCATCTGTCTAAATATCATCAAATGATCAATGATAAACTTTTGTTCTTCTTGATTATTTATCCAAACATCCATATGTGTCTTGATCTTCGATGTATCACTTGATGTACTTTGAAATTTCTTATGAGCTTCAATATCAAAAATTTTCTTCAAAGTTTTCAAATTATACAAATATTCATCACAAGATCCACCATGCTCTACCTCAAAAGAACTATCTGATTCTCCAATAATCATCTTTCCAGAAACATTTGCATTTTGTAGATCATTTACTTTGACTCCAAACAAAACAACAAGATCTTCTTTAGTGTATCCATCTTCAATCTCTCCTTCTTCTAATTCTCTAACTTGATTAAACTCACCAATCATTCTCAGTAATTCTCCATCTCCTGCTTGTTTGAATAATTCTACAAATTTTGGTAATGAATAATCAATCACATACATTGGATACTCTAACTCAGTAAGATCTTCAATCTCCACATCCTCATAATCTTTTGCTTTATCAGGAGTAACAGAAGAAACTGGATTCGCATCAAAAGAAATTCCTGAGGGTCTGTAAACCACTATAGCTCCAGTTATTGAATTCAATACACTTGAACCACCAACTCCAGCTACATCACCGTCATCATCTCCATCATCATCATTAAAGTCACCAAAACCTGGATGTTAATCAAAATCAGAATCTTCATAATCAACTTTTTCTTCCTCATCTTCATCTTCTATATTTACATACACAGGATTAACATCAGCTCCTTCAGTAACATTAATTCTTTCATTATCCCCAGCAACATGTGTTTCAGTATGAACAACATTAGAATATTTATCTTGAATCTCATTAAGTCTTCGCTGCACCATCTGATTTTCTTTCTTCAAATCAAAAATCTTCTCATTTTGTTCTTTGGTCAATTTTTCAAATGATGCAATTCTATCATTCATCGTCTTCTTATCTTGTAAATCCTCTTCTCTCCACTTATGTAATTGATCAATATGACTTTTCATCATTTCAAGATCACTTTGAATTGAAGAAGATTGTTTCTCAAAATCAGTTTTCTCCTTCTGCTTCTTGTATTTATCAAAATCCAAAGAGAAATTTAAATCCAGATCATCTAATCCCTCAAACATTGAATCAACCCTCGAAGTAGAAGCTTCTTGAAATGATGTAGTAGCTATAGTGGCATTAACAAATGAAGGCATAAATGATGCAACATTTATATGATCAGCAAAACTAGGCATAGAAGCTTCACTATACACAGGAGATTGTGATGTAGATACAACAACCTCTGGAACAGATACTACAATAGAAACAGGTACAGAAGAAACAGAAATAGATGCATGTACTGAAGATGTAGTCACAAGAGAAGAAACTATAATTCTTGGAGTCCTTGACTTCTTTCTTTTAGGCACATTAGTCATTTTCTTCTTTTTCTTTGGTTGGGATGTCCCTGGTTCATCCACAATGAAACTAGGATCATTCCTCTCTTCTCTTTCATCCATGTTTTGTTGTTGTTGCATGGGATTTCTCTTCAATCTTCTCACCATTCTATTTCCAACTTGAACATTTTCCATTTCATATTCAGTTGATTCTTCTTCCATTTCTACTTCAACATTCTCAGCCTCAACATGTGACGATGAAATAGTAGCATCAGCTTGTTCATGAACATCATACTGATCTGGATAAATGACTTGAAGAGGAACAAATGTAGTCTGAGTTACATTTGGAGTTTCTTATTCTTGTTCTTGTTGATGAAATTGAGATGATTGTGCTTGAGTTTGTCTATCTTGTGGATCTTGTGGAGGAGGTGGTGGTGGTTGTTGATCATCATCCATATGTTAACTTTCAGAATTTGAATCATCATGTCTCCATGCATCACCAAGTGGAGCAACATAATTGACTCTTGCACAATGACAGATCATATCTTTTGTCATAACTACATCATTACTATTCTGATAAATCTTTACTTGTCCCAAACTTGAATCAGTCATATGCTTCAACTTCAAAATATGAGACACAACTCTTGGTAAATTCTGTTCAGGAAACTTCTCATCAATCAACATCTGTATAAATCTTGGATACATCAAAAATTTGTCTTTCGCCTTAGTAATGCTGTCAGAGAGATATCTGAATATCATAGCATAAAAATTGAATGGATTGTTCAGAATCAAAGCAACCATGGCTGATCTCATCAAATCCCTCAGCTCATCAAAAGTGCCTTTCCTTATACTAATGCAATGTAAAAGTACATGTGCAAGAAACTTGTAATGTAGAGGTAACTTCCCTTTCTTGATCGAATACTCACTATAGACACCAAAATACTTGATCCTCATGAAGCATCCTTTGATACACCTTTCAGGAATCAATGTCATTCCTTCAGGTTCTCCACCGAACTACAACACTCTTCTCACATCAGCTTCTCACATGTCCCAAAACACTAGCTTCAATCGCAAATACATCATCTACAGTAATCAACCTTGTAGATTCCCAGAAGCTCTGAATATGAGATCTATAAATGTGACAGGAATTGGAGATAGCATAGTAAATCCTCGATCTTCTCAGAAACTCAATCATCGGTCTGAAATCCTTTCCATTCTTTGTAGTGGGATCCAGATAAGCACATAGATCGTGTTTATCACCAAATGCTAGATTTGCAATATCTACAATTAAAACAAACAATAATTAAAAAAATAAAAAAAATAAAAATAAAAAATTCCTAAGTTTAAAAAAAATTCTATGTCCAAATCCAGCGAACCCCCTGTGCCGAACCTGATTTCTTAGACGAACCTAAGATCCAGACAAACCTGTTTAAAAATCCCGAACCTCAAAAATGAACGAACCTATGAATCTAATGCGAACCTCACGGTCAAACGAACCTTTGACCAATAAAGGTTTGTTATAGAATTTGAAAAGGTTCGGCCCGAACCTTTTGAATTCAAACGAACCTGATAAAATCAGCAAACCTGTTTGAATTCAAATGAACCTGTTGAAAGTAAGAATCAAAATTCAAACTACAAATTTGACAAAGCTAATTATACCCATAGGTTCACCATTAACAGATTAACAACTTTGATAAAGACATTTTGCATCAATCTTTGATTTAAACAGATTTAATCAAATGAAATTAGGTTCGACTAATTGGACTTAAAAATTCAAATTTCTACAAATCTAGCCGGTGAAAATCCAATCTATTTACCTTTTAAGAATCACAACACAAATACGAGTCTAATGATATAAGACAGTAATACTGAGAATCACAAAATCAAAAAATCAAAATCAGTCCTATAAGGTTCATTTATGAGAGAATCTGATGAAAGTGACGAATCTATTCCACGAACCTTCGACTTTATACCTTTATAAGTTTCACACGAACCTATGAAAAAACCTTGTTGAACGAACCTCTCAGCAAACCTATTCAAACGAACCTTCAAAAGAACCTGATGAACGAGCCTATCATTATCCTTCTGAACGAACCTATCTACAAACTTCTCATACGAACCTCTCACCAAACCTGATAAACGAACCTCCAAGCAAACCTATCAAAGGTTCGTTTCAACAATTTCACATTTTCACAAATGAAATTTATTTAAAAATTTCAAACAAAACAAAATTTAGTGTTTCAGAGTTAAAAGCAAATAATCAATAATCATTGATTTAACATCAGATATATGAATAAAATTCTTTTTGGATTTTTCTAATTTTATATTAAACACACCAAAATGTTAATTTCATGATAAACCTAAACAGAAATATGAAAATAAAAGAAACAGACATATATTTTGGGTGAGAAAGATCCAGACATGAGATCATATTGTATTACAATCATCTGCATAAACTGATTGAGTTAATGAATATATTAATTAGCAAAATACAATTCAATGATGATTGTCAGTATATAAATCCAATTTAAATTTAATTACTTAGTTAAGATATCAAATGAAATCAAAACCATCAAATACTTTATGTTCCTCATTTACTTGAACACATCCCCGTTTTGTGAGTAATTAAACAAACAATAATGTTCTTGAAAGAATTTTATTCAATTGTAACTAGTTTGATCATGCAAAAACAAAATAGAATTTATTTTTCAAAATAAAAAAATGTAAAACAATTTGAAATTGTTCAAAATCTTGGAATCAAGGTTGATACTTTCGTATGCTTAGATGATCCTTGAAAATGAACTAAACAATAATTTAAGATTAAGCTTTTAACAATCAGATCGATATTCACATATTCGCAGAAATTTTCCAAAACTTAATCAAACCAACAAAACAAATTTTTATTGTTTAAAGCTATAACAATCAGGTCGATACGTAAGTATACGCAAAGAATGTTTCAGCTTTAAACTAAAATAAAAGAAAAACAAAATTTTGAATTTCTTTTATAATTGAACCCATGATCAAAAACTCGCAATTAAGTAATTTTAATTCAAGAAACACATTGTAAGATTAACAACCACTCATTCAAGACAAAGCTAACCAATGTATACTAAGCAACTGTCTCCCACAAAGTATAATAATAATTTTGTCAAATGTTATACTAAGTTATAAACCTACCAACATATCATACTAAGTAATTGTAAATGCTCTTTATGTTTAAGTTCTAGTATGATACAGATGTACTTCTGATTTCTACAATGTACTATCATCTCTCACTAGGTCATGTATATTTCTCAAAATTTTAATTTTTTGTTAATTTTTTTGTGTTTTTGATTTTTCAAATGTTTTTGATCTTTCAAATGTTTTCGATTTTTCAAATTTTCCCCCCCTAAAAACTAAAACACAAATCAAACAAAAACAAAAAAAATATCTGATGTTAATTCAATAAAATTGATTATGAAGGAAGTTGATTTGAAATAAACTCACCCATGACTCGAATGCCATTTAATTTAAGTAAATACTCAAAACGATGTTTATCAAAAGCCTTGGTGAGAAGGTCTGCACGTTGCTCATTTGTATGTATCTTCACCACATCAATAAGTTTCTTTTCATAACAATCGCATATGAAATGAAACCTAACATCAATGTGTTTGGAACGAGAATGATACACTGGATTTTTAGTAATAGCAATGGCAGCCTCATTATCAACATGGATTGGGGTATTAAGATAATTCAAACCATAATCTCTCATTTGTTGTTGTATCCACAACACTTGTGAACAACAACTGGCAGCAGCGACATACTCTGGTTCTCAAGTTGAAGTAGCCACAAATGTCTATTTTTTACATTACCAAGAGACTAATCATTCTCCCAAAAATTGTGCACCACCAGTTGTGTACTTTGCATCTGTCTTACATCTTCCATAATCAGAGTCACTGTCTGCATTGAAGAAAAATTTATCATCCTTAGGATACCACAGACCGGTGTCTCGTGTACCCTTCAGATAACGAAGAATTCTCTTAACTGCAATCAGATGTGACACCTTAGGTTTAGATTGATATCTTGCACAAATACTTGTAGCAAAAACAGTATCTGGTCTTGAGGCAATCACATACATCAAACTTCCAATAATTCCACGATAAAGTGTAGGATCAATCAACTCCCCCTTAATATCATGCTCAATCCCGTGATTAGGCTGAATGGGCGTGGAAATTGGTTTTGAATCAAGCATGCAAAACCGTTTCAACACAATATACTTAGTTTGATGAATGAAAATTCAATTATCAGCTTGATCAACTTGTAAACCTAGAAAAAATTTGATATCTGACATCACAGTCATCTCAAATTTATCAATCATCACCTATTTGAATTCCACGCACATTTGTTCATCGGTAGATCCAAAAATCATATCATCCAAATAGATCTAAGCAAGGACAATGTCCTTGCCCTTTTCCCGAAAAAAAAAGTTTTATCAATCTGACCCCTATTGAACCCGTGTACAATAAGGTGAGTCGATAAAGTCTCATACCAGGCACGCGGAGCCTGATGAAGGCCATACATTGCTTTTTCCAAGAGGTAAACCTGATCCCGATGCATAGGATCCTCAAAGCCCGATGGCTGACAAACATACAATGTTTCCTTTAAGGAACCGTACAGAAAAGCAGATTTTACATCCAACTGAAAGACTTTAAACTTCTTGTGGGCAGCAAAACCAAGAAAAAGTCGAATTGCTTCTAATCGCGCCACAGGAGCAAAAATCTCATCATAATTAATTCCTTCAACTTGTCTAAAACCCTGAACCAGTAAACGAGCTTTGTTTCTGACAATTACGCCTTTGTCATCTCGTTTATATCTCAACACCCATCTAGTGCCAATCTTTTTCACTCCTTTTGTCAAATCTACCAAATGCCAAACTCCCAACTTGCAAAATTGATTCAATTCTTCTTGCATAGCCTCCACCCAGGCCGGCTCACGCAAAGTTTCAGTCACAGTCTTTGGCTCTATTTGTGAAATAAATGTTGAATGCATCCAGAGCTCTTGAATGCCATGAGTTTTCTGTAACACCACATACATACTTTCTTCATTTGTGACTCTATTTCGTGTCTGTACTCCTGCATATGGATCTCCTATGATTTGATCAATCGGATGATTAACATGAACTCATGTGACAGGCAATTGTGGTACAACGACATCATTATCCAGATTGTTGATGTTCTGATCAGTATCTTGATCATGAGAAATAGCATCTTCAAAAACGTCATTTTCATCATCAGATGACCAATCGTCATTAATAACTTCTCAAGTACCTTCTCCATGTGGTGTAATAACTCCATCTTCAGATGGATGAGAAGTACCTTGTTCTTCTGAATTCTACAAATCATACAACATTTGTAAGGTTATTTCGTCATCAGAAGCAGTTGAAGAAAAATTAAAAGACTCAAACAACTTATTGTAATCGAAAATCCAATCTGGACCCTTCCCGTCTGGTATAGGTGTATGTCGTTGAACATCCACATGATACCATAATTCCACAACACCTGTACTTTTATTAAACACACTTTTGTTAGGATGACTATAACCAAGAAAGAAACCCTCTTCAACTTTAGAATTGAATTTTAAATCTTTCTTTAGCATTGTACAAGGAGCCCTAAAAGGTTCCAAATGTTCCAAATTGGGCTTTCATTAGAAAACATTTTCTTATTTTTATGAGACTTCCTTTTCTGTTTACCCATTTTACATGACACACACATCCAGAAGTTTAAAATGTTTAGTAGGTACACCCTCAAATAAATGATTATGCACAAGATGATTCATTTTCCGAATATGAACATGTCCCATTCTCCTGTGCCATGAACGTGTATCATGTTCAGTAGTTTTGGACACCAGACATGTTTCCATTTTATTTACCGTATCCGCCTTTGCCATGTCAATCACATAAAGATCCTTGCTCCGATCAACTATCATCAGTATCCACTCCTCAAAAATTTGAAATCCTTGCTAGAGTACATAACACATATCTTTGTCAAACACCACTTTGTAATCTATGTCACAAATCTGCGAAACACTCAACAAATTGTTAGTTAGTTCTTTACAAAAATTAACGTTGTCAAACGAAACCTTTCCATTTGTCAAACTACCAATCGTTGTAATTTGACCTCCTTTATCTCCAGCAAAATTCACATAACTTCCTTTCACTAACTTGAAATCTCTTAACAAGTTCAATTCTCCAGTCATATGGCAGGAACATCCACTATCAACAATCTAACGATTGTTAATATGGCCCATGGATGCAGCCTGCACAATAAATTAAAAGAAACCTGTTAATTTTCTAAAGAGATGACCCCCGCCATTTCGGCGTCGAGTCTCCTGGAATGGACCCCTTCCATTCTTTTGTGATGACCTCATTGAATAACCATCATCACTTGTGTCATCCTCTTTCTTTGAAAATTCATCACCTGATCTATCTTTGAGTTTCCAAAATGATTTAGATTTGATAGGTTGGTTTGAAATTGATTTCGATGAAAATTTTTCAAAGAAATCATCATCAGATGTAGTCACAATTTTCAAAATCCTTTTAACATTTCTTTTATTCTCAAAAAGTCTTTTCTTTTGTTTGATTTCTTCTTTCACCCAAAAAAAATCAAGATTGAATTTTTCTAAGAACTCTCATCTCATCTTCACTAGGTCTATTTTTTTTAAAGCTTCCACCTGAAACATTCACCCGACACTCCTCATCCCAACTCTTTCTGATTTTGTTATTTGGACAATTAGCAGAAATATGTCCTTTACCACAACAAGTAAAACACTTTTGTGTTTCTCTTGGTGAAAAAGACTTAAAACTGCTACAATGACTTGAACTGAATTCCACATTGCAATTTGCATCAAAATGGCCCATATTACCACATCGGTAACATTTTCTATCCTTAATATGAATTTTTGGTGGGGTTCATCATAAAAACTTGATGAACTGAAAGGTCTTGAAACAACCTTTGAAGATGAGATTTTGTTTCTCAAACCAGTTGAACTTGTCTTTGAATTATCCATTTGTTTTTGAAAATTCTTTGATTTAACCTTGTGCCCAACCCCAAAATTGTCAAAGAAAAAATCCAACTTTTCAACTTTCTTAGAAATCACATTTTTCTTTTGAAAACTTCCACTAGACTCTCCTTGATGTGTATTAGATGATCTAACATACACAGTTGGTTTAAGAGTAGTGGTTGGTTTGGTTTTAATCACTGGTTTGGAAACCTGAGTGTTTTTAAGCACCACCTTCTCAAGTTGTTTAATCTCAGCTTGTAACCATTTTGTCTCAAAATATCAGACGAATATTCTGATTCAGTGATATCTTCAATGATTGGAGCATCACTGTCAAGTGACACCTTTTCATCAGAAGATGAGACTCCAGCATGTGTAACAACATTTTCAAACTCAGTTTCATTCAAAGAAACTGGATGAACTTCCAAATTAGGATCAATTTGTGGTCTAGGAACATAGTGTTGGTGCATATTTTGGATGACCGCTGCTGTTCGAATAGATTAGAATTGTATTTGCTTATTTGTAATCACTTGTATGTATTTGTATGTTCTCATTCTGGAAACTGAGTCGTTCGCAGGAGCATCTGCGAATGGATATTATGTAAAGGGGTTCATTCGGCGAATGAGTGGCCGAATGGCTCCATTCGGCCGAATGGGTCACAGCCCCTATAAATACCAGTTTTCCAGATTTTAGGGTTTAAGGTTTTGTGTGTGTTCTTGGGTTTGAGCACGAGAGGGGGAGAGATCATGCTCGATCTCTCCCCGGAAACACTATGTTCTTTTATGATGTGGATTAAATCATGTAATCATTCGATTCTATCAATATATCATATGATTTTGTTCATCATCTTCATGTTCGTCGTGTGTCAAAACCCTAACCTTCCGTCCAAAGTGAAATCGCCGGTCCTATCACGTATTTACACATAGCTTGAAGGAGGTGGTACAGCATGAAATCCAAAGCCAGTAGTATCATTCGATGATCTTTGCATAGCAGCAAAGTAATCGATAACATACTGAGAATTCTGATAATTCTCTAACTTGCTTTTATTCATTTCTACTTCTGCTCTGGCTGTTGACAGTTCAACTTTCAACTTTTGTACTAACTCGAGATGCACAGAAACTGCATGATTGTTTTGCAAAACTTTAATTTTTAATTGTTCATTTTCTTTTCCCAAATCAATGATCTTTTTATCAAAACCTTTCTTTCTTGAAACCAACTTTTTGTTAGCTTCAGTGTACTCGATCAGTTCAGCAGCCAATTAAACATTTATTTCCTTCAACTTTTCAATGACCTCTAAAAGATCATTATTTACCTCCTCAGCATTTTCTTTGCCCTTGCTTGCTTCTTCATCCATAGAAGCCATAAACACACCCATTAAATCATCTTATTGTTTTCCCCAGTCATATCCTTCGCCTGCTTGACTGACTAAGGTTTTTGTTGATTCTTCAGGCTTCTCCTTTTTCTTTTGATAAGCTTCTTTTGGCTTGAAAGGATTCAAGTTTCCTTGCTTCTTTGGATTTTTACATTCTCTAGCAAAATGACTCAACTCACCACAATTGTAACATTATGTGGCCTTTGGATTGAATCCAAACTTTGTATTCCTATCAAAAGTGAACTTCTCTCCTGCTTTCTTCTCAAATCTGTTAATTCTTCTTATCGCACTAGCCAAAGCCCACTAAGTATCAATCAATTCCATCTCATCATCATCTATCTGCTCATAATCTTCAAAAGTAAGATTGGAATTTCCTATTCTTCCAGCGATCTGTTCATAATAGGCACTAACAACACATGACAATATCGACATATGATCTCTGACAGCCTCCACAGACACCTTTCCCAGATTAGTTGTATTCAATTGAATTGGAGTGGATGAAGAATCAAACTTTTTCTCATTCCCAGAATAAGATGAACTTGAGCTAGTATATGCAGATGGTACAGAAGTACTCTCAGTAGTACTTGAAACAAAAGCTATTTGTATTTTTGCAGATGAAACAGGAGGTGAAACCACAGATGCACCATAAAGTGAAGGATACTATGTTACATTAAATCTTCTAGCTTTTCTTTTGTCTTTCATTTCCTGTTCTTCTAACTTTTGAATAAATTCAACCAGTGTCATTCCAGGAAGATTTTCTCTCAAAATCAACACCAACGAATTCCATCTTTCTAGCAAAGCATCTGCAAAACAGTCTATTTTCTCTTCTTTAGAATACTCAATTCCACACTTACGAACTTCCGTCAACAAATGTCTATATCTTGTTATCAAAGCATCAAGACTCTCATTTCCAATATAATTGAAATTCTCAAACTCTTTTTGCAAATCAGAGGCTTTCATTTTCTTGATTTTGGTGTTTCCATCAACTCTTTCCTTTAAAGCATTCCATAAACCAAATGATGTTTTATGTTCATCAAATTGATGAAGAATTTGATTAGGAATAGCTTGACTTAACATCTAGTATTCTTTCTTTTCAGAATCATATTTCTTTCTTTGTTCAACATCCAGTCAATCAAGAGTTTGATCCAGATCTGTTCCAACCACCTTTGGTCGTTCATATGGTGATAAGATTATTTCCCAAAGATTTGTGTCAGTACCATTAAGATGAGTCTCAAACCGACCTTTCCGGTTTTCATAATCAGTCAAATTAAGTAATTTTGTGTAGGACCAACTAGGAGCTTGGAAACAATCCGATTCCAAGGGAAATCTGCTTGACAGCCTCTGGAATAGTGCGGAATCCTATTCCAGGGTTTTCCAATCGAAATCAACAGCAACTGTGGTGAATCGAGTGTGTAGAATCAACGTGCGAGTGAGAATCGATCACCACGGGTTGAGAATCGAAGTTGGACGTGAAGAATCGCTCAAAACTTCAAGGGTTTGACACTAGAGTGCACTGGGAAGAATGAGGACTCGGAAAAGTTAGGTTTGAAATGATTTTAACATGTATTTATAGACTGTAGTCATTCGGCCGAATGAGTGACCGAAACAACTCATTCGGCGAATGACTATGTCGAATAGACAAGTCAGTCGAATGAGTCATTAGGCAAATGGCT
The DNA here is from genome assembly GCA_009363875.1 of Mikania micrantha. Taxonomy (NCBI): domain Eukaryota; kingdom Viridiplantae; phylum Streptophyta; class Magnoliopsida; order Asterales; family Asteraceae; genus Mikania; species Mikania micrantha. Next base: position 42,902,720 of record CM018694.1, on the reverse strand, counting down.
CATTCACTGAGTATAGTCAATCGCTATTCTCATTCGGCAAATGACTTCATTCGTTAGAGTCATTCGCCCGAATGAGTCATACTCATACTAAAATATTAATTAATCAATTCAAACAATCAGATATTCAATATTAAACATTAAGAACAATGTATAAAGACAACTTACATTAATATAACTTTAATCTTTACATGATGATTAGTACAAAATTGAACTAGGGACATTAAGTGCATCAACAAACTCCCCCTTGGACCTAGTTCAGCTCTTGGAAGTGTCTTTCTTGAAGTATTTCTCAGTGATAGCTTTCCAGTCTGCTCCAGAATGAATCTTGAATATACTGCAGAGACGGATCACTCTCATAAACTGTAGTGCTTGTACCATGTCCTGTACATCAAAGAAAATTTGATGACGAAACAATGCTTGGACATCTTTGTGGGACAAATTGGTCAACCACATTGGCTCAAAAATCCATGCTGTCTCCCACTTCTTATCTTTGCATAGAACGATCACAGCTTCTCCAGTACGTCCGTCATAATACCACCATCGGAAGCCTTCCATAAAATCTTGACGCATCTTCCTCAAAGGAATCTTCTTCAAGACTTTAGGAGGAAGCCACTTCAGGATAACTTTATGCTTTCGGGTGTCTCCATCAATCTCTGGCAGAAAATAAAGTTCAGGCTGTTGAGACTAAAAGTTCACCCATCTCTTTCTGTACTCATACTGGATTTGCCGAGAGAACCAGGCAGACATCCCTGAATCTTCACTGTACAGCATCCTCAGACGTGCTAAATGATTGACTTCAAAGCCTGGCAATGTCTTAAAGTCATGGGGATGCTTGAAATAATCAATTCCTCTTTCTCTCTTCACCGCTCTTCCTTTTCCGCTTTGTCATCCTCCCCCCAAGCCAAACAGTCTCAAACTCCTCATCAGGTGTATCTTCAGAATCAGAACTACTAGCCTCATCAGCACCGGCTTCACCATCATCTTCACTTGAGTCCTCTGACTCATCTTCATCTGCTGCAGATGTAGTGACTATAGTATCAAGAGGAATAGACACTATGGAGGTTGTAGTCATCAAGAAATCCAACTCCATCAATGAATCAATGTCAACCTCTTCATCTGCAGCTAAGGAGGTGCCAACTCCAACATCTGTACCAATATCAGCACTAACACCAACAGTGCTCACCGCAACTGTACTAACACCAGCATCACCAGAATCACTAACACCTGCACCTCCAGCACCACCAACACCTTCACCTACAGCACCACTAACACCTTCACCTGCACCAGTATCATCATCATCATCCTCATCATCACTAGGCACAACTATGTCCTCCATATCTGAGTCAGAATCATCATGTCTCCATCTCCGACCAATAGGAGCTATGTAATCTGGCCTAGAGAGATGACCAAATAAGGATCTAGTAGCAGGCTTCCTTTCTTTGCCTCTGTATGACATCACCCTGTTGAGGGTGATATCATTCATATGCTCCAGCCTGATAATGTCAGCATTGATCTTCGGCAAGTCAGGTAACTGTGCATCTATCAACTGCTGCAGGAACCTCGGGTACATCAGGAATTTCTTGTCTCCCTTCAAAGCTACGTTCTCCTTCATGTGAGTGAAAACCATCTCAGAGAAGTTGAATGGTCTGTTCAGGACAACTGCAACAAAGGCACACTGTATGGTCTTTCGCATGTCATCAAATCCTCCTCTCCTGGATCCAAGACAGTGAATTAGAACGTGAGCAAGATACTTAAACTGTGGAGACATATAAGCTTTGTTGAGAATTCCAGCTCCTAGATCTCCCTCATACTTGCATCTCATAAAGCAGCCGCGAACTAGGTAGCGATATAACAAATAAGGCTGATCAGGAGAATCCTGAAAACCACAAATTCTCCTGATGTGCTCGGCTGAAATGACCAAATCATGCCCAAGAACCTTCCCTCTGATCACTAGAGGTTCAGCCTCACAATCGATATCTGCCGAAGCCTAGAAATCCTGTTGATGCGAATGATATGGCACATGTATAGTGGAGATAGCTGTAAAGATCCTCGAACGCCTGAGAAAGGTAATAATCTCAGTGTAGTGCTTGGCATTCGGAGTGGTAAGATCCAGATGTGCACATATGTTGTTCTTCGTCACTTATTTGTATCCCGCCATACTGAAAATCAAATAAAGACATGTTAGAACAGTTCAGATAGCTTAAAATACTGAGATCAGATTAAAAACAGAGAACAGAAACAGTTGAAACTGATATGCCGAATGAAGTGAATTGGGCGAATGAACACTTAGGTCGAATGAGTCATTCGCCGAATGAGCTTCATTCTCCGAATGAGCTATGCTTTGAATGAGGTCATTCGCCGAATGAGCTTCATTCGCCGAATGAGTCATTCGCCGAATGGCGTCATTCAGCTGTCTTTTGAAATACAAACCCCAGTTTTCAAAAAAACTCAAATCAGTCCAGAAGAATTATACCAACATACTCAGAAACCACCGACTAACAAGTTTAAAACATGTATTATGTGATTTCAAGTTCAATTTGACCATTTATTTGAGGGGCGAAATAAGAAACCCTAAAACCCTAAAATCTGTTCGGTTTCTGAAGATTTTGCGATCAAAAGTTGTCAATCTTGGATTCACAAGTACCTGAGATGATAAGAAACAGGATAATCAGTGGCTAAGTCAATGGAAATGACGAAAAGTAAGCAAGATGATGAGAACAAGTGATTCGGGCGAATGTCATCACACAGTAGGGGCGAAATAATTTTTTTTTGGCGAATGAGGTAGTTCACCCGAATTACTGTTTAAATAGGGTCCCACATTCGCCGAATGTGAATGCCGAATGAATCATTCGACATTTGTTCATTCGCCGAATGTGATTGACGAATGAATCATACGACATGAGCCATTCGCAGAATGAGTATGACGAATGGGTCATTCGTCACAAGTCATTCGCCGAATGAGACTGATTCAGTCATGAGTGATTCGGTCGAACGACTCATTCGTCGAATGGAGTCATTCGGCCGAATAAGGGAATCTCACACTTCATTCGGACGAATGAAAATTTTCACTCTCAAAACACAAGATAATTAAAAATTTAACATTTTAATCAGTAAAACAGATTCCATTTATGAAGATATGTCTGGTTGGTTCAGGATTCAGATGAGACAGACATCTGAACCTACAAATGATCATCTAAACTAAAATTGAAAATAAAAAATCTTTTTGTACTTTTCTGAAACAAAATACGACTGTACAACTAGCAACTAAATACAAAGAAACACATGTTTTTGTGAGAAGTCTATTGAGAAAGAAACACATACACCTAATTAAATCAAATCAGCTTCACTGAATGTTTCACTTCAAACACACTTGTCCTATAATCATGATTACTGATATATTTGTCCAATTTTAAACATGATTTTACATAACTTCTAAACAAGATTTATGATCACTCATGTTTTCTGATTGCGTTACCCATTTCATTTTACCATTTAAAGATCAAAATAAGTTTATAACTCATTTCAGCATATCTTAATACCAGTCATCATAAATTCTATAAGGTTCCAATTTTGTTATCTTTTTGTATTTTTCTTGTTCTATCCAAATGGACGGCTTCAGCTAGGTTCGTCCCAGCAATATGGCACGTACATGGAATCAAACTTATTTTGTTTAAGTTTTTCTCAAGCTTAATACCAGCTTGCTTTAATTTTTCTTCACGCTTAATACCAGCTTGTTTTTGTTTTTCTTCAAGCTTAATACCAACTTGTTCTTCTTTTTGTTCAAGCTTAATACCAGCTTGTTTATGTTTGAAACCTCATTTGATTCTATGATGACCGGTGTATGCTTGATTTGAGTCAAAAACTATTTCTCACTCAACTGGTTCTCTGAAACAGATCCCACCAATCAAACTTTCAAAGTCATCACAAATTGTCTATCCATTTTGTAACATCGGCCTATCAGTACATCACATTATAATTCTCATGTGTTTTCAGCTTTCACATTCACTTTAGCTTCTATGACATGATAGATTAATGTATTACTTTCTTAAAAAAAACTTTCTCATTTTTCATAATTTTTTAATGTTTTTGGTTTTTCAAATTTTTAATGTTTTTGGTTTTTCAAATTGCATACTTTTTCTCCCCCTAAAAACCTAAAACAGAAAATCTTTTTGTGTTTTTCTTTAGAATAATGAAATAATAGGAATACTGAATTAAAGGAAATAACAGAAATAACTAATAAAAACGATGATCATTTGTTAGATTCATATGAAGGTAGGACTTCATCCTTTTGGAAAACACCATTAGCCGATAACAGATATAAAAATCTGGGTTTATCAAAAGCTTTTGTGAAAAGATCGGCTTTCTGGTGATCAGTGTGAATTTTAACAACATCGATTAATTTCTTTTCAAAACAATCACGTATGAAGTGATATTTAATGTCGGTGTGTTTTGTTTTCGAGTGCTGAACAGGATTTTTAGTGACAGCTATGGCAGCAGTGTTATCAACATATATAGGAGTGTTAGAAAAGTGTAACCCATAGTCCCTGAGTTGCTGTTGAATCCAGATGATCTGAGAACAACAACTAGCAGCAGCAATGTATTCAGCTTCACAGGTTGAAGTAGACACCGACGTCTGCTTCTTGCACTTCCATGTAACCAATCGGGTTCCAAAGAACTGACATCCCGCAGATGTTGACTTGAAGTCTCTTTTGCAACCACCATAATCGGAGTCACTGTATGCAGTAAGTTCAAAATTATCATCATTAGGGTACCATAAACCAAGATCAGGAGTACCCTTCAGATAACGCATAATCCTTTTGACAGCAATCAGATGAGACACTCTTGGTTTTGATTGATAACGTGAACACAAGCATGTGGCGAACATGATGTCTGGCCGAGAAGCAGTAAGATACATAAGAGACCCAATCATTCCTCGGTACAAAGTAGCATCAATTAACTCCCCCTTTTCATCTGGTGTAATCCCGTGATTCACAGCCAGTGGGGTACCAGCAGGCTTTGCATCAGACATACTGAACCGGCTCAGTATGTCCCCAACAAATTTGGTTTGATGAATGAAGATTCATGCCTCAGACTGATCTACTTGTAATCCCAGAAAAAATTTCATCTCTCCCATTGAGCTCATCTCGAACTTCTCTTTCATAACCTTTTCAAACTCTTTTCACAGACCATCATTTGTTGAACCGAAGATGATGTCGTCCACATATACTTGCACCAAGAGTAAGTCACCATCCTTTTCTCGAATGAACAGTGTACAGTCAATGACACCTCTTCTGAACCCGTTGTTCTTAAGGTGAGTAGACAGTGTCTCATACCATGCTCGTGGCGCTTGATGCAATCCATATAAGGCCTTATCTAACTTGTAGACTTGGTCTCTATGCAATGGATCCTCAAACCCGGGAGGTTGACTGACATACACTGTTTCATTTATTACACCATGAAGAAATGCACTCTTTACATCCATCTGATAAACTTTAAACTTCTTGAAGGATGCATAAGCCAAGAAGATACGAATGGCTTCAAGTCGAGCAACTGGTGCAAATACTTCATTATAGTCCAAACCTTCAACTTGTATGACTCCTTGAACAACCAGACGTGCCTTGTTTCGCACAATGATACCATGATCATCTTTCTTGCAACAAAGAACCCATCTGGTGCCTATTACTTTCACACCTTTTGGTCTGTCAACCAATTGCCAGACACCTAACTTTTTGAACTGAAGGAGTTCTTCTTGCATAGCATCTACCCATGATTCTTCTTTGAGAGCTTCAGTAACAGAACGTGGCTCAACTTCGGAGATAAAACATGAATGGGCACAAAAGTTTACATCTGAAAAGTCAAGAATGTCTGCAAGTCCTCCTGAAGAAAGCTGATTTCTTGTCTTAACTCCATCCAAAGGACTTCCAATAATGTTTTCTTGAGGATGAATCTGATTAATTCTTCCAACAGGATGAGCGGGAACTTCAACCTGTGGATCAAGATTATTCAGATTCAGATCCTCAAGTCCTAGCACAAGATTATCAACAGTTGGTTCAGGGGCAGCTGGAGGAACTGAGTTGTCTTCTGTGTCTGAGCTGTCATCATGTGTCTGTGCTGTAGGAGTGGAAACAGATGAGGGTTGCATTGTTTCTTCAGGTGCATTTTGTGCATCATACAACATCTGAACAGCAACATCTTCATCAGTGTACATGGGAGGCATGTTGAAGGAGTCGAACAGATCCGAATAGTTGAACATCCAATCAGGACCCTTCCCAGGTGGGGGCATGGAATACTTCTGAACATCAACATGGTACCACTCTTCCACATTTTGAGTTGATCTGTTATAAACTCTTTTATTTGGAGTGCTGTACCCAAGAAAATACCCTTCTTCCACCTTTTCATTAAACTTGCCTTGCTCATGTTTCTTAAGCATAGTGCATGGTGCACCAAATGGTTCAAGATACTTAAGATTTGGCTTTCTGTTATGGAGCAATTCGAAGCAAGTTTTCCCATGTCTCTTCACTATCAACACTCGATTTAGAGTGTAACAAGCATTAGCTACAGCTTCATTCCAGAATTGAACTGGAAGAGACGAATCTGCAAGCATAGTCCTAGCAGCCTCAATCAAAGTCCTGTTCTTTCGCTCAGCAACACCGTTCATTTGGGGAACATATGGAGCACTAAATTGTTGAACAATACCTCGTTCATTACAAAGTTCTCCATGTTGTGATTTTTGAACTCTGTCCCATTGTCGGTTCTGAGTATGCGAATCTTGAGCTTATAGCGAGATTCAAGTTTGGTAACCAACACTTGAATGCAGTCAAACGTTTCAGACTTCTCCTTTAGAAAGAAAACCCAAGAGTATCTGGAATATTCATCAGTGATGACAAGACAGTACTGATCCCCAACAATACTCTTGCGGTTAACAGGACCAAAAAGATCCATATGGAGCAGCTCAAGTGGAACAGTGATTGAGTGATACTTCTTCGGTTTGTGAGACTGCTTGACTTGCTTGCCCTTTTTGCAAGAAACAAAGACATCAGACAGCTTGAAATTCTTCAGACTAACCTCTTCAACCAGATTGTTGTGCACCAGGTGATTCATCTTACGCAGACTCAAATGACCTATCCTCTTATGCCAAAGTATTGAATCTTTTTCTGTTGCCTTTGACATAAAACATGAAGCTGTGGAGGATGTAGTTGAAGCTGTGGCCATATTGAGTACGTACAAGTCTTGCTTTCTGGGGGCAGACATCAAAATCAATTCTTCAGGGATAACTACACCTTGCTTTAGAATGTAGCATTTGGAGTCATCGAAAAGGACTTTGTAGTTTTTATCATAGATCTGTGATACAGAAAGCAGGTTATTCTCCAATTGCTTGACATATCTGACTTTGTCAAATGAAACTTGCCCATTTGATAAGATTCCCTCTCCCGTGATAAAACCACCTTTGTCACCAGCAAAAGCTACATAACCACCATGAACAGATTGAACGTTGGAGAGCAAAGAGATATTTCCTGTCATGTGCCTTGAAGCCCCACTATCGACAATCCAAGAGCTGTTTAAAGCAGCTGTTGGGGCATCCTGCACACAAATAAGACAATTAGTTTAATTTGGGAACCCAAGCCTTTACAGTCTTGGGTTGACCCAATGAGTCTCGGATCATAACATCGATCCATTTACCATCTGAAACAGCCTTGTCTGAAGTGGGTGGAACTGAAGTCTCAGACTTTACTTTCCAGACTGCATTTTTACGGAAAGAATTTTTCAGATAAATGGATGATGATTTAACTTGATCAACATTTACCATCTTGGGAACATTCAAGTTCACCAGTTTCGCTTTACCCTTGTCCAAATTTTTAACCTGGTTTGGTTGTTTGGGTTTTGTCTGAATTGACTTGGATTCAGATCTGACAGGTTTAACAAAATTCTGATTTTGTTTTCTGGGTGGTGCAACCTTTGGTCTGATCAACTGAGGGCAAGATCTAACAAAGTGCCCAGGTGCACCACACTCAAAACAAACTGGTTCTCCTTTTTTATGAAAATGTTTTAATTCAGAAAAATATTGCCTTTTTGGTTTAAAAACATTTGTTTTAGGCGTGTTCTGATTAAAACCCAAACCCTTTTTCCCATTTGGAACAAGATTGTCAAACTTGTTTAACACACAAGCTTCATTTTCTTTTGAAGCTTTCACAAAACCTAAGGCTTGATATATTTTTGAAGATGAGATTGGCTCACCCTTTTTGATAACAGGGAGTGGATTCTGAGCAGTAACACAATCAGATGAATCATCAGATTCATCCTCAGAATCTGAAACCCAATCCTCTACAAGTCCATCCACCGATGATTCCTTTGACAAGGAGGAACCTTCATCAGTAATCATCCCAATCGGATCAATTACTAAAGGAGTTATAACTTGAAAATCTTTAACATCTTTGTCATTTGGTGAATTGACAAAGCTGTTTAAGATTGGTGGAGGACATCTTTGATAACTCATAGTTCCCTTACCCTTATGATCAACTTCTTTGCTGATCATGTGCTCAATGATATAAGATGCACTCTTATAGCTCTTGAGCTTTTGTCCTAGGGTCTCATAATCACACTCAACCATTGCTAACTTTTTCTTTACCTCATTAATGGTATTGAGATAAGAAGTTATAGCATCTTGCTTGTTAAGACAACAATCTCAGCCTCATGAAGTTGTCTATTTAAAAGTTTAATTTTAGCTTGAAAATCTTTTTCATTAGCTTTTAAAACTTTGTTAGCATCAATACACTGGTTGAGATCACTGATCAAAGCGGCATTGTGATTTTGATAGGAAAGGACCTTGCTTTTACGGTCAACACAATTAAAACAGATAGAACAAGAAGATGAACAATCATCAGATACCTGATCAGACTGAGAAGTTGCAGCAGGAGTAGCAGATGAGTTTACCATCAAGGCAAACTGAGTAGGAGATTCTTCAACATCAGCATCAGACTCAGATTGAGTGTCAGAATCAGTCAAGCTTTCAGACTCTGATCCAGATGTTTCTTCTGTCTTGAGTTGTGCTCCTTCGGCAGTACTCTCTTCATGTAGATCATCTGTCTTCTGAATCTCAACAACACATGCTTTATCTTGTCCCCCTTGTTCAGAATTGAATCTGAAATCCCAATTTTCACCTTCATCTTGCTATACCATCAAAGCTTTGCCTACATTTGAAGAACTAGTCTGAGCAGGAGAATCAATAGGGACAAGTCTTCTTTCTGTATTTGCTACAGAAGACTTCTGATGATGAAAAGGATTCTTGTTTCCTGCTTTCTTTGGATGTTTGCATTGCCTAGCAAAGTTTCCTTTTTCTCCACAATTGTAACATGTGACTGATGCCATGTCAAAACCAAACTTAGACTCCTTGTTTAAGTTGATGTCTTTACCAGTCCTCTTGACAAACTCCTTAGCTCTCCTCACAGCACTTGCCAAAGCCCACATAATATCAATCCTTTCCATATCATCTGGATCTATCTGAGAATAGTCATCATTTGTCAGATAAGGATTGCCAATCTGTCCTGCTACCAGTCCATCATAAGAACTAACCAAAGTAGACAAAATACGCATATGCTCTTTAGCAATCTCAACTGTAACTTTATCAAAATTCTCTGTCTTTAGACTTGTGACTGGTTGATGATGTTCTTTCTGAGAACTTAAAGAGGATTATGATTGACTGAAAAGAATCTGATTGGAAGATGGAGCTTCAGCAGTCAGAGAAACAAAAGCAGTCTTCAGAGGAGCATGAGAAGAAGTTTTCTCCACAGTAGGTGTAGAATAGTACAATGAAGGATCCTGAACTTCAGCAACCCTCTTAGCCTTCCACTTGTTCTCAATTTCCTGCTCCTTCAACTTCTGAATAAAATCATTGATATCCATGTGTGACATCATCTCATTCTGCTTAAGAACCATCAAAAATGATTCCCATTTTGGAGGAAGAGCATCTGCTAAACATTGAATCTTTTCCTGAGTGGTGGTCTTGACTTCATGATTGAACAGCTCACTCAATAGATGATAGAATCTGGCAATCAAATCATCCAAAGATTCATTTCCAACATACATAAAGCTGTTAAATTCCTTCCTTAATGCCTTAGACTTGATGTTCTTCAAAGCATCATTGCCTTCGTACCGTTGCTGCAAAGCATCCCACAAATACTTAGAAGAAGTAAATTGTCTGAACTGATGGAAGATATCAGTAGCAATGGATTGAGATAGAATAGCATAAGCTTTATTCTCATAATCATAAAGCTTCCTTTGAGGCTCAGTCATCCGTGTGACTAGCATAGGAGTTCCATCTTCATTAAGAGGCCTCAGATATCCTCCTTCGATCATCATCCATAAATTGGTATCCACCCCATTGATGTGGATTTCAAACCGATACTTCCAATGCGGATAATCGTCTAAATATAGCAACTTGGGAGCCTTGTTGGAGTTTCCCGTCTCAGTCTCAGTCAACAATAATGTCTGAATGCGGTGGTTCTGGTTTGCCATCAATGCTAAGTCTTCCATTTAATCAAAAATAACAATATCTAACACTCAGTAAAATTTTCTAACTGATTGCCGAATGAAAATCCTAGGGAAGAATGTCGGGTCCCGAATAAGTTAAATGTGGCGAATGAAAGACTGAGTATGACTGTTGGGGCGAATGAAGTGTCGAATGAGGCTATTCGTCGAATGAGAACTGAGAATGAGGCTATTCCCCGAATGAGTAACACGAATGGAGCTATTCGGCGAATGAAGATGGCGAATGAAGCAATTCGGGCGAATGAGGCTGATTCGGCTAAAACTATTCGGCCGCCATGCTCATTCGGCCAATCTGAGGGTTTTGGCAACAAAAATCGCGATAACTTGAGATTTTGACCAGATCTAAGTACCAAATTTGGTACAGAACATCATGAGATGATAATGAACAAATTGGGATAAACGATTTGACAAAACAACCACACAAACCACGGATTTTCAATGAAACAGTGACTTGAAGGACAAGAAACTTAGGGTTTTTGCAGATCTCGAACAAACAATCAAATATTTAGTGATTTTGAATGGAAATCAAGCAGAATCAAGAGCCAATGCTCTGATACCACTTTGTAGGACCAACTAGGAGCTCGAAAACAATCCGATTCCAAGGGAAATCTGCTTGACAGCCTCTGGAATAGTGCGGAATCCTATTCCAGGGTTTTCCAATCGAAATCAACAGCAACTGTGGTGAATCGAGTGTGTAGAATCAACGTGTGAGTTAGAATCGATCACCACGGGTTGAGAATCGAAGTTGGACGTGAAGAATCGCTCAAAAGTTCAAGGGTTTGACACTAGAGTGCACTGGGAATAATGAGGACTCGGAAAAGTTAGGTTTGAAATGATTTTAACATGTATTTATAGACTGTAGTCATTCGGCCGAATGAGTGGCCGAAACAACTCATTCGGCGAATGACTATGTCGAATAGACAAGTCAGTCGAATGAGTCATTCGGCGAATGGCTCATTCGCTGAGTATAGTCATTCGCTATTCTCATTCGGCGAATGACTTCATTCGTTAGTGTGACAGTTGCGTACGAAGAATTCGGCATTAATGACGTGAGCACATTTGGTCGTGCTTAAAATCCACGAGGATTTAGTAACTTTTGTTATTGGGGATTGATAGTACGTGAAAAATGATGAACGTGGGCGAAAACCGTGCGCAAAACGGAGTTCGTATGCTCCCGGAATCGCGAAAAGAAGTTTAAAATCAAAATGGTGACGGAAAGTGACGTGGGGCGTAACGCCTGCCCCAGCCATCCAACCCAGGCGTTACGCCTGGCGGGTTATGTCGGCCAAAAATTGTTTAAGTCGATCAGAATCGTCCAGAACGTATTCTCTTCATTTTTTTCGACCCCCAGCTGCTTCCAGACGCCATTTCTTCATTCTAACACCATCATACTTTATTTCAAAGCCATTTGAAGCCATAAATCGCACCACAGATCGTATTTTCAAGTCCTGATCGTTGTTATACGCGCAGAAATTCGTCAGAACAGGTAACGGTTCGTTTTAACCTTCTAGTTTGATTTTGATTGATTAGATCTTGATTTAGAACGTAATGAGATAGTTAGGATTGTTGATTATTGCCTAGATGATGGCTAGGATTGATTATAAACGAAGAACACGAAGTTCTAACGGTTAAATCCTTGTTTTGATCCGTTGTGATGCCCGGTTTGCATGAAATCATACCTATGATTATAATGGTTTAAACCATTTGATTATGACAATGTAGGTGATTAGTTTGATTAATCTTTGAAATGCAAAGGTTAAATCCAAGTGTTTCAAACTAATCATAATCATTAACATACTCATTGGAATGATTATCTGATGTTTGTGATAACAGTCAGATTAGTATGTTAAATCTGGTTACTTCACCTATGCTGATGCTACATTGTGATATTTCATGATATTTGGATAATCAATAATAAGGATTAATCACTCCTAAGCCATTAAATCATCTAGAAACTGTTTTAGCATTATAATCAACAACATTAACTATTTGGTTAATCTGAGATTATTCTGATTAATCTAGAGTGTCATCAACTTTGTGTTAGGAATCTAATGCAATGTAGGTTCCTACATTATCATACATTGTATGATATAACCTTAAATTAATTAATTATATAATTAATATCGAGTTGATGATTTACTAAGCAATGTCTTTGACATTGAACGTTCAGAAGGATCTAATCAGTAAACTAGAACATAAATAACTCATTAAATATAAATAAATGCAGAATCACTTCTCTATTATCAGTTTTGAGATACTCTGCTACATCTATACTATCAGGTGAGTTTCGTACAACCCCTTTTATTTTTAATCTTTTATAAACATCGGGGAACATTGTTGAACTTTTAATGAACATATGATATGTATCACTGATATCTGTGTGATTTCATGTGATTGTTGTGACTTTTGTGGGATTTCATGGGATTTTGCCCTGTAGACTGAACTCTATCATTACACTGAAAGTCCTCATATTTGAACTGTATCTAGTGAACCCATGTGTGGCCGAGCAGAAAACATTGATAGTACTATTGGTTGACACCCCATTCGCTGGGAGGATTGCATCTCCCCTTGTGTGAATGTTTGTTATCTGTTTCCTGAACTTCTTAATGGTGTGATAGACATTAAGATAATGAGGCACTAAGATATGTACCGACGGGTAATATCTTGAGACAGACTAGACGTCCGAAAGGAACTAGATACAGGTCCCATGGTTATCCGGAACTGAACTTTTGAGAACGTGCTTATCATATCATATTGTTTTAAATTGAACTGTCGATCTCACCAGCTTTGTGCTGACGTTTTCAAATTAAATCTTTTTGCAGGGAGACAGTGACCACCGGGTGAGGATGCACTTTTGAGTTATTTGCACTTTAATAATAGTATTGTAATTAAATAAATATAGTTGTAATGTGGTTGTGATTGCGACACCCTGGTAATGTATTTACTTTAAGTTAATCTGTGTGCTTATGATATTGGTTCAAGTAAGTCACCCCTCACCTCGGAGACATCACCACTATGCTTCCGCAACCGTTTCAGTGACGTCAGACCAGACACGAGGTGACGAGGGGTGGGGGTGTGACAGGGTGGTATCAGAGACACAGGGTATAGAGAATTAGGTTAACTTAGAGACCTAGACTATAACCATAGGCTCGTATAGTAACACAGAGAGCACCGAACATTAATATTGAACAAAACTTGTTTTGAATTAAGCCAGGACAATCAGGTGGTACAAATTCCAGTTATGAGTGGCCAGCATAACTGAAATTTGCAACACGTGTGCATTCTAGTTTGATTTAATTCAAGCAAAACACTAACAATAGTAATGACGAATAGTTGAGTTAAGATAGGAGGACGTCTCATATCATGTGTATGTTGAATTTTATTATTCAATATATTTCTTTCATGATACTGATTAGAGATTTTTATTGTACAGCAATGGCAGATCGAGGCGAACAGTATCAGCTAGCTCCTCATGGTATGAGGGATGGTACTCCGAGCTCTAGCTCAGCACCGGATTCAGATTCTTCGGAGGCATCGACTGCAGCCTCACGAGCTCCATCTGTAGTGCCACAGGCACAACCAGCATTACCACATTCACCATTAGAGCCTAGACCAGTTACACCACCACCACCAGCACACCCTATTATATCTAGTCCTCCTCACTTACCTCCGGTTGATCCCGTTGCGGATCGGATCCAGAGTATATCACCTCCTAGAGTACCCGTTTGGGACGGGTTGCGGCGTATGCGGGGTCAAGCCCGCAAGACCACAGGATTACCTCCCCGGAAGCAGTTGGCTCCCAGGGACGAGTTTCATGCCATACACGAGATGGGAGAATCCTCCCATCAGGCAGAGCTGAGAGCACAGTTGCAGCAAGTTACTCAGAACTTGCAGGGGACACAGCAGAGTCTACAGCAGTGTCAGGCTACGGTTGAGGATACACGTAGGACCATATTAGATATCCTCACTTCTCACTTGACCCTAATGGATCAAGTGAAGGCGTTGGACACCGATACTCGAGCCTGGAGAACTGCGATGGATGATAGACTGAGGATGACATGGGGACAGATTATGCTTGCTGCATTTTGGCGGCAAGTGGCATGGATGACTGAGGGATGGAGTTGGGTGAGAGAGAGAGCGACAGAGTTTTTGGCATGGTTTGGAGTGGCGAGTACCGAGACCAGGATGATGATCCTGGCAGTAGTCATGGCAATAGTGGCCATGATACTTTCCTTCTTATCATACTTTATGCGATGAGTATGTACAGAAGATCAGTTTGAGATTTTCAGAGCATCAGGGTGTAGATAGGGGAGTTCTTTTCTGTTCTTATCTTTTGTTGATTGTAGTGTCTTGTGTCGTTTCGGTAGTCTGTACATATTAAAACAATAGTGATGTAATAAAATGGGTGTTTTGTGTATCGATCTGTGTAATGTACTATTTGGGTGTTGTGTGAATTATGTTTTTCTAATAACCTTGTGTGGACTATAGACAATTCTGTGTGAGAACAATTCAATGTGAGAACATGTCAAACTAATATATATATTTCGCCGAAATACAGTACGGGGGCAATACTGTATGCGAATATATCGAACTAAAATATATATTTTGCTGGAATACAGTACGGAGCAATACTGTATGCAAATATATCTGTAACTTAAGTGCAGTACGAGAGCCATACTGTACGAGAACATGTCTAAATTGTGAACGTGCCTGAATTGTGAATGTGTCTGTAACTTAAGTACAGTACTAGAGCCATACTGTACGAGAACATATCTATGGTCTGTATGAGAACTTAATGTATGAACTGAGAACATATTAGAGAACTTGTCTGAGAACATATCCTAGTCCTGTATGAACATATCTTTAAAGACATGTGTTGCAATGCAATGAGCTGGGTAAGACTCTAACATGTTTTTGAAATAACAGGACTAAGTATAACTACGAATAATTGTGTGATCTGTGTGTAATGTGAACATGTCTGGACTGAATTCATGTAGTTATACTGTATTCTTATAATCACCTTTTAATACAAATTTTCAGTGTAACTGAATGGGATTGTATTTATGTGATAGAACGGGTTATATCTTTAATGTTCTTGAACTGACCTGAGTTTTGTCTGCTTGTGAGCAGAATAATGGCTCCTAAACGAGGTCGACCAGCTAAGAGAGCTACTCAGAACATTACAAACCCTGAACCGAATCAAATTCCACTTTTGAATGTTGACTCAAATCCGGATCCGCATGTTAATCCGGAAGCGAACGTAGTTCCACCTGGGAACTTGGAAACGAATACTACTCCACCAGTGAACCCTGGAGCAGGCATTGTTCCACCTGCTGGTACAAGCGGATCTGAAACAAATGAGGCTATGATAGCTCGTATTGTGCGTGAACAACTATCTGCTTGTGGTGTTCTGACACAACACCAACCACATATCACTGCAGGTTCTGGTGGGGAACACGATCATGTTGAACATAATGCTACTGGTGGTCACGTTGAAACTCATACCACTACCGGTAAAACTACTATTGTTCCTGATCCACCCCGACAGGGATGTACTTACAAGTATTTTGCTTCCTGTAACCCTCCTACTTTTACTGGCAAAGAAGGAGCGGCTGGTCTAATAAGGTGGATTGAGGAGATGGAAACTAAGCTCAAAATCAGTCAGTGTTTGGAGGAGCATAAGGTGTCTTATGCTGCCTGTTCTTTGAAAGACTCAGCTTTGACCTGGTGGAATACCCAGGCCAAGACTTTGGGTTCAGCCACAGTTGACTCGATGGGCTGGAACGATTTCAAAACTCTGATTAGATCAGAGTACTGTCCCATCACTGAAATTCAAAAACTCCAGGAAGAATTCTGGAATCACTCGATGATCGGTGCTGACTGTCTTGCTTACACCGATCGTTTTCATGAACTTACTTGTTTACTTCCCGACATGTTTCCTACGGAAGCCGCTTTAATCGAGAAGTACATTAAGGGTCTGATTCCTCAGATACGAGGAATGGTGACTGCTGCTGAACCTACAACCCTGAAACATACGATTCTTTTGACCACTAAGCTTACCAATGAGGCGGTAAGGAGTGGTACTCTGTCTTTGAAGCCTCAGACGGTTCATAGTCGTAGTGATGTCGGTACCTCGAATGTGTCAAAAGGTACCAAACGAAAGTGGTTTGGCAAAACCAAGGCGAAGGCTCCGGCTGAGATCACCCAGAGCAAGCCAACTGTGAAAAACTATGGTGCAAATGTTCCTGAGAGGAAAACTTATACTGGGCAGGCGCCCAAATGCAATAAGTGTCCACTACATCACACGGGACCATGTCCTGTTTGTCTGAACTGTAACCGAGTTGGACATTATGCTAAATATTGCAACTTTCCTGCTCAGACACCAAACCAAGCACCATGACAAACCACTCAAACCAACCGGTCATGTTACAAATGTGGAAGCCCTGATCATCTCATACGAAACTGTCCAAACAATAACACCAATCCGGGAACTGAAGCTAGGGGAGAGTTTTTCAGATTGGTGCGACCGAGGCGAGACATGATGCAAATATTGTTACTGGTACGTTTCTTCTTAATAATCTATACGCATCAGTTTTGTTTGACACAGGAGCGGATAAGAGCTTTATCTCTCCTGAATTTGCATCATTAATTTCATTGCCTACGGTAGATCTAGAAACTCCTTATGTTATTGAACTTGCTAACGGCAAGTTGATCAAAACAAACAACGTTATTCAAGGATATTCCTTGAATTTGAATGATCATCTTTTCGATATTGATTTACTTCCTATTGAGCTTGGGAGCTTTGATGTTGTTGTTGGTATGGACTGGCTTTCTGATAACCAAGCGGAAGTTGTGTGTCAAAACAAGGTAATCCGTATTCCATTATCTAATGGTAATACACTGATAGTTCAAGGAGAACGAGCTGGTAGAAAACTTGGTATCATATCTTGTATGCAAGCTCAGAAATTCTTAAGGAAAGGCTGTTATGCTTTCCTGGCACATGTGACTGAGCACAATTCTTCACCCAAACAAATCATAGATATCCCAGTAGTCAAGGATTTTCCTGAAGTTTTTCCTGAGGACATATCAGGATTACCCCCAGTAAGACAAGTTGAATTTCGAATCGACTTGATTCCAGGTGCAGCACCTGTTGCTAAAGCCCCGTATCGGCTTGCACCATCCGAAATGCAAGAACTTTCAGGTCAATTGCAAGAACTGTTAGACAAAGGTTTTATCAGACCTAGTTTCTCACCCTGGGGAGCACCTATTCTTTTTGTGAAAAAGAAGGATGGTTCATTCAGAATGTGTATTGACTACAGGGAACTCAATAAACTGACAATCAAGAACCGTTATCCACTACCTCGTATCGATGATCTGTTTGATCAACTACAAGGTGCTACGTATTTTTCAAAAATCGATTTAAGATCTGGATATCATCAGTTACGTATTCATGATGATGACATTCCTAAAACTGCTTTCAGAACTCGATACGGACATTACGAATTTTTAGTAATGCCATTTGGTTTAACAAATGCACCAGCAGTTTTCATGGATCTGATGAATCGAGTATGTAGACCTTATCTGGATAAGTTTGTGATTGTGTTTATTGATGATATTCTTATTTATTCTCGAAACCAACAAGAACATGCTCAACACTTGAAATTAATTCTAGAACTTTTGGCACGTGAAAAATTATATGCCAAGTTCTCCAAGTGTGAGTTCTGGTTACGAGAAGTTCAATTTCTTGGACATGTAGTAAATCAGAACGGTATTCAAGTGGATCCCAGTAAGATTCAGGCGGTGAAACAATGGGAGACACCACGAACCCCGACTGAAATACGTCAATTCTTGGGGTTGGCAGGTTATTATCGTCGGTTTATTAAGAACTTTTCAAAGATAGCCTTGCCACTGACTACATTGACACAGAAAAATCAACCGTTTATATGGAGTTCTCAACAGGAGGAGGCGTTCCAACTATTGAAACATAAACTTTGTAATGCACCTATCTTGGCACTACCGGAAGGTACTGATAACTTCATAGTGTATTGTGATGCTTCACGTCAAGGTCTTGGGTGTGTTCTAATGCAGAAGGATAAGGTAATTGCTTATGCTTATCGACAACTGAAAGTACATGAGAAGAATTATACCACACATGATCTAGAACTTGGTGCAGTAGTGTTTGCACTCAAGATTTGGAGACATTATCTATACGGAACCAGGTGTATTATATACACTGATCACAAAAGCCTCCAACACATTCTAGATCAGAAAATGTTGAACATGCGACAGAGGCGTTGGGTTGAACTGTTAAACGATTACGACTGTGAAATTCGTTATCACCCAGGCAAAGCAAATGTTGTAGCTGATGCCTTGAGTCGCAAGGAACGAGTCAAGCCTTTACGTGTGAAAGCGTTAGGTATGACTATTCAAACCAGTCTAATTCCTCAAATCAAAGACGCTCAGCAACAAGCTTTACAAGCAACGAACTATTCTGCTGAGGGACTAAGAGGATTAGATAAGAAACTCGATACTAAGGCTGATGGACTGTTGTATTTCAAAGACCGAATGTGGATTCCTTTATTCGGTAACTCTCGAACTATTATCTTGGATGAGGCGCATAAATCCAGGTATTCTATTCATCCAGGTGCTGATAAAATGTATAAAGATCTTAAGGATTTTTACTGGTGGCCTGGAATGAAGAAACACATAGCTGAATATGTGGATCGATGTTTAACATGTCTCAAAGTTAAGGCTGAACATCAACGACCTTCTGGGTTATTGCAACAACCTGAGATTCCCATGTGGAAATGGGATCAGATCTCTATGGATTTCATTACTAAATTACCCAGAACATCACGTAATCATGACTCTATATGGGTTATCGTTGATCGCCTTACGAAATCTGCGCATTTCTTACCCATCCGAGAAGACTATTCTATGGATCGACTCGCTAAACTCTATGTTAATGAGATTGAATCTCGACATGGAGTACCGATCTCTATCATTTCTGACAGAGATAGTCGATTTATGTCACGATTTTGGCAAACTCTTCAGAATGCTCTGGGCACGCAAATCAATATGAGCACAGCTTATCATCCACAAACTGACGGGCAAACTGAACGAACGAATCAAACTCTTGAAGACATGCTCAGAAGCTGTGTGATTGATTTTGGAGGTAGCTGGGATATT
Organism: Mikania micrantha; assembly: GCA_009363875.1. Lineage (NCBI taxonomy): Eukaryota > Viridiplantae > Streptophyta > Magnoliopsida > Asterales > Asteraceae > Mikania > Mikania micrantha. The sequence continues at coordinate 42,882,986 of CM018694.1, read as the reverse complement.
CATCTTCCACTTGTTGAATTCTCATATAATAACAGCTACCATACCAGTATTCAATGCGCTCCATTTGAAGCACTTAACGGGCGCAAATGTAGATCACCTATCTGTTGGTCAGAAGTAGGTGAAAACCAAATCATTGGCCCAGAATTCATTCAGGAAACAACTGATAAGATCGCACTCATTCAAGAACGAATCAAAGCTGCTCGCGATCGTCAAAAGAGTTATGCTGATAATCGCCGTAGACCACTCGAATTTCAAGTAGGTGATCGAGTAATGTTGAAAGTATCACCTTGGAAAGGCATTTTCAGATTCGGGAAACGAGGTAAACTTTCGCCAAGATTTGTAGGGCCGTTTAAAATTCTTGAACGAATTGGACCAGTGGCTTATAGACTTAAATTACCTCCTGAACTCGGTAACGTTCACGATGTTTTTCATGTATCTAATTTGAAGAAATGCCTAGCCGATGAATCCTTGATCGTACCTCTAGAAGAAATTCATATTGATGAAAAACTTCAATTCAGGGAAGAACCAGTTGAAGTAATGGATCGAGAGGTGAAGGTACTGAAACGCAGTCGCATACCTATTGTCAAAATTCGGTGGAATTCACAGCGTGGACCCGAATATACGTGGGAACGTGAAGATCAGATGAAACAGAAATACCCACATTTATTTGCATGATCAATTGTTATCCCGTAAGTCTTTCACTAAATTTCGGGACGAAATTTCTCTAACAGGAGGAGACTGTGACAGTTGCGTACGAAGAATTCGGCATTAATGACGTGAGCACATTTGGTCGTGCTTAAAATCCACGAGGATTTAGTAACTTTTGTTATTGGGGATTGATAGTACGTGAAAAATGATGAACGTGGGCGAAAACCGTGCGCAAAACGGAGTTCGTATGCTCCCGGAATCGCGAAAAGAAGTTTAAAATCAAAATGGTGACGGAAAGTGACGTGGGGCGTAACGCCTGCCCCAGCCATCCAACCCAGGCGTTACGCCTGGCGGGTTATGTCGGCCAAAAATTGTTTAAGTCGATCAGAATCGTCCAGAACGTATTCTCTTCATTTTTTTCGACCCCCAGCTGCTTCCAGACGCCATTTCTTCATTCTAACACCATCATACTTCATTTCAAAGCCATTTGAAGCCATAAATCGCACCACAGATCGTATTTTCATGTCCTGATCGTTGTTATACGCGCAGAAATTCGTCAGAACAGGTAACGGTTCGTTTTAACCTTCTAGTTTGATTTTGATTGATTAGATCTTGATTTAGAACGTAATGAGATAGTTAGGATTGTTGATTATTGCCTAGATGATGGCTAGGATTGATTATAAACGAAGAACACGAAGTTCTAACGGTTAAATCCTTGTTTTGATCCGTTGTGATGCCCGGTTTGCATGAAATCATACCTATGATTATAATGGTTTAAACCATTTGATTATGACAATGTAGGTGATTAGTTTGATTAATCTTTGAAATGCAAAGGTTAAATCCAAGTGTTTCAAACTAATCATAATCATTAACATACTCATTGGAATGATTATCTGATGTTTGTGATAACAGTCAGATTAGTATGTTAAATCTGGTTACTTCACCTATGCTGATGCTACATTGTGATATTTCATGATATTTGGATAATCAATAATAAGGATTATTCACTCCTAAGCCATTAAATCATCTAGAAACTGTTTTAGCATTATAATCAACAACATTAACTATTTGGTTAATCTGAGATTATTCTGATTAATCTAGAGTGTCATCAACTTTGTGTTAGGAATCTAATGCAATGTAGGTTCCTACATTATCATACATTGTATGATATAACCTTAAATTAATTAATTATATAATTAATATCGAGTTGATGATTTACTAAGCAATGTCTTTGACATTGAACGTTCAGAAGGATCTAATCAGTAAACTAGAACATAAATAACTCATTAAATATAAATAAATGCAGAATCACTTCTCTATTATCAGTTTTGAGATACTCTGCTACATCTATACTATCAGGTGAGTTTCGTACAACCCCTTTTATTTTTAATCTTTTATAAACATCGGGGAACATTGTTGAACTTTTAATGAACATATGATATGTATCACTGATATCTGTGTGATTTCATGTGATTGTTGTGACTTTTGTGGGATTTCATGGGATTTTGGCCTGTAGACTGAACTCTATCATTACACTGAAAGTCCTCATATTTGAACTGTATCTAGTGAACCCATGTGTGGCCGAGCAGAAAACATTGATAGTACTATTGGTTGACACCCCATTCGCTGGGAGGATTGCATCTCCCCTTGTGTGAATGTTTGTTATCTGTTTCCTGAACTTCTTAATGGTGTGATAGACATTAAGATAATGAGGCACTAAGATATGTACCGACGGGTAATATCTTGAGACAGACTAGACGTCCGAAAGGAACTAGATACAGGTCCCATGGTTATCCGGAACTGAACTTTTGAGAACGTGCTTATCATATCATATTGTTTTAAATTGAACTGTCGATCTCACCAGCTTTGTGCTGACGTTTTCAAATTAAATCTTTTTGCAGGGAGACAGTGACCACCGGGTGAGGATGCACTTTTGAGTTATTTGCACTTTAATAATAGTATTGTAATTAAATAAATATAGTTGTAATGTGGTTGTGATTGCGACACCCTGGTAATGTATTTACTTTAAGTTAATCTGTGTGCTTATGATATTGGTTCAAGTAAGTCACCCCTCACCTCGGAGACATCACCACTATGCTTCCGCAACCGTTTCAGTGACGTCAGACCAGACACGAGGTGACGAGGGGTGGGGGTGTGACAGTTAGAGTCATTCACCCAAATGAGTCATACTCATACTCAAATATTAATTAATCAATTCAAACAATCAGATATTCAATATTAAACATTAAGAACAATGTATAAAGACAACTTCCATTAATATAACTTTAATCTTTACATGATGATTAGTACAAAATTGAACTAGGGACATTAAGTGCATCAACATTTTGGTACTTTGATTGTGCTTCCTGACTCAGTTTCACTAATCAAAATACTCTGAATCTTAGAATTTTGATTAGCAACTGCTGCAAACATATTCGCCACGATTCCAACTTTTTATCAGCGAACTCTTCCTTGTTGATAATCTCACAAACCTAAGATTTAGAAAAACCTCCTTCAAACCTTGAACTCACGAACCTTTTCCAATGAACCTTCAACAAACCTTGACCAACGAACCTCTTCAATAGACGAACCTTTGTCAAACCTATCAAACGAACCTCTCCAAAATTTTGAATACACGAACCTCAACTAAAAATATTCTTCTTCAGCAAACCTCTTCTTTAGAATGCAGTTGATAATCAACCAGGTTCGTTTCACGAACCTATGAGTTAAACTTGAAAACCTTAAAAATATGGAGGGAAAAACCTTCAAATCATCAACCTTCTAATCCACTGTTTTTACCAATCAAATCTCTGATTTCAACCAGCAAGATAACAGTACATGATGATGAAGATATCAACAAACATTCAGATGCAGAAAATCAAGCTTCAGCCATTTCAGAATCTTTAAAACAATTGATAATCTTCAAGAACTTGTATAGAACTCCTCCAAAAGCTCTGATACCACTGTAGATTGCTCTGAATCGATCACTGGAATTCTATTAACAATTCAATCTAAGCAGAATCTAGATTAAATCTATATGAATCAAAGATATACAATCATTATGATAAACATCATGTTCATTGATAACAAAAACTGATTACAAGAACATGAACTAAGAACACACTGTTTTTTACAATCACACTGATCTAACACAGGTTCTCTCCCTCTCTGGTTCTGTCACTCTATCACAAACTAAGACAAACCTGCAATATATACAGGGTACAAGCAAACCTAGCCGAACCATCAGGTTTGCCAGCCGAACCCACACGTTTGCTGGACGAACCTTTACACTACAAAACAATAGGTTCGCCGAACCTATAAAACATATCATTAATGATATGTATTGAAGATTATAACATATTTCAAACTGTTTTTATAAAATGGTGACATTTATTAACATGCATTCATGAATTAAAATCATACATGCATACATACACATACATGCATGCAAGCAAAACTCATACTCATTCATATATATACATTCGCATATATATATATATAGGAAAGTGTTCAAATAATAACCCACTCTTAAAAAAATAACCCAGATAGCTTTGCCAAGATGAAGCCAAATGTTGGATTTTTTTTTGAACATCATTGTAACACATTTATAACACGATGTTCTTTTATGAGTTTGTAAAAATTCATCATCGTTTAAGAGATATCATCGTTGTAAGTTTTACATGATTTATGATAAAAGAGTCTTTGCATGATTTTATGTTGATAAAACATGATAAGATATAGAAAGTTTCTATAAATAGTAACTTTAATAGCTTGAAATGGAGTGTTGTTCTTATTTGACAACATGTGACAATGTGCTATGTGATAACATGATCATATAGGGAAAACAAGCATGCTATAATGGTAAAATATGGTTTTTTTTGGGTAAACTTACTAAAAATAGAAACCTACTAAAAATGGAAACTTACTATAAATAGTAAGTTATTCATTAAATGTGACTTATGTGTTGCATGCAATACGTGATAAATAACGAACCTTGAACGAACGTTAATAAATTAACAATTCACCAATGGGTCGTCGAGTTGACACGGTCAAACTTTTTCAAACTCGGACAAACAAGGTCAAGCAAGGTCAAACATTAGCAAACATAACAACTTCGAGTTGTTGGGCACGAGCACGAGCACAAACACAAACACAAACTCATATATCCTATGCGATATAGGTAACAAGTAAACAGACACGCAAGCAAGCTTAAGTATTCGCACGCATAACTCAGGTGAGTTTACGGCCCCGTTTTCATTTAAATTGTTTTCAAACTTTAAACTAGGGGGAGAATACATGGAGTTATCAAACTATTTGTACGAACATTTGTGTGTATGCTGGTTTATTGGGAACAAACTCATAAGTCTTGCATATCGTATAAAGTCCTAGCACAGTCATACCGTTAATGTGTATACAACGAGGTGAGCTTAGATAGTACTATTTATCACACCCTGGGCCGGCGAGCCGGATCGAAGACCCGTCGGGCGGAATAGTCCCAAGACGTGATGTAATCGGAGTGATCAGATTGATACATTGCACATGATGATAGGAGAAATACTAAAATGCATTAAATGAATAAAATTAAATTACAACTGTTTTGTAATTTAATTATATTACAACTTGACTTGGACATCTGAAATATGGACCAGATGTCCCACAAAGGTTGCTTGCACAGGTGCAAGTCTTGAATCTTGTATCCCACATGGCCGGAGAGATTCCACCCAGGAGTTGTAGGTTCCTCTAGGAGATCCTCTCTTTCTCTCTCTAAAAGTCATCCTGCTTTCACCTGTTCTTCACCTGAGAACATGTAAAATCTGTCAACACTAGGTTGGTGAGTTCAAGTTAGTTTTCAAAATATTAGGTTTTGTAAAAGGTTTAGTAAAAAATTTTCCATTCACCATGGTTTTGAAAGTGGTATGTGAATGGTGTTGAAAACGCGAATGAACTGCACAAGTGCGTTAGTCTAACCATCATTAATGACACCATCCCAAATCATCGAAGGTAGTTTATGTATAGGGCATACGTAAAGACAAAGCTCGGCCGCCAGCCCACCACCCCTTCGGTGATCCACGAGGATGTCCTTAATGGAAATCATACCTCGTCACTTACGTTCCTCATTACGACACAACGCGGCGGATGTAAAAGTAATGTCTTTAAATAGAAGCGTATGCTCTGTCTCCTAATATAGGAGACATGTTTTGTTTGTTTGAAAGTCACACAGTTTGCGCTCCTTTCTTGTAGTAAAACTTTGTTTGTTGTGTACTCGTTTGAAAATCGTTCAAGAACTGGTCTTGAACTCCTGTTTGGTTTGAAAACTCATGTTATTGTTTGTGTGGTCGGTCTGTAATATCACCCATGTGATCATTTACTAAACCTAACAGATATGCCCTTGTTGATTAGTTCCCATGGAACTAATCCGAGTTGTTGTTTCATGTTGTGTGCGTGTAACGTACCAGCCTCGACGCTGGAGGTTAGTTAGACCTATGGTACCATTTACGTTACCGTCGGTTGACCCGTGTCAACTAATGGTAAATGACTCTAAAGGGACTTACTTGAGAATTCCTCAGCGAATTCTTGATGTGTTGTTGTGTGGACACATGCTCTAGTGAATTACCCTAGACAGATACCATGCATATATGTTGTTTGTTTGATGGGAGATTCCTATAAAAATGATAGTACTCGATTGTTCACTACACAATTCCCTGAATCGTGTCCGTTCACCTCTTCGAAGGGCACAAAGCCTCGAACTGTTGTGAGTAACGGACATCTCCTCGCTGATTTGTGTTGGAACCCTCAAAACTTGTTTGTTGTTGTTGTTTGTTGAAAAAGTTGAATGGAGCGATGAACGCTCAGTAAAAATGATTGAAAATACACTTATTCGTATAACATTCATATTAGAGGTTGAGAGTTGATCTTTTTATCTAAATCATTTGAAAATAATTCTTACTCGTTGATCAATCAAATAAGAGGGTTCATGTTCTCTGCTCCAGATGATTTGGAAGTCAGAAAATTGAAAACAAGGGGTCTGTGAACTCACCTGGGATTATGGGTCATCCATGCACTCACTCGGTATGTTCTCTCGGTTTGAATCCTGTGTTAGAAATTAGTTAGTTAGGTGTTGGACGATTGTGTGTTCCGTGTTTTGATGTGATTTTGGAAAATTTGTTTTAATTTTGTTTTATCTTGATTAGATTTAAAATTTGGTCTAAGGCTCGGTTCTATCAATACGAATGGGGAAAGATACGACTTTCAACACTTAGCCATTTTGAGTTGTTCTTGGTGCGAATGGTTGGTTCATGCGAATGGCATTCGTTCACACGAATGGAGATGAGAATGCATATTCTCATTTTTGTGCTTCATTAGTGCGAACGTGTCCTCATTCGTTTGATCATCCCATACGAATGAGTCCATGTCATTCATGTGATTGCTCCTTCGTTTGGTAGCTCATTTGTGTGACTTTTCTTCAACGAACGAGGCTTCTCATTCGCACGAATTAGCCATTCGTACGGCTCATTCGCCTGCAGATTCACCAAGAACACCGTTTTGGAAATCGGTGGTTGTTTTTAGTGTTTTTATGGTCAAAATTGATGGTAAAACATTTTGGGGTGTTTTGGTGCAAAGGATCGATGCTAATACTTACTGTGGAACTCGTATTTGACCGAAATGGGGCAAAAAGGGTTGGAATCTTGAAATGGACGTGTTGGGATTGAAATACTCACGATTTGGACGGTGAAATGGTCCGATTTCACGTGGAAATGGTCGAAAAATTGAGTGGCCGAGAGTGAGGTTTGGTTGAGAGAGTTGGGTGAAAAATGGGTTTGAAAAACGGAAGTGTTGCTTTGATAGCTGTGCTGTAGTACGAATGAGTCATTCGTACTAATATCTCCCATTCGCCCGAACAAACTGCGGCTATAAAGCTTCACCGAATTAAACCGATTCGTACGAATGAGGGTCCATTCGTACGAACGTTGTGTGTTTTAAAATTTTGATTCTTTATTAAATTGTTTTGGTGAGATTTTCTTAAAATTATTATCATTTTATATCAACGTTAAAGACTCACGCTGACATCCGTATGAATCGTCACCCACACAAACGTCGTGTTGTATTTAACTGGTGACATTGTTTGGTACTATAAAGTTATCATTTAGGGTATTCAAATCTAACAACATATTCACATGGATCGTCACCCATGTCGATACCTCGTTGGATCGGTACTCCAAATGTTATCTATTCAGGTTTTGTTCATTGTTTTCCCTCACAGGGTCTTTTTTCTTTTCTTCTGATTCATGTTTGTGTGATTAAATGGATTTTTCTAACTGTTTTAGGAATAACCCAGGTATTTTGAATGTTGTTTAATATCGTTATCGTCCCTCTCGTAACAAAATGTCTTACACTGTGGTTGTGTAAACCCTTGGATTTCCGACTCATGGCAGCTCAGATGCCGGTCGTCACACTATTGGGTTTGACAAACCCCACATGGCGCCAATACTGACTAGAGGTCGGGACGTGTGTAAACTTGACCCATCACGCCATTGTTATACAATAGACATGGCGGAGGCAGGAACAAACAGTCTTTTTCGGTAGTGACGCAACTGACACTTAGAGCCTCGGGCTCGGCAAACATTAATAAACAACATGACACACGACAAACACTATTTTTGATTACTTATTGTTTATCAAAACCTGTGAACTCACCAACTTTATGTTGACACGTTTTCTTAACATGCATTCTCAGGTAACAATCACGCTTAAGGCTAGGATGCACCAAGGAGTCACAGGAACGGAGTCCTGCATTGCATTTAGGCCTAGTCATCTCAAACGTTGTTAGAAGTTTTAAAGTCACAAAACAATTTACTTCCACTACTATACTTTTGATTATTTCCGCTATAAAACTTTGATGTCATTTTGAAATGTTATGATATATTCACGTGTTTTCAAACACATATAGAGTCGTTCTACATGACTTAAGTATCTGATCCTGCCACGTCACACCCAGCAGGTTGACTCCGCTAGTGGTAATTTGAGGGTGTGACATCAATGAATACTATCACAAATTTATCTAAATAAAGTTTGCAGACCTTATTCATAAGATCCATGAAAACTGTGGGCACATTGGTTAAACCAAAAGGCATAACCAAAAACTCATAATGCCCATACCGAATTCTGAATGCGGTTTTAGGCACATCATCATTGTGTACTCTTAGCTGATGATATCTAGACATTATATCAATTTCGGAAAAATAGCTAGCACCTTGTAATTGATCAAACAAATCATCAATACGAGGGAGGGGTATCGATTTCTGATCGTTACTTTATTTAACTCTCTATAATCTATACACATTCTCATCGACCCATCTTTATTTTTCACAAACAAGACCGGAGCTCTCCAAGGTGAGAAACTTGATCGTATAATTCCCTTATCCAACAATTCCTGAAGTTGATTCATTTGTTCTTTTAGTTTAAGGAGCAAGACGATATGGCTCTCTCGCAATTGCTGCCGCTCCCGGTATAAAATCGATTTTGAATTCAATTTGTCTCGGTGGTGGAAGTCCTGGTAGGTTCTGTAGGAAAAACTTCAGGAAAATCACAAACAATTGGTATATCTTGAATTTTTTTTCTCTTTCGTCTTTCGTGCCCCAACGTGAGCTAGATATGCCAAGCATCCTTCCTTCATATATCTTCGAGCTTTCATACAAGAAATCGTATATAATCTTTCTCCTTATCTTTCTCCATGTATGGTGTGTATGGTGCTATCAGAGTGGCGTACTATCTTCTCAAAACATTCGATTTTTGCTCTATTCTCGGATAGCCAATCCATACCAATTACAATATCGAAACTACAAAGCTCAACAGGAATTTAATCTATACTAAAGTGATGACCATTTAAGTTTAAGGTACAACCTTTAATGATTTCTCTAGCTTCAATCAACTTACCATCAGCTAATTCTATAGTATAGATGTTTCTCAACTTACTAGACTTTAAACTAATTAAAGGTCCAAATTCAGTTGAAATAAAACATCTTTCAGCACCGGAATCAAATAAAATGGAAGCATAATTATCGTTAACAAGAAATGTGCCCGTCACTCTGTGTGGGTCCTTGCGAGCTTCACCGGCTCCCATTACAAAAACTCTTCCTTTTGTTTGATTGTTTGTTGTATTCTGACCATGTTTAAACTTGGGACAAGTGTTCCTAAGATGATCCTTGCTACCACATTCATAACAAAGACGTTGGAATCCCATCCTACAAGTATTTGTCATGTGTCCCAACTTTCTAGATTTGAAACACATCATGCATTCCCCATAGTGGTGGAAATTGTGTTTCACACAAAGTAATTTTTGCTCTTGATTTTGTCCTTAACTGACCATGGCATGGTTTTTCACTACTTACGGTCATTTGTCAAATTTTCCTCCATTTTTTTCCAAGGTTTACCTTCAAATTTTCTCTTGTGTGTCGATCCTGATTTACTCAAAGACCCATTTCTCACCATTTCATCTGTCAAGCTTCCAGACAATAGGATTGCACTATAAAGAGTTGCAGGTTATGATGCAATTACCATTCCTCGCATTTGAGATGGTAAACCCCAAATGTACCGCTGAATGCGACGGTGTTCTGGCGTAACCATGTGGGGTACTAATCGTGCCAGTTCATGGAATCAGTTTGTATACTCCAAATGATTAGCCCCGATCATAGTCTGATTCCACAACTCATGCACGATTTTCTGGATCTCTTTTTTTGGACAGAAGTTTTCAATCAACAGAAAATTATAAAATTTATATCGTTATCTTTTCTTGGGTATATAATGGTTCTGTGAATTTTTCAAACTTTATAAGTTCGTTTATATATATTTCATATTTTGAGCATTATTAAATAGATAAAAATATAAATAAACCAAAAATAAACTCCAAAACTTATGAAAATTTGTCAGAAATTTAAATTTATTATTTAAAGTCTCCTGTAAAATTTGAATAATTTTTCAAGGTTTTTAAGATCCTTACCTTAATTTTTCTAGAAATTTTGACATTATAACAACTTAATTTTTGTACTTTTCCATTTTATATAATCCCAATCTGCACATATGTAATACTTCATCAAAAAAAAATCTGGTCAAATAATACAATAACAACCCATATAAGTATATATGTTATATTATCCATTCTTTTTGCAAATATTAATATTTTAAAACTATATGTGCAAGTATTTAATACACCTCTTGTTTGTCAATCTTATTTTTAAGTTATAAAACTTTTTAATGAGAATATAGTTCATGAAATATACATATAAAACATATCATTAATGATATGTATTGAAGATTATAACATACTTCAAACCATTTTTATAAAATGGTGACTTTTATTAACATGCATTCATGATTTAAAATCATACATGCATGCAAGCAAAACTCATACTCATCCATATATATACATTCGCATATATATATATATATAGGGAACTGTTCAAATAATAACCCACTCTTAAAGCAATAACCCAGATAACTTTGCCAAGATGAAGCCAAATGTTGGATTTTTTTTGAACATTATTGTAACACATTTATAACACTATGTTCTTTTATGAGTTTGAGAAAATTCATCATCGTTTAAGAGATATCATCGTTGTAAGTTTTCAATTTACAACACTGTAACTGTTTTAGGCCCAAAACTTACAACGATGTAAACTCTCAAACGGTGATTAATTTTCGCAAACTCATAAAAGAACATAGTGTTTTTTATAAATGTGTTACAATGATGTTCAAAAAAAATCCAAGATTTGGCTTCATCTTGGCAAAGTTACCCGGGTTATTGCTTTAAGAGTGGGTTATTATTTAATCCCAATCCTATATATATATATGTATGTATGTATGTATATGTATATGTATATATGTATGTAACTAAAATGACATATATACATACATATCTATACAAATATAAGTACATGCATGTAATAAAAACTATCATCCAATACACTACATATATATAAATAGTATTTATATGTATACATATCATTCAAGTAACATACTCACACACACATATATATACATACGCATACGCACGACACATACATGCATACATTTATGCACACACACATTATCATGTTTTTGAAAAACCCATTTGTTTTTAAAAACCCAAAACTTAGGTGAACATTCTTTGAATAAAAATTTATCATATGAAGTTGTTTACCTTTATATGGTTTGCAATTGGATTGTTTCTTGATCAAATCTCTTTCCAAAACACCAAAATCACCTAGCTTGTTGAAGGAACGGATAACCGAAGCTTGAAAAATTAAAAAAAAAATGGTGAAGGTATGGAGAGAGGGAGAGGGCGACAGTAAAGGAAAAAACATATAAATGTTATACCTTTAATACGGAACTAAAATAATTATCCTTACAAGGAACATCTCAGGATCGTTAATCTTTGCTGGGGACAGTAAAGGATCCTCAATTTTAACCGGCGTATGTCTAAATATTTCTGGTATGTTCTCTTAGACTTTATTTCTTGCACTTATATTATCCTTCGTATAAGATTGTTAAGATAAGCACAATATATTAGTTACAAGATAGTTAACATCTGATATTATGTAACATGTAAATTAGGGTTCGTCCTGAAACCCAGGTTAGCATCCACAAAATACTTAAAATAACCAAACTAAATTGTGATCTGTACTTGGTCCTGAAACTCAGGATCTCTCCATCCAGATCATATCCTTAAAAAGTAAAATTGTCTACCCAACATGAGGGATTTAACCATAATTGTTTGCCCTAAAGGGACTTTACCATCACAAATTGTTTTCAAGCGTAAATCAAATTATATTTTTTTAAGCTTCACTAAAAAAATGGGCTTAGGCCTAGTCAAAATACCATCATCGCCCATTCGCCTAATCCTCAGCCTTTCTTCTCAACATCCTCTTCTGCTGCGTTGGTTACTGGATCTCCTAGATTAGTTCCTGGCGCCTCGACCTCCTTATCTCCTTCAGCATTCTTGCTTGACTCCGCCTCCTCGCTGGTAAAGTATCACTCCTAAATTGGGCTATAGTGATTACAGTGAACTCTGCAAGTTTATCCAGCCCTTCAGCTTTAGCTTTAGCTTGAGACGTCATCTTGATCCTGGATTGAAGAATAGCGTTACTTGCAGATTTTTTTGCCCCCTCTATAATATCCTTCCCATTTTGTTTAAAGGAGGCTTCAAGATCTTGCAGCTATTTGGCCAGCTTATCCTTTTCCAACTGGTTGGCCTTGTTCACAGCACTTTTTCAGAGATCATTAACATGTTGAACTTGTTTGGCCTTATCCTCCTTCTCCACAACAAGTCTTTTTTTTGCCTTAAGAGATCCATATTTAAATAAATTATTCCATAAATCAATTAATAATATTCAACAGAATTTAGGCATTACGAGAATTAGTATGGCCTGAAATTTGACAAGGATTTCGTCAAGACCAAGATCTTCGTTTACATCCAAGTCAATTACATCAGCTGATCTTTTCTTCTTGCTCGAGCGGGCATGCAATGGAAGAGCTCTGGGTTTGGTTGGCTTTTTGTTGACCTTAGGCTTTTTCACTGAAAGATCAAGATCGCCCAAGTTGAATTCGGCTTCTGAAGTAACAAAATCTGAAAATGCACTGAGATAAGACTGATATCATAAATAGTAACCAAAAAATTGATCTAAAAAATGAATTACCTGTAGACATTTCTGTGGAAATGGGGTAATACTGCTTTCGGCTGTCAGAGAACCTAATTTGCATGTTCTGATAGAGATGTCAAGTTTTAGAAATTCCTATAGCCTTTCGCTACTATCCTCTCTAAGCGAAACTACTTCCTTAAACCGTGGACCTGAAAATGAATAATCAATAAAAATTTGAATATTGGAAATTATTTAGAATCCAAGATATCCTACCCATTTCTATCAATTCAACCGGTAAAGAGTTCCCATGAGGGATAGAGCTTCTTTTGAGAAAGAAAAAACGATTTCGCCATTCATCATCGTTTCTAGTTACTCCTTGTATAAATATTGGAGATTGTGGTCATCGTAACAAATGTCGAGAGTATCAATGAGTTTTAAGCTGATAAGGACAAACCATTGTAGAGATACCAATGCCGAGAGAAAGATTTTGGTTAAGTTTGTTCAAGGTAAATAAAACCCGCCACAACATTGACATTGCTTGAAAAAATGATAAGTTGGTGAGATTAAAAAATTCCGAGATCAAACTTAGAAAAAGGTAACTAAGACCCAAAAGAAATGGGTATTCTGGAAATCTAACCCAAATTTGGGAAACATGATCAGTTTTTAATCGAGGATCATAGGGTTTGAATTCTATTCTAGGAGGAAAAAACCACTAGATTCAATAGATTTTATACACTGTTCATCGAACTTGCACAACTTTTGCTCCGACCAAGGAAGAATCCCTTGATCGACAAAATCTTGCAGCCCTTCAACCGCAGTTGAGGGTCATGTGATCTTTTTTCTCACCATTGAAGGCGATTATCGAAGAAGGAAGAAGGATGAGGAAGAAGAAAGAGAGAGAGGATTTTACCTCATGTAGACGGTTAGTTTTAAATGCTAGCGCCATGATTCATTTGCAGACTATGGATGGTTAGGGATCATTTCGGTTAACGTCACACCCCGAGCATGCGGGCTGGATCGACTTTCCCATCAGGCGGAAGGTTCTCGGGGCGTGATATCATTTGATAATCAAAGTGATCAGATTGTTTACATGGCACATGATATATAAATGAGAAATGCTAACGTGACATTGATACAGAATTACAAAGTTAAATTAAATTGTTATGTTAATAATCTAACCAAGTAATTCTTCCAAAAAGAATCATTGAGTTTCTATCTTGTATCTGCACAAGATTTACAAAAGATGATTCACAGTTTTGTCATTCAAAATATGCACAACACAAAATGAAGCTAGGTCTTCTAAAAGTTCACTAGCTTAGGTCCCAAATGCTGGTGACTACACCTGTTCGTCACATGAGAAAACATGCATTTAAACAAAATCAACACTAGGTTGGTGAGTTCATAAGTTTAGTAATTGAAAACAATTGATTTATTATCATTCACAATCACCAAGTCATGCACAAGTCTCATTGAGGGTTGTTTCATTTGTCTCACACAATGGCCTCTCCATAGTTATATTTACAAGTAGTATTTCATTCCATCAAATATGCTTATATATAGGGCATACGTAGGGGAACAAGCCCCAGCCGACATCCCACCACATACTTAACAGAATTCAACACAACTTGCGATACAACTATGGATACCTATTTCTATCTCACATGTGTTCACCCCATTTGATATTCACCCATGATTTGTGTTCATCACCCGTAATGTTATATGTATAGAATAATAGAATATGAGGGATTAAAGTTACCAAAACCGAAGTGTTGATAAACCCACAGTGTTTTAAGGAAAATAGATTTATCCAATCTTATCCTTGTTATTATTCTCTCATTTGTAGGGTTAACTGTAGTTCTCTTCTAATAATAGGAGTGACAGCTAACGTATTGATATTGTTCTCATCTTGGAATGCATAGAGCCTAAATGGGGTCCATTGTGATCCTCACGTAATCAGATCACAATGCATCCGATTTACCTCTATCACATTTGTGTTCTCATAGCCTTCAACAAAACTATTACTGATAATATGACACGAGAGAAAATCAATCCCTCACTCTAACAGTCAATAGAATCGATGGATTTAATTACAATTAGTTACTGTAGATTAATGTCACCATGTGTCGTTTACCAAACCTCACTTGTGTCGCCCTATTACCGGTCATACGTTACCGGCCAATGATAAAAATACGAACAACGTACCAAACTCACTCGCCGGCGTTTTGTCAAACCTATGGTAGCACTACGTTATAGTCAGTTTAGTCGCACTAAATCAAATGGTAAACGATTCTCTAGGAGGGACTTACAAATGGACATGATCTCATGAACACATGATTGTTGTGATATAATACAAGCAGATTAATAGTAATCAAATGTTGTTGTGTTCACCCTTAGTCATCATCTCTTTATTGTCTGTTCTCTATGTTAAGTGTTCTCATAGTCTTTAACAAAGTATTATAAGAACTTGTCTTAATATACAATGTCAGAAGTGTGTAAATGATGTTATTATCATGAAGTTATGTTATCATGGTCGTCATTCTTGTTCTCATTAGTATTTGTCTCATGTTATCCCATAGTCTTCACCGAGTTGTAATCATAGTGTTGTAAGAACTAGTCTTACTACACTTAGTTAACTCCAGTGGTGAATGATATCAGGAAATTATGTTATCATCAAATCATTCTTGTTAATTCATGTCATTGTCAGAATGTTATCTCACTGTATATTCTCGTAAGAATAATAAAGTATTATAAGATAAAATCTTACAATGTGTATTATTCTATTTTGTTGATGTAATCATGAAGCTATATTATCATGTTTCATCCTAGATATTTCAGTTATATTATGATCACACGAGCATACATACAATGGTAAGTGATAATAAAGAATACACAATATTATCTAAATCATAGTATAATTGAAATGTGGTACTAAAACTTTTAAATAATTAAAAGGATTAGCATGTTTCTCAGCCCCACCATTTAAAATCAGTCAGATTAGAAAAGGGGAGTATGAACTTACCTTGTAGTTGAAGTGGTTGACTAAGTAATAACAAGAAATGCACGCGCTCGTTCTTGTTCTTGAGATTGTTTTCACAATCCTGTATTTATTTCACGTTGTTTGTAACTTATAAGTATAAGTTATAGGTATGTGTGTGTGTGTGTGTTAGCCCCAAAGTTGTCGTTTAACCCTGATTCACTTGTGGTGGTACATGCTAACACTTAACCAATTAGGTTAACTTAGCATATCATGATAGTTTTGTTTAGAGGTTTGATCCCCATAATATGTATCAACCTTAGGTTCAACATTTGAAACCCTAATGTTTTCGAAATACAAACCTTAAGTTAATATGTTAAGGTTTTGCATGTTATAGTAATGTAAAATAGTTATTCCTTTCTTGACTACTTCGATACATGCTTTAAATGATGATTCTTACCATTTAACTCCTTTATAACAAAAGATATTGAGAAGTTGTTAAATTTTTCAACAAATTTGTTCACCACCTTTGTAGTAAAACTCATTCCTATTTTGTATGTTTTAACATGGTGTATGTTGTCCCCATAAGGTAGATCCAAGGTGTTGGTTATAAGTTTAAGGATGTTAGACATGTGGCCGACTAAAACATCATCCGAATGAATGTGACCGAATGGAATTTGTCCCAAACTAAATTGGTTCATGCGAATGGTGAGACCCGACCGAATAAAGTGATCTTGTGCTTGACACCCGACCATATAAGATAGTCCATCGAGTGAGAAGACCGACCGAATAGGATGGCCCAGCGAATGAAGCGTGTCCGAATGGAAGTTGTCATGCGATTGGAGCTTCCTTCGCCTAGTAGCCATTCGGTCCTCATCCATTCGGCCGAATGGTGACAGTTAGCCCCTCATCTGCACGACACCATGTCCAGACACACCAGATGATGATGTCGAGTTCCAGCCAAGATCCATGGTTATTTTCAATGGTTGTGTAGGTGAGAATCAGTTTTCGGGGGTACAGAGTTCGAATATAAAGGGTTTTAACCATTTATATCATGGGGTTCGAACAAGGGTTCACAAAACCCTAATTTTCGCAAGCTTGCAGCCCTTATTACCTCGTTTTTGGTTGTCTTCTCTTCTGATCTGTTGTACTTTCGTATAAAGGATGGTAAGAGTTTCGATTTGGTATTATTTGCAAGATTTCATCAAGAAATGGGAGAGATTTGGGGATTTTTGTGTGAAAATCTTAGAGAGAGAGAAGTTGAACGAAAAATTAGAGAGAGAAAGAAGTAGGTAATGACATTTATGAGAAATAAATGCTTCAAGGTGGGTTTTTATACCCCGCGGGTGTTCGGGTTCGTTTCGGTTGCTCGGTTTTCATTTCGTTAAGGTTCCCGGAACTTAAACGCGTATTTTATGAATTTAAATGATAATGGTTTTATTCTTAGGTTTTAAAGATGGTTATTCTTAATAAATCTTTTAAATTCGTTTTTCTTAATTTACTGCATCGAGATCGATTATTTTAACTGTTTCGTCACATCGCGTCACCTTCGCGCGTATTCGTTCGAATCGTCACCCGAACGAACACGACGAGGGTTTTACTTTCTGTTTTTCTTGTTTTCTACTATTTAGTTACCATTCGGAACGTTGAACTCACAGATATGTTTGTGTGAATCGTCACCCACGCAAACACACTGTCAGTTCTTCATTCGTAAACAAAACTGAATTGTTATTGGAATTGTATTTCCTCACAGACGGACTCAACTAAACTTGTCTACTTTCACATTGTTATCTCATTGAATTGTTGGCCATCTGATTCCTGTTATTTTTGGATATCAGATCGCAACCGATATGTTTTTGTCATTTGTTTTCACGATGTTGTTTCTCATGAGTTGTTGTATTTGTTGTATTTAAGTTTTCACTTAAACACATACAACTGTCGTTTGTTTCCTAATTCCTGTTGTCACGCAACTGTTTATACATTGTATTTACACATAGTAAATAGTGAAAGTACACGTATCGTACGGACTTGCCGGACGATCAGGTACTAGTTGTCACAGTCGCCCCTTGTTAAAGAAATTTCGTCCCGAAATTTAAACATCATTGTTGGGAACTACTTCTTCAAACAGATGAGGATACTTTGTCTTCATGTGATCCTCACACTCCCAGGTGAATTCTGGTCCGCGCTTGGAGTCTTAACGAACCTTCACGATAGGAATACGGCTTTGTTTCAGTCTCTTGTCTTCACGATCCATAATCTCTACATGTTCTTCAATGAAGTGTAGTTGTTCATCCACTTGTATTTCCTCCAATGGTATGACTAACGTTTCATCAGCGAGACATCTCTTAAGATTCAATACATGAAATACATCGTGTACCCCGATGAGTTCATCAGGAAGTCTGAGTCTGTATGCCACACGACCAATCCGTTGAGTTATCTCGAACGGTCCGACATACCTTGGTGCTAACTTGCCCTTAGCCCCAAAACGAACCATGCCTTTCCATGGGGACACTTTCAACATGACTCGGTCACCCACTCGGAATTCCAAAGGCTTTCGCCTTTTGTCTGCGTAACTCTTTTGGCAACTACGTGTTGCTTGTAATCTCTGTTGAATTTGGGCTATTTTATCGGTAGTCTCCTGAATAAGTTCAGGCCAGTGATTCTGTTGTCTCCCACTTCGGTCCAACAAATGAGTGGTAGATGTTTGTCCTCAACATATCCTCCAAGGTTTGAATTGTTCGCTCGCTTTGGCCATCCGTTTGTGGATTATAAGCGGTGCTTAAGTTGACACTTGTCCCTAAGGATTGTTGCAGTGATTGCCAGAACCGCGATGTAAATCGACTATCCCGGTCCTAAATAATAGATAGTGGCACCCCATGCCGTACTACTATTTCATTGACATAGAGTCTTGCTAGCTTTTCCATCTTGTAGTTTTCTCTGATTGGTAAGAAGTGAGCGGACTTGGTCAATCGATCAATGATAACCTATATGTAATCATATCCGCTGAAAGTACGGGGTAGCTTGGTAATAAAATCCATAGCTATTTGTCCCCATTCCATTGTGGTATCTCTGGTTGTTCCAGCAAACTTGACGGTTTCTGGTGTTCAGCCTTGACCTTAGCACATGTTAGGCACTTACCAACATAAGTAGCAGCATCTTTCTTCATACCAGGCCACCAATAAAATGACCTAAGATCTTGGTACATCTTATCCGCACAAGGATGAACATAATAACATGTCTTGTGTGCCTCGTCAAGAATGAGTTTTCGAAGTTCATCTACGGCTGGGATCCATACACGGTCCTGAAAGTAGATAACTCCATCCTGTTTTGTCTCAAAGTGTTTCTCGGCTCCACAGTCGAGTTCGTTTCTCAAATTGTTCCTTGCCATTACCTCTTGTTGTGCTTGTAGAATTTGATCTCTCAGACTTGTTTGCACAGTCATTCCCATTTCTCTAACGCGCAAGGGTTTAACTCTTTCCTTCCGGCTCAAAGCGTCTGCAACAACATTCGCTTTGCCCGGATGGTATTTGATCACACAATCGTAATCGTTCAGGAGCTCGACCCAACGTCTATGTCGCATGTTAAGCTCCTTTTGATCAAAAATGTGCTATAGACTCTTGTGATCTGTGAAGATAGTGCATTTGGTACCGTAGAGGTAATTTCCCCAAATTTTTAAAGCAAAGACAACAACTCCCAGTTCTAACTCAAGTGTTGTGTAATTCTCATGTATCTTCAATTGTCTTGATGCGTAAGCAATGACTTTCTCTCGTTGCATTAAAACACAACCGAGTCCCTGATGGGAAGCATCACAGTATACTACAAAGTCATCTTTGCCCTCTGGGAGTGTTAAGGTTGGAGCATTGCACAATCTTTGTTTCAATGTTTGGAACGCCTCTTCCTGTTTCTGTGTCCAAACGAATGGTTCACTCTTCTGTGTCAGCTTTGTGAGAGGCAAGGCTATCTTAGAGAAATTCGAAATGAATCTCCTGTAATAACCCGCCAATCCCAGGAATGATCTAATATATGTCGGTGTTGTGGGCACGTCCCAGTTCTTGATTGCTTCAATCTTGGCAGGATCCACGTGAATACCATTATTGTTAATCACATGACACAAGAACTAAACTTCTCTTAACCAAAATTCACACTTGGAGAATTTGGCATAAAGTTGTTCATTCTTCAGGAGTTCCAAGATTGTTCTGAGATGTTGTTCATGTTCCTTCACGTTTCTTGAATAGATCAATATATCATCAATAAAGACAATAACAAACTGATCTAGTCCACACCCGGCTCATTAATTCCATGAACACAGCCGATGCGTTCGTCAATACGAATGGCATCACCATGAATTCGTAGTGACCATATCGGGTACGAAAGGCCGCCTTGGGTATGTCTTCCTGTTGAATTCGGAGCTGGTGATAACCTGAACGCAGGTCTATCTTCAAGAAGTATTGAGCTCCCTGTAATAGATCAAACAACTCATCAATCCTCGGTAACAGGTACCGATTCTTGATGGTGAGTTTGTTAAGCTCTCTGTAATCGATACACATTCTGAAGGATCCATCCTTTTTCTTGACAAACAGAACCGGAGCTCCCCATGGTGAGAAACTCGGTCGAATGAATCCCTTGTCTAGTAGTTCTTGTAGTTAATTGGACAGTTCTTGCATTTCTGATGGCGCGAGTTTGTAAGGTGACTTAGCCACAGGAACCGCTCCCGGAACCAAATCGATTCGAAACTGCACCGATCGCTCGGGTGGCAGTCCCGGTAGATTATCCGGAAACACGTCTGCAAAGTCTTTCACAACTGGTACATCTTGAATCTTGATTGCCTTCTTGTCTTTCTCCACAACATGAGCTAGAAATGCGATGCACTGTTTCCTTAGACACTTGTGTGCCTTCATGCAGGATATTATTTTGACACTGCGATTTGCTTGATCTCCATGAATTTCCAACACCTGATTGTTCTCCAATGGAATATGTATTAGCTTTTCAGAACAGACGAATTCAACTCTGTTAAGAGATAACCAATCCATTTAGACGATGATATCGAAACTGCCCAATTCCATCGGTGTCAAATCGATGGAAAATGTGTGATCACCAAGTGTTAGTGGGCAGTTCCTAAGTACTGTGTTAACTGTTATCTGTTTGCCATTTGCTATCTCAATGATATAAGGGGAGTCTAAGGATTCCACAACATGATTAAGATGGCATGCAAAGTCGGATGAGATAAAACTCTGATCCGTACCAGTGTCAAATAATATAGATGCATAAAAGTTAGATAGGAGAAATGTACCCGTGACCACATTCGGGTCTTGTCGTGCAGCAGCAGCTCCAATATGAAAGGCTCGCCCTCTAGCTACTTGAGCCCTTGGTTGAATTCTCTTGGGACAATCCCGCGAGAAGTGTCCAGGTTCGCCACAAGTGTAGCAAGACCTGTTGTCAGCAGCAGCGGTTGAAACCGCTGCATTGTTGTTCCTGTTCGGAGCCCTCGTGCTCCTGCATTGAGTAGCCCAATGACCAAGCTTCCCACAGTTGTTGCATTGTCTGCAGTGGGAAGTTGGTTGATGATGATACTTGCAGCTGTTGCACAAAGGTGCAGTGCCTGTGTAAGGCCGCTTGATCTGTAGTGGTGGTAGTTGGTTATCCATTGGTGTTTGAGTGGTCGCAACATAATTCTTGACCACCGTTTGTTTCGTAGCCGGGCTTTTATCCGGCTTTCTTGAGCTTCCAACCTTTGCTGCTTCAGTTTCTTTCTTCAATGCTCCAGAGGCAACCATCACATCTATCAGTGTTGATGACAAAATGACAGCCATCTCTAGGGTAGTTGGGTGAGCAGCAATCACATGCCCTTGAACACAGGCTGGCAGTCCACCGACATACCGTTCGATTCTTTTCTCCAGTTTTGGCACTATGTCTGGTGCCAATGTTGCTAACTCGTGAAATCTGGTGGTGTTGGCCAGATGCCCAGCACCAATCAAGACAATATTGAGTAGCTCAGTCTCAACCTTCTTCAGCTCATTCCTTGGACAGAACTCAGCCCTCAACACAGTCTTGAATTCCTCCCAAGGCATAGACGATGCCTCATCTCTTCCTCTGATTTGTACTTGGGCGTTCCACCAAGTCAATGCTCATTTGTTGAACGAGCCTGCAGCATACTTCACCTTATACTGATCAGGACAGCCACTAATATCGAGAGTTGTCTTTATCTTCTCGATTGTCACACCCCGAGCCGGCGGGGTAGGATCGGGTTTCCCCGACGGGCGGAAGGTTCTCGGGGCGCGATATCATGAGTGATAATCGAAATGATCAGATTGTTTACATTGCACATGATATATAAATGAGAAACTTACTAGAATAAAATAGAATTACAAAGTTAAATTACATCAGTTTAGTTTATAATTTAACAATGTAAATCTACTATAACATCATAAATCTTCAATCTTGTATCTGCACAAGATATACAAAATAACTGTGTATGATGTCCATAAGTATGCAGGTCCAAAAGCTAGGTCCTCTATCTGTAACCTAGTCCAAAAGAAACAACTCTTCAGTTGACCTGTTCGTCACCTGAGAAGTCATGCAAAAATAAAGTCCACACATGGTTGGTGAGTTCATTAAGTTTTATAAAATGAATTTGAGTAACCTTAAATGACAACCTTAACCTCACCATTAACCACCTATACCATCCAGCTTAGTATGCTTATATATAGGGAATATGTAGGGTCGAACTTACCGCCCGCCTAGCCACCGTCCCACCACATACCAAACCACATGATATATTGTTCCTGGTGATAATTAAGCATTTCATTTCACTACTTTGATTCCATGACCTATGATTTATAGCATTTGATTACCCTAAAAATATTTACCTTGATCCCCCGAAGTGACAACCTTAACCTCATCAACAACCACCTATGCTATCCAATCAAGTATGCTTATATATAGGGCATATGTAGGGGACAAGCCCCAGCCACCGTCCCACCACATACCGGACTGCTTAACATATTGTTATTAATGATAATTAAACGTTTCACTCCATTCACCTCTGATTTAGATTCTGATTTCTACCATTTGATTTACCTCTGCTCCTCTTGAGTTCATCATAGTTACATGATTTCCCAAAAGTCATTGATAGAAATAAAATGTTAATATTTAATTAAATAAATAAATAAAACATTCAAATACAACTAAGACATGATGATTGGGCCTTATTTGACTCAATCAATTAGACTTAGTTGTTGGTGGTTGTCCAAGTTGTAACCTCTCACACGTGACCCATGCCAGGCATAACTCACAAGGAGTATACCTGAACTGACCGGGATTTTAATGTTTTGCCCTTACAGCTTGACCCAATGGTCTTCTGTACATGCGGGGACTTTAAGGATATCCTTTGGTTCTTGATCTCTTGATTCTCTTGATATGATTTTGATAATGATTCCCTTTGATAGTTCATGTTATTGCCCGTATAGCCTGACTACAAGAGTCTTCTATACCTGAAGGGGACTTTATATGTGTGTTACACGTGGTCTTGATTCCCTATACAACTGACATCCACCTTAACTCAAATATTAATGATTTCATTAGATTATAATGATTTCATTATTTCAATGATTCACACACATTTATGATTTCTGATTCCTTGAGTCTCTTGATCTTGATCTTTAGAATTTCCATGATTCACAATGATAATTGATTCTTGATTATGATTCTTTGTTCTCAGATTCCACACTGAATTAGATTTCCCTTGAATATGATCTTTTGTTTTAGTTCATTTGATTTCACTTGAAATTTAGGTTCCTGAATTTGAGCTTGATGGACTAAGGGTTTATTTAGAGTCTAAATTTAAAGTATTACTCATAAGAGTACTTTAATTAACTTGATAATTTGAGTTGTATATTAATTACCTAGACAGGAGTCTAGGAGTATCAACAAACATATATATGTAAAACATATAATAAATATAAGCATTTAAATAAACAGTTTAAAATAAAACAGTTTACACATGCTTCTCAGCCCCGCGTTTTAAAACAAAAATCTTTAGAAAAGGGGCAATGAACTCACCTGTGCTGCTATGTAAATGATCTAACACAAATGCGCGCTCTTGTTGTAGCTTATGTTTCTTCAGTTCCTGAGTTATTTTATAAAAATTTGAATATAATAAGTACGCGTAATAGTCGTTGTGCCTAAAGTTGGGTCTTGTTGTGTGTGCAACTAAGTGTCTTAGTACTAAGTGTATCTAAGATCTAATCTATCTTAGTTACCGTTTTATAACCCCAATTCCCATGGTTAGTTACAGTAACTTACTTTTATATTTTTAGAAATTTCGACAGAGTTTCCTTTGTTTCATGTTTAAAAATCCAGACAATTACATTGTCTATTTTACAACAAAATCCCAATCAATGATATTACAACTAACCTTTATAACTAAATAAACTTAAAAGAACCAATGACATTTATAAATTACATTTCAAATTAAACAAGATTTTAAGAAATTATTAAATTAACTTTTAACTAAATTCACAATGCCTTTATTTTTATCAAAATATTATTACTTGAATTTACATAATCATTTAATGTATGATGGGCACTTAGGCCCAATAACAAATTTTGGTTTCAATTGGATGTCCTTACTTCCTAATTGATCAAGATTCAAGTCCATGAATGGTCTCATGTAGATAATTACACATCTAAGTGAATTATCATTTATAAACATTCCATAATGTAAATGTTGATAACCTAGTTCATCACTTGATCTTAAACCCCTTGTTATTTGTCCTTGATGCTCTAGTTTCTAATAAGACAAGTTTTACACAAGATTTGATATCCCATGTCATTCCTATGCACACACGTATCCCATGCACACACACAAACTTTAATTCGTGCATGCCCATGTATTGGAGTACTATGTGCCATGAAACGGAGGATTGTAGTGGCCATCCTAATTTCAACTTCCCCAGGGCAGCGAACCTATAATGATCAGCCAAGGTTCGGCCAGGTTTAACTCTAACGAACCTTAAGGTTCGGCTTGGCCCTAAGAAGGTTCGCCAACTTTTAAAGAGTCCTAGGGTTCGGCCATTAGGTTGAGCCTCGAGGGTTCGTTGTACCTCTCTAGGTTCGCCTATCTAATAGTTCGGCTAGAAGGTTCGCTTAACTCATCTAAGGTTTGGTCAGAGTGATAGGTTCGTGACTGGTGTGGTTCGGCTGATTAATGGTTCGGCTCTGGGAGAAAGGTTCGCCAAGGATTCCAGGTTCGTGGGACAGATCCGCAGGTTTCGGTGCAGACTGGCACAGGGTTCGTCTGCAAAGTGGTCAGGTTCGGTGACAGGGTTCGTTCTCACTATGAAGGTTCGGCCAAGAACTTAAGGGTTCGGCCGTAGGGTGGTTCACGAACCTGTACTATCCTTGTCTTCCCCATTGATCAGAACCTGTTACAAATAGATTTCTAACAATACCTAAACGTGTATGCACCTTCATCTAAGTGTTTTAAGTGCTAAATCTCGATCATAATAGCAAAACCACACGAATTCGAGAAAACCCTATAAAAACCGAATTTAAAGTGGATATTTACCTCAAATTCCACGGTTGGATTCTTGTTTTTCTTGTACTTCTGTGATCTACAAGATGAAAGGATCGTAATGACGCCTAGCACACTTGAATCCACCAAGATTTGAGCCTCCAAAGCTTAGAGAGAATGTGGTTTTCTTGTGAGGAACTTGAGAGAGAAAGAGTAGGACGAGATTGGGAGAGAGATGGGTGAAATGGTGGTGGTTGTGACATTAATGGTCACATTAAATGTGCTGTAAAATACCTCGTTGATCGATCTCGTTCGGTTTCGCGCAACATGCCGGTTCGCGTAGTTTTCGTGACGAAAAGACACGTTTTTAAAATAGAAAACATTTAATTATTCAAGGCTGTAATTCCTAATAAATTAACTAGTATCTTCTATTTATTTTAAATTTAAAATAATAATTCACTGTTTAAATCGAAATGTACGATCGTCGCGCGTATTCGTTTGAATCGTCACCCGTACGAACACGGCGATAACTATACTTTTCAATCTTGTTTTCTAATTATAGAATATCATTCAGAATGTTAAACTTTCATATATATATTCGTACAGATCGTCACCTATACGAATAACCCGTCAATTTAGCATTCACATAACAATATTCCTGTGTTTTGTTTTATAAGGCCTCACATACGTTTATACATAATAAATCCTAACAAATAATCACATGTTGGTTCTGTGTTGCCAGATAATTATCTGACTCAAGAACCATTGTTCTGAACTTTGTTTTCTGAATTGAATCTGAACTGTGATTTGATAACATGCAATGAAAATGATATACAATTGATAACTGAAATATGTACCTGATTTACTGTTCATGTGCTGTAGAGATCACTGTTCCGGTGACGGTTCCGGAACTGATGTTACAGTCTCCCCTTGTTAGAGAAATTTCGTCCCAAAATTTAAGAGTTGTTATCGGGTACAGCTTCCTCTTCAAACAGTTGGGGATACTTTGACTTCATGTGATCTTCACGTTCCCAAGTAAACTCGGGCCCGCGTCTTGAGTTCCATCGAACCTTTACAATAGGAATACGGCTTCGCCTCAGTTGTTTAACCTTGCGATCCATAATCTCCAAAGGTTCCTCGATAAAATGTAACTGTTCACCGACTTGAATTTCTTCGATTGGAATGACGAGAGACTCGTCAGCAAGGCATTTCTTTAGGTTTGAGACGTGAAACACGTCATGCACCCCACTGAGTTCATCCGGTAATCTCGGTCAATAAACTATAGGACCAATACGTTCGATAATCTCGAATGGTCCTACGTACCGTGGTGCTAACTTGCCTTTATTCCCAAAGCGAACTACACCCTTCAATGGGGATACCTTCAACATAACACGGTCTCCCACTTGGAATTCCAACGGCTTGCGCCGTTTTTCGGCGTAACTCTTTTGTCTGCTCCTTGTAGCTTGTAGTCTTCTTTGAATCTGAGTTATTTTGTCAGTGGTCTCCTGAATAAGTTCTGGCCCAGTTATTCGATTGTCTCCAACTTCAGCCCAACAGATCGGTGATCGACATTTCCGACCATAGAGAGCCTCGAATGGTGCACATCCGATACTGCTGTGGTAACTGTTATTGTAGGAGAACTCGATCAGTGGCAAATGGGAGTCCCAGTTCCCACCGAAATCCAACACGCAGGTTCTTAACATGTCCTCTAGGGTTTAAATAGTACATTCGCTTTGACCATCCGTTTGTGGGTGGTAAGCTGTACTCAGATTTAACTGTGTCCCTAGAGATTTCTGCAATGATTGCCAGAACCTTGATGTGAATCTGCTATCTCTATCAGAAATAATAGACAATGGCACACCATGGCGTACCACTATCTCATTGATGTACAATCTTGCCAGTTTATCCATGGTGAAGTTCTCACGCATGGGCAATAAGTGAGCAGATTTTGTTAAACGATCAATGATCACCCAAATTGTAGCATGACCACTGGAAGTGCGGGGTAGCTTGGTAATGAAATCCATAGCTATTTGTTCCCACTTCCAGAGCGGAATCTCAGGCTGTTCCAGTAGACCAGACGGTCTCTGGTGTTCCGCCTTTACCTTCGCACAAGTTAGACATCGACCGACGTATTCGGCTATGTCTTTCTTCATTCCAGGCCACCAATAAAATCCACACAAGTCTTGGTACATCTTATCAGCACCTGGATGAACAGAGTATTTAGTCTTGTGTGCTTCATCGAAGATAAGCTTTCTCAATTCTTCTACCACCGATATCCATATACGTTCCCGGTAGTAGATCATTCCATCAGGTTTCGTATCGAACTGTTTCTCTGCTCCGCAATCAAGTTCCTTCTTCAAATTACCTCGGTCAAGTGCTTCTTGTTGTGCTTGAATAATCTTGTCACTTAAACTAGTCTGCATGGTTATCCCCATTGCTCTAACGCGCAAGGGTTTAACCGTTCCTTCCGGCTTAAGGCATCCGCTACAACGTTCGCCTTTCCCGGATGGTACTTGATCATGCAATCGTAATCATTCAGAAGTTCAACCCAATGGCGTTGTCGCATGTTGAGCTCTTTCTGATCAAAGATATGCTGCAGACTTTTATGATCAGTGAATATGGTACACTTGGTGCCATATAAATAATGTCTCCAAATCTTCAAGGCGAAGATTACTGCTCCCAGTTCAAGATCATGAGTAGTGTAGTTCATCTCATGAACTTTTATATGTCTTGAAGCATAAGCAATAACTTTGTCACGCTGCATTAGTAGACAGCCTAGTCCCTGATGGGAGGCATCACAGTATACAACAAAGACATCACAGCCTTCTGGAAGAGATAGAATTGGAGCATCACATAGTCTCTGTTTCAAGGTCTGAAAAGCATCTTCTTGTTTCTGCTCCTAGACAAACGGTTCACTTTTCTGAGTTAACTTAATGAGAGGCAGAGCTATCTTAGAAAAGTTCGAGATGAACCTTCTATAATAACCTGCCAATCCCAGAAAAGACCGTATCACCGTCGGTGTCTTCGGAGTATCCCAGTTCTTTATCGCCTCGATCTTGGCAGGATCTACGTGTATTCCCTCTCTGTTGACCACATGACCTAGAAATTGAACTTCTCTAAGCCAGAATTCACATTTGGAGAATTTAGCATAGAGTTGTTCTTTCTTCAACAGCTCCAAGATCTTTCTAAGGTGTTGTTCATGATCTGCTTTGCTCTTAGAATAAATCAGGATGTCATCAATAAAAACAATGACAAACTGATCCAAGTACGGCTTGCACACTCGGTTCATGAGGTCCATGAAAACCGCTGGTGCATTCGTTAATCCGAAAGGCATCACTAGGAATTCGTAATGCCCGTATCTGGTTCGGAAGGCCGTTTTCGGTATATCTTCATCTTGAACTCTAAGCTGATGATATCCAGATCGCAATTCAATCTTTGAGAAGTATTGAGCTCCTTGCAGTTGGTCAAACAAATCATCAATCCTCGGTAGTGGATACCGATTCTTGATGGTTAGTTTGTTCAGCTCCCTGTAATCTATGCACATTCTGAATGATCCGTCTTTCTTCTTCACGAACAAGACCGGAGCTCCCCAAGGTGAGTAGCTCGGTCTGATGAAACCCTTGTCAAGTAGCTCCTGTAACTGATTAGACAGTTCCTGCATCTCTGAAGGTGCTAACCTGTAAGGAGATTTAGCAACAGGAGTTGCTCCAGGAATTAAATCAATACGAAATTCTACCGGTCGCGCAGGAGGCAAACCAGGTAGATCTTCAGGAAACACTTCAGGATATTGCTTCAGATATATATTCGTACAGATCGTCACCTATACGAATAACCCGTCAATTTAGCATTCACATAACAATATTCTTGTGTTTTGTTCTATAAGGCCACACATACGTTTATACATAATAAATCCTAACAAATAATCACATGATGGTTCTGTGTTGCCAGATAATTATCTGACTCAAGAACCATTGTTCTGAATTTTGTTTTCTGAATTGAATCTGAACTGTGATTTGATAACATGCAATGAAAATGATATACAATTGATAACTGAAATATGTACCTGATTTACTGTTCATGTACTGTAGAGATCACTGTTCTGGTGACGGTTCCGGCACTGATGTTACATCGATCCGTTGGATCAAGCTGACAACCCCTTCATTGCCACTAAACGCGGGTGGCTTGCATCCTACAAAATTCTTGTAGGAGTAATCTTGCTGATGTCTGGTGTTGCCACTGCCTTCACCAGATGAGTTGCCAGTATGATTGTTGCTAGAGTTAATCCGGTTCATCATGTCGGGAATTACTTCCCTCAGTTGACTGGTCAGCAGAGTGGCCAGTGCTATCATAGCAGGATCCAACTCATGGTTGGGTGGTGGCGGAGGAGGAGGAGGTGGAGGTGGTAGAGGAGATGTAGGTGGTGTCGGTGTTGAGGAGTGAGGTGAATGTGGTGGTAGTGGCAACAATGGTGAAGGTCTTCTTGGTGGCAGTCTAATCACAACCGAAAGAAAATCAGTTAGTGCAATGATCAAATGCAGAAGACGTATGCAAATAGAATCCTGAGTCTTATGTTCACTACATGAGGGTCCTTAGGTTATAGTCTAGGCCAAACTGTTTAAGTAATATGACCTATATTTCTCTATAAACCTGGCTTTGATACCAAACTGTTTAGCATATCATGATAGTTTTGTTTAGAGGTTTGATCCCCATAATATGTATCAACCTTAGGTTCAACATTTGAAACCCTAATGTTTTTGAAATACAAACCTTAAGTTAATATGTTAAGGTTTTGCATGTTATAGTAATGTAAAATAGTTATTCCTTTCTTGACTACTTCAATACATGCTTTAAATGATGATTCTTACCATTTAACTCCTTTATAATAAAAGATATTGAGAAGTTGTTAAATTGTTCAACAAATTCGTTCACCACCTTTGTAGTAAAACTCATTCCTATTTTTTTTGTTTTAACATGGTGCATGTTGTCCCCATAAGGTTGATCCAAGGTGTTGGTTATAAGTTTTAGGATGTTAGACATGTGGCCGACTGAAACATCATCCGAATGAATGTGACCGAATGGAATTTATCCCGAACTAAATTGGTTCATGCGAATGGTGAGACCCGACCGAATAAGGTGATCCTGTGCTTGACACCCGACCGAATAAGATGGTCCATCGAATGAGAAGACCGACCGAATAGGATGGCCCAGCAATTGGAGCGTCCTTCGCCTAGTAGCCATTCGGTCCTCATCCATTCGGCCGAATGGTGACAGTTAGCACCTCATTCGCATGACACCATGTCCAGACACACCAGATGATGATGTCGAGTTCCAGCCAAGATCCATGGTGATTTTCAATGGTTGTGTAGGTGAGAACCAGTTTTCGAGGGTATAATAGAAAGGGTTTTAACCATTTATATCATGGGGTTAAAACAAGGGTTCACAAAACCCTAATTTTCGCAAGCTTGCAGCCCTTATTACCTCATTTTTGGTTGTCTTCTCTTCCGATCTGCTGTACTTTTGTATAAAGGATGATGAGAGCTTCGATTTGGTACCTTATTTGCAAGATTTCATCAAGAAATGGGAGAGATTTGGGGATTTTTGTGTGAAAATCTTAGAGAGAGAGAGAGGTTGAACAAAAAATTAGAGAAAGAAAGAAGTAGGTGATGACATTTATGAGAAATAAATGCTTGAAGGTGGGTTTTTATACCCCGCGGGTGTTCGGGTTCATTTCGGTTGCTCGGTTTTCATTTCGTCACGGTTCCCGGAACGTAAACGTGTATTTTATGAATTTAAATGATAATGGTTTTATTTTTAGGTTTTAAAGATGGTTATTCCTAGTAAATCTTTTAAATTCATTTTTCTTAATTTACTGCATCGAGATCGATTATTTCAACTGTTTCGTCACATCGCGTCACCATCGCGCGTATTCGTTCGAATCGTCAACCGAACGAACACGACGAGGGTTTTACTTTCTGTTTTTTTTCTACTTTTCAGTTACCATTCGGAACGTTGAACTCACAAATATGTTTGTGTGAATCGTCTCCCACGCAAACACACTGTCAGTTCTTCATTCGTAAACGAAACTGAATTGTTATTAGAATTGCATTTCCTCACAGACGGACTCAACTAAACTTGTCTACTTTCACATTGTTATCTCATTGAATTATCGGCCATCTGATTCCTGTTATTTTTGGATATCAGATCGCAACCGATATGTTTTTGTCATTTGTTTTCTCGATGTTGTTTCTCATGAGTTGTTGTATTTGTTGTATTTAAGTTTTCACTCAAACACATACAACTGCCGTTTGTTTTCTAAGTCTTGTTGTCACACTACTGTTTACACATTGTATTTACACGTAGTAAATAGTGAAAGTACACGTACCGTACGGACTTGCCGGACGATCAGGTACTAGTTGTCACAGTTAATGTGATAAATCGTGGCCATACACCGTAATAATTGTACGAATTTAAAATTTAAAAATCTAGCAGCTTTCAAACACTTAATGACTCGAGCAGTTACAGTTTTCGAGGACAATTGTTGGGGGTCGAATCCTTAACTTATGGATCCTTAATTTTCTTTATGGCAAGGATCCTTCAGTAAATGATCCTATTATTTTAGGATCATTATTATCAACGAATATCTTGCTAATGTTTCTATTATTTGCAAACAGGGGCATATGTTCATCGATAAGGACTAAATTTTCACGTAATAATTAATATAAGTATTACTTAAATATGCTTCCACATTTGTAGCACAACTTAAACAAAGCTGCGAAGATTCAAACTCTTCCACAAAAGTCGGCAAAGGACCTGGAGGGAAGTCAAATTCATCATATTGACCTGAAGGATCGAATCATGACCGAAGGACCGGAATCACATACCATTGAAGAAAAGACAACCTAATGGCAGTAGTCTCAAAAGAACAGGGGATACGCATGAAGGAAGGACGTTCGATATTCTTTAGTTGTACTATCTTGAACTCCACAAATTATACAATATGTGTAGTGAAGATCAAGGCATTTTTCAATGTTCGAGGAATTTGGGAGGCGATTGAACCAAGAGTGAATGTTGATCCAAAGAAAGACAACATGGCAATTGCTTTTGTGTATCATGCAATGCCCGAGGAGCTTGTTTTGCAAGTTGCTCAATACACCCATGCGAAACACATTTGGAACGCATTAAAGGTACATTTTATTGATGCAAATAGGGTCCAAAAGGCTGGGTTACAAACTCTAAGGAATGAGTTTGAAGCTATGAAGATGAAGGGCAGAGAATCCATTGATGACTTTACAAGAAGGTTGAGTGGAATGGTTTTTAAAGCAAACAGAAATCGAAAGACATATGATGTAGCAGTGCCGGTCAGAAAACTCCTTAATTCAGTTCCTGAGAAATCCACGACCATGGTTGCAACAATTGAACAATTTGCAAACTTGGACACAATGGTATTTTCTGAAACAATTGGTATACTAAAACCATTTGAAGAAAGACTTATGCAAAAGAGCATGTACATGAACAAAGGAGTAATCAACTTCTGCTTACTCAAGCTGAATGGGAGGCTCGCAGCAGAAAATGAAACAAGGATCGCTGCAAAAATGGTGGTTGTGATGCGGCTAACCGAAATCGTGGAAGATGCCAATGTGATGATCGAGACAATGGGAGTAGGGGTAGTTCACCCATCAATCATAAAGATGCTTCAAAAATCAAGTGTTTTAAATGTGAAGAATGCAGACATTATGCGAGCGAGTGTCCCAATTGTAAATGGGAAGGGGCAAGACTGAAAAAGGAAGAAGGACATCTAACTCAAGAAGAAGATGATGATGAACCAACCTTGTTATAAACCCTGTCCCGGCAAGAGAAAGACTTAAGCACCAAAGAGGATTCAAAATGTTATTTTTCATATGGGCAGGAAATAAAATAGAAACAGAACTAGTGAAGATGAGTAAAGAGCTAAAGAATCATTTGAGAATTAATGATCCAGGTCGAGGTGACAAAAGCGGGTTTAGATGCCATGAGTGTGGGATGTTTGGATACTTCTCATGTACAATATTGAATGAAGTCGGCTTGATCCAAGAGGATGAACCGACATTACTTTGAATCCATGAGGAGACATCAAGATTAACGGGGTGAATGTTGGTTAATCTTGATGTGTTGAAAGTCAAAGGTGGTGTTTGTTTTTTCAGAGGTAAAACGTCTGCGGTCTGCGGACCACATCTGCAAACCTCTTTTGCAGAAGAGGTGGACCAAACCCCTGCAAGAAGAGTTTTTGAGGGTGTTTGTTTTCCAAAAACCTCTTCAAACAAATAATCCTCTTCTTATGAAAACCCAACCTCCGATCACCATCACCTCCGATCATCTGCTCAACCCCACCGATCACCATCACCTCCGATCATCTGCTCAACCCCACCGTCCTCCACTACCGTTGAACCCTCCGATCGTCCACCACCGTCACCATCTCGAACCCTAACCGCAATCGAACGAACCCTAACCTGCAATCGAACGAAGGAACCCTAACCTGCAACCGAACGAAGGAACCCTGCAATCTCGAACCCTAACCTGCAATCGAACGAAGGAACCCTCGGTGGTTCGAAGGGATGGCGGTGGAGCAGGGCGGCGACGGCGAAGGAACCCTCGGTGGGGTACGGTCGAAGGAATCCTCGGTGGGGTACGGTCGAAGGAAGCCTCGGTGGGTACGGTCGAAGGGATGGCGGTGGAGCAGGGCGGCGACGGCGAGGGCGGTGGAGCAGGGGGGCGACGGCGACGGCGATGGCAGTGGAGGAGTTCGGTCGAAGTGGCTGGCGATCGGGGTGTAAATGAGGAGAAGAGGTTGGAAGAGGTTAGAAGAGCTTGGTCCATGTCTGCGCCAAGAAGAGGGCGCGCAGACCTTTTTTAATGAAATGTCTTCGAGAAAACAAACAGTCTAACCTCTTCCCGCGTCTGCGCGGCGCAGACATAAGAGGTTAGAAGAGGTTAGAAGATGTTTTTTTTAAAAAAACAAACACCCCCAAAGTCTGTTCAAATGACTAAGGGTCATTTTGAAAGTTCAATTTTTTTCAAAAGTCTTTATTGCTTGATTAGGTCCTAGATTACATAAGAAATAAATAGGGTCAAATTATAACCCTAAATATTAGCTAGCTTTAAATAGATTTCTTTCATTTATTTATTTATTTATTTATTTATTTATTTATTGCCTATTTAAGTGTTTTCTCTATTGGTTTAAAGCGTGTCTTTTCAATTTTAATTCAAAGAGTGTGTGTGATTTTTGAATTTGCTCTCTGATTTTACCAACAGAAACCAACCATCTTCAATAGCTAGGCTAATGATGCATCTAAGAGTTATCATTTTGACTAGCGGTGAGAATGTTTAATCTGAGTCATTCCCTTCACGTTGATTTTACCCTTTAGCAAATAGTCTAGCCAAGTATCTGTCAACCTCTCCATTGGTTTTATATTTAACTTTGTATACCCATTTGCACCCTATAGGTTTTTCACCATCAAGAAGATTAACCAATTCCCAAGTATTATTCCTATGCAATGCCTCCTTTTTAGTGTTCGTGGTTTGGACCCAATTTATATCTTTTATTACTTCATAAAACAAGTGGGTTCAATGGTTTTATTTAGCCCAGAGACAAAACACAAGTTTTAATGAGATAAATGGAATAGTTAACTGCTTTTCAAGCCCATACTTGACTTTTCTTTTACGACATAGTCTGACAGTTTCTTAGGTAATTATATAGTCCTTGAGGAACGTCTTTTACTTGCCTTGCTATGATTTGGCCTAGTGGAACTATTTGGCTGCCGAGACATCACCCTCTCCTCATCATTGGAAACTTTTGCACTTGAAGAAACATTTGGATCAACATAGTCAAAGAAGTTTAATTTATTCAATTGATTTTCAATTTCAGTTTCAATATTATTTTGTTTGAAAGGAAAGACTTCTTCATAAAATTTAACATCTCTAGAGAATAAGGTTGTTTTATTTTCTACACTCCATAACTTATATCCTTTTATAACATTAGAATAGCCAATTAAAACACATTTATCAACCCAACTAGAGTATTTATATTTGTGTTGTGCAAAATAGTGCTAAAACAAAGACAACCGAGGTTCCTCAAGTGTACCAGGGATAACTTCGTAGGGACTTTTACCAAACAAAATTGATGAAGGGATCATGTTTATCAAATAGGTGGCAGTTAGAACGCATTCTGACAAAAAATTAAGAGGAGCATTACTTTGAAATAATAACGACCTGGCTATATTTAATAAATGCATGTGTTTTCTTTCAAAACAATTCCGTTTTGTTGTGGGGTGTGTGTGCATGAGGTTTAATGTAAAATTCCATTTGATTCGAAATAGGTCACCATTTGTTTATTCACGAATTCTGTTCATTATCATTGCGAAAAATTTTGACAGTTTTCTCAAATTGATTTTTGACCAAGTCATAAAACTTTACACGACATCCAAAAACCTCATCTTTGGTTTTGATTAAATAAACCCACACACCTCGTGAAAAATCTAAAATGGCCACAAAATACTTGAAACCTTCTTTACTCGTTATTTTATATGGACCCCATAAGTCTAAATGGACAAGATCACCTACACATTTTGAGGCATGGTTACTCAAGAGAAATAGGACTCTATGTTGTTTAGCCTTATGGCATACTTCACAAGTTTGAATTTCTTTTATGGTCTCATTCTTTAAGTCATCTTTCAAGATGTTAAGGACATTATCTGAAAGGTTTCCAAACATAGTATTCGACTAGTTCATATTAGTTGGAATACTAAAAAACACTTTCCCTGTATGTCCTTCCTTATAAAAAGTAGAGTCAAACACTTTGAAAACCGGTCACCGAGACTCTCTTTGACTTTGAATCCTCAATATAGTAGCTATCTTCATTAAATAACACTTCTAACTTATTGTCTTTCGCTAACTTATGAACTGACACCATGTTAATGAAAATGATTTAATTCTTGCGTCTGATGTTTATCTTTTATAGCTAAAGTTTAGTTAATTTTGAAATTTGAATTTACGAGTATTGTTGTTTTATCTTTATTTCTTTCTTATAAGTAGGAGTCTCGTTTATTTGTAATTTCATGAGTTTTAATAAGATTGAAGAGTTCCCAGGTAATTGATTTTGTCCATTGATTCATTGATTATTGCTTGTATCAATTGTGGGTTTACCTAACAATTGGTATCAGAGCAAGGATCGAAGGTCATGGTTTCTCATTCAAGAGGGTATTGCGAGGAGAACAACCAAATACCTGTTCAAGGTTCCGATAGGCTGCCGTTGCACGACCTAACCTTGATCTGGCGTACTTGAATAAGAAATCAATAGAGGTGTGAAAGATCAAAGAATATGGCAGAAACGCTGGTGGCAGTAACAATCAGGTTGTTGTGCACCGTGAGTCAGAACCCACGTCGTTGGTATGTCCGAAACTCATTGCTACGAACTACAGCACCTGGGTAATTTTAATGGAGGCGATGCTTGATGCAAAAGGACTGTGGGAAACAATTGACCCCGTAACTAGTGACAACGAAGATCCTAAGAAGATTAAATACGCGCGAGCCTTGATCTATCAATCGCTACACGAAAACATACTTGCACAAGTAGCAAGAACCCGAAGTGCAAGAGATATTTGGGAAGCATTGAGGATACGATTCCTAGGAGCCACCCGCGTGCAACAAGAAAAACTACAAACTCTGAAAAGAGATTTTGAAGGTTTAAAGATGTCCGATAAAGAGAGTGTGGAGGAATTCGGGGGAAGGATGTCCGGGTACGTACAAAGGTTCAACAGCCTCGGCGAGGACCTAGAAGATAAAGTGGCAGTAAAGCGATTACTGGATGCCATGCCTCCACGTTTTATCTCTATCGTTGCCACCATCGAACAAGTAGCTGACTTGAACACCCTAATGTTTGAAGACTACATCGTGCACCTAAAGGCATTCGAGGAAAGAATCAAAGGAAGTGAAGAACTGGTTGAAATGGAGAGCAGATTGTTATATCGTTGCCACCATCGAACAAGTAACTGACTTGAACACCATAATGTTTGAAGACTGCATCGTGCACCTAAAGGCATTCAAGGAAATAATCAAAGGAAGTGAAGAACTGGTTGAAATGGAGAGCAGATTGTTCTATGCTAAAGACGAGACCAATCAGAAGAAACCATTTGACAGGGGCCACAGAAGTCAAGGTCGGGGTCGTAGGGTGAATAACCACAACAACACCGGAAGAGGTCGAGGTCGAAGCAATTCCCGAGGTCGTGATAGAATAGGTCACAATTGTCGCACCCCGGCCCTCCCGTCCTTAGCAGACTTCCTGTCGTTATTTGATTTTGATCGCTGTTCTTTTGTTTGTTTGTTTGAATCCGTTATTGCGCCTTCAGAAACCTTTCATGTTTACACATTGCAGTTGTTTATTATAAAAAAACAAAAAAATGACAATTTTGATGTAAATGGAACGTAATGAGTATAGTATTGCTTACTTTTTTTGACGACGATGGTGTTCTTCTCCATATTTTTGTTGATTCTTGATTATCCGATGCAGTCGTAAAGAGATTCAAATTTTCGAAGAAGACGGTGCTAATTACGGAAAACAGTTTTTGAAACTGAAATTGTTTTTTTTTAGGATTAGGTTTAAATGTGGTATTTACAAAATGATGTTTTTACCCTTTTTTATCAAAACCGTATTATAAAAACCAATTAAGAAACAAGTTTATTTACTAAAATGCCACCGCGTTAATCTTGACCATCAAAAATTACGGATCGACGATCTAGATTGCTTCTTACGCTTAGTACGTTCCATGCCCTTTGTATTATAACCGCCCTCATATATATATATATATTAAATATAATTAAAAATGAATAGTTGAATTATATATATTTTAAATAGCATGTGGGTCCCATTGTTTATTATATTATATATACATATATTAAAGATTATATATATATATATATTATGAGTGAGTCTCGCTGCTTATATTATATATATTATTATATATTTTATATTATACTATTTATATGTCTGATTTATTTAGTTACGTTTTGAAAATCTAGACTTGAACCATCAGAAGTTTTTTAACTTTGAAAAGTAGTAAATAGAGATAAGGGTATTAACTTTGAGAGATTGGCTTAAAGGTTTGGATTTTTATTAAAATTGAGTGATTGATTTGGGTTTTTGTTTTCGGGATTGTACTGTGATAATCCGCCGCAACGCGTGAGGGGAATAAACCTAGTTATTTATATAATATTAGTGTCATAATTTGTATTTTTAATCTCTTTGTTGGCTAAAAATAAGTTTTGATCATTTCTTAAAATTAATTATTAAATTTTAAGGTACTTTTGTGATGAACTTTTGATATCTTTTGCATTATTTTATGTTTATATACGTGTTTTAAAAATTAAAATACTATATGTACTTCTACTATATTTTATAGAGTTTTGTAAACAATTGCATATGTGCCGTGTATTTATAAAGACCAAGTGTACAGAAAAGCTATTATCGTGGAAAAAGATGTCAAGTCTTGTAGCTTTTAGAAAAAGTAGACTAGTTTGCATGCTTCCCAAAAAGCTTTAGCTTTTAGCTTTTATGATATGATATGGTATGCATCTTCCTCCCCTGGTATAGCATTGCTTGTGAGACCGTTGCTCTAAAATGGAAGCCAGTTTTGTTGTCATTTTTACATTCCTCTTCGTCGGCACAAGCAGCAACACCATCTTTACGACTTCTTCAAACGTCACATGCATCGAAAGAGAGAGGCAATCCCTTCTTGAATTCAAACAAGCCCTCACAGACACATACAATCTTCTGTCAACATGGAGGGGAATAGAATGCTGTGAATGGCATGGAGTTGGTTGTGACAGTCGTAACGGTCACGTTGTCAAACTTGATCTTCGATCTTTAACGTCTTTGGAGACATATGTATATACATGGCTCGAAGGTGAGTTAAGTCCTTCGTTACAAAATTTAAAGCATTTGCGTTACTTAGACTTGAGCATGAACAATTTCTCAGGAAACATTCCTCAATTCTTAGGGTCGTTTGAACGTTTAGAATATCTTAGTTTGTCACACTCTGGTTTTCACGGAGTAGTTCCTCATCATCTGGGAAATCTCTCAAAGTTGCAATATCTTGATTTTAAAAATTGTTTCCTAGACAGCACCGGTCTTCGTATCAGTTATAGTAAATACTCTAATGAGCTTATCATGGATGATTTGGGATGGGTGTCTTCCCTAACGTCATTAAAGCACTTGGATTTATCAGGGATAACCCTTGGTAGCCATATTGATTGGTTTCGTCCGGTTAACATGATATCTTCTTTGCTTACATTGAACCTTGCATGGTCTGATATCAACTTCCCTTCTGTTAAATCTGTCAATTTCACGTCTCTTAATTCACTCGACCTCTCTTTGAATCACATCAATTCCACCATTCCTGTCTGGTTATCAAACCTTACTGGCCTCATGCATCTAAGCCTTCATGGTAACAGCTTCCATGGCAAAATTCCTGATTATATTGGAATGTTCAGCT
Source organism: Mikania micrantha (assembly GCA_009363875.1). Taxonomy (NCBI): domain Eukaryota; kingdom Viridiplantae; phylum Streptophyta; class Magnoliopsida; order Asterales; family Asteraceae; genus Mikania; species Mikania micrantha. The sequence continues at coordinate 42,842,717 of CM018694.1, read as the reverse complement.
CTCTTTCTTCTATCGATCTCTCGTTCAATTCCTTTGAAAGTACGCTGCCAGATCTGTTATGTAATCTGAGTAGCCTCGTTCGTCTGGACCTTTCAAAAAACATGTTTTCCGGTCATATTCCCGCACGTCTTGGGCTACTCTTGAGGCTACAAGACCTCTATCTTGATAATAACCAATTGAGTGGGAAGATTCCCAAGAGTCTTTGGCAACTATCAAATCTCAAAAATCTGGATCTCTCCTATAACTCGTTGGTTGGGGTTCTTTTTGATACTCACTTCACCATGCTAAAGAATCTAAATTATTTGGTTCTCTCTAGGAATTCGTTAGTGCTTAATTTCAGCTCTGGATGGATTCCTCCCTTCAAACTGCAGATATTTTTTGCAACTTCCTGCCACGTCGGACCTCACTTCCCGACTTGGCTTCAAACACAGACAAATCTTCAGAGGTTAAAAATTTCAAACTCGAGTATTAGAGATACAATACCAGAGTGGTTTGAGAACATCTTGCCTAATATTCATGACTTGGATTTGTCATATAACCAGATCGGTGGCAAACTGCCACAATTTCATGGCGATATTGGTAACCTGGTAAAGAACCGCATCCTGAAAATGAACTCGAACAAATTTGAGGGATCACTGGCTACATTTCCGTCAAATGTGTTCTTTTTGGATCTCTCAAATAACCTACTGACAGGACGTGTTCCTCAAACAGATGGAACATTGAACCCAAGTCTGGCAGTTGTTTATCTCTCAAAAAACCATTTCACAGGAAGCATTCCAGTACACTTATGCAAGGTTCCAAGCATCCAGTTTTTGGACTTATCACATAATGAGTTTTCTGGAGGGCTTCCTGGATGCTTTTCGAACTTGAGTGACTTGGGTGTGATTGATCTTGCAAATAATGGCATAACCGGTGTTGTTCCAAGCTCATGGGGTTCTCTACAATATCTGTTCTCATTGCACTTGCAGAACAACAGACTTGAGGGGGATATCCCGTTGTCCTTACAAAACTTAAAGACATTGGTCACCATGGATTTAGGGAACAATTTGTTCACGGGCACTATCCCTTTCTGGATTGGCGAAAAGCTATCTAACCTTAGATTTTTAAATCTCCAGTCTAATAAATTTACAGGAAAGATTCCGCTACAACTTTGTCAACTCAATGCTCTTCAACATTTAAGATTATCAAATAATAACATAACAGGGATGATCCCTCATTGCTTCAGAAATTTGAGTGGAATGATCACGCCTTCCACAAACTACTATGCCTCTTTTTTTTACTACCAAGAAAATATTTTGGGCTTATTGAAGGGAAGGGAGTTATTATACACCAAAACAAGAGAGTTTCTTGCTTCCTTAGACCTCTCAAACAACAACATTGCTGGAGAAATTCCTGAATCTCTAATGAATCTCGTGGGGCTGATGAGTTTGAATCTTTCTGGAAACCTTCTACAAGGACAGATCCCAATGACCATTGGAGACCTAAAGCAATTGGAATCTTTAGATTTGTCAATCAACAAGCTTTCTGGTAGGATTCCTCAAAGTTTGAGTAGCTTGAACTTCCTGAGTTACTTGAACCTCTCATACAATAACTTATCTGGTGCAATTCCACATGGAAATCAGATCCAAACTCTAGATGACTTGTCTATTTATGAAGGGAACAACGGACTATGCGGGCCACCGGTCTCGAGGAGCTGCAATGAAAATGCTGTATCATACAATCCTGTTGTTGAGTATGAAGGTGAAGATGACAGTGAAGGCTTGTGGTTATATGCTGGCATGGGACCAGGATTCGTTGTGGGATTGGTGGGACTACTTGGTAGTTTGCACTTCATCAGGAGGTGGAGGGTGTTTTACTTTGAGACTCTTGAGGATCTTTACGGTTGGGTAACAGTGTCAGTTTTGCTGAATCTTGCTCGCCTAAGGAGGAAAGTTTCCAAATGAGGTACGGTTTCTGGATTCACAAAACACCAGCATTGACATAAGCTGAAACTAAGATATTCTGAAATATAAAATATAAAATAATCATATAAAAACGTTAATTCTGCTGCTCAATACGAAAGTAGAACAAATAAAAAGATTTTATAAATAAGAAGACACTAATTAATATGCAGTTATTGTTTTGTTTAGAGGGCTATGAACTCATCTTTTACATATAAATTGAGTTGTTTTACAATACTTTCTTGTATTTATAAAGAACAAGTTTATGACAGGAACTTTCGATGTGAAGTGATATAGACTGATCAGGTCTATAATTAAGGAAAAGTGGTTTCTTTCCTAAAGCTTTAGCTTTTATGATATGTAAATAGCCCTGTCTTTTGGCCAAGCCAAAATATATAAAATTTCCATGATTTCAGTAAATTGATTATCATATTCAGGGTATTATATATTTTTTTAATCAGCAATTTTTTTCACCTTTTTTTTTGTCAACTTGAACCCTCAACCTATTTTAGAGAGAAATATCTTAACACACATTGTTACCATTGGGACAAACGTTCTTCGTTATTATATTAATTGCCACTCCTTTAGCTAACTCAATTAGAATCCGTTTGCCAGGTAAAAAAAAAGGTTTAAATTAATAAATATGGAATATAGGTTTTCTTCTAATTAATTTGAATTAACCTAGTTGTAATATATAATATCTTACTTTCTTTCTAAATTATGGATTTGAGAAAATTGGTGTGTAAGGAAAAAAAAAAAAGATAAATAAAAGTTTTGTGGCATCTTTGAGCCAGAGCTGTTTGGAAGCAGTCTCGTAATTTCAGTGGAAAAAGGGTAAGGCTTGTTTTCGTCCAATCCTTCCCTAGTTCTTACTGAATAGTGGAATTTTACTAAGTGTGTTTTATTTGTCAGGTGTGCTAATATAAATGGTATGTTTTAAACTTTACTGTTTAAAAAGCTTGCGGCTCACTAGAAGCTTGCTTGAAAAAAACTTGTTTAAAACAAGCCGACCCCAAGTTAAGGTATTTAGGGATTGTATCATGCGAAAACTCGATTTTAAAGAGAAGCCCTTAAACCCTATGCAGGCCCCTGATTTGGAATCCTAAAAATAAATATATGGTTTATATTAAATTTGAATAATAAAATGGGTTTTGAATAAAAAATCAATTTAATATGCTTTAATGTGAACCACAAATTTATTTTCAAGATTCCAAATCAATGGCCCATATGGGGTTTAAGAGTTTTATCATTAAAATCGACTTTTCATATGATACGATCCCTATCTATCTATACTAATAAATAAAAATAATTGTGGACACTTGTCACAATTCTAGACCACCTATATTTTTGTTTTTACCGCTTCTCTCTCCTATTTAATTGTCTATTTATTATGTAGTTAGGAATTAGGATTTAAGGATAATGAATTATAATATGTATAAGAATTAATATATTATGAATTAATTACATTAAGAATGAAATTATTTATGAAGTTTTTAAGTAAACTTATTTTTTATTAAACTTTTATTTAGTTCTGTAAATATAATTGAATTCAAATGATATTTCTTAAAATACTTACAAAAAAAAACAATAATGTTACTAATTGTTTTTTATAATTGCCAATAAATTTTTTTAAACATTTAACATGATTGGATGATTTTAATGATAAAAATATATTGTATTGAAATGTAAAAAGTAAGTAATTTTTAGAAATCCAAGTTATATATATTAATATAAATTTTAGTTAAAGTTAATTTAAGTGTGTTGAAAGGAGAATAAATATACTTTAATTAAATTATTTATGAATTACATTACATAAAAATATTAAAACATTGTTGAAAAAAATTTAAAATAAAAACATAATTTATAATTATTACATCAAATAATTTAAACATATTTTGATGACTTTATGAATTAACAAATTATATTATATTTTATTCAACCTATGTAATAACGAGTTTAGTAAATTTTGCAATGTGCATACTTTTTAATTACATAACTTTTTGTCAATAGATATGTGTATATAACATATTATTTTTTCAACCCGCGTAATACACGGGATTTTAACCTAGTATATATATATATATATATATAAATATATTATATTGAATATAAATGTGTGTAAAGAAAAGAAAAGTCGGCTCATGGCTCGAGATTTTTTACGAGCTCAAGCTCAAATTTTTGGATCGAAAAAATTTCGAGTTTGCTCGGCTCGATAATTCTCAAGCTCAAGCTAGGCCTGACTAGACATGGTTCGATTCGATTGCAGCCCTACTTATGACTCACATTTTAGGACACTAAGGAGGATGAACTTTATATACACTATGTTTGTTATGATATGTTATGCTTTATGGTAAAATAGGTTACTTCTTGGTCTTTGCTATATATTTTCTAAAACCATTGATCCAATATTCAGTTATCAAAACAAATTAATAATTTCCTAACTTGTTTTGTTTTTAAACGTGTTCACATCGATCAACTGCACTTCTCTATATTAACTACTCAGATACTGTCTTTGATTTCAATGTTTCTAATTATTTTAAAAATATATATTTGACGGAAGTGAAAGAAATATTATAACTATTTTGTAACGTTTTAAATTAATAGAAGCATACTAGGGGTTGTTTGTTTGGGTTTCAATGGGTCTGAATATGTATCCTTCATATTCAGACGGTTTGGTTCGCACGTCTGAACGAAAAAAAATCTAAATGAGCATATGAGCCATTCAGATATTGAAGCAAGTCTGAATGGAGAAAAAGGGAAGGGTTGTTCCCCCTCTCCCGTTGCCTCCCCCCTCTCCCACTCATTCACAGTCGCTGCCTCTCCCACTGCAGTCGCCGCCTCTCCCACTGCAGTCGCCGCCTCTCCCACTTCCGTCGCCGTCACCGCCTCTTCACGGTTGCTCGATGGCCAATGGGAACAGGTTGCTCGATTCGACGATGGCACCGACGACCGCAACACCAACGACCGCAGCACCAACGACCGCAGCACCGGCTTCAATTCGACGATGGGAACTGGTTGCTTGACGCGACCGAAGCCTAGATGCACCTCACCGTCACTGCCTCTTCACGGTTGCTCGATGGCCAATGGGAACAGGTTGCTCGACTGGCTTCAATTCGACGGGGGCCTTACGGTTTTGAGAAGAATGAGGTAATTTTGTCTTTTGATTCAGATGCTCAACCAAAAAGTTTTTTTGGTTCAGCACTTAATGGTTCAGACTCTTTTAACCATTCAGACATATTAACTATTCAACACTTAATGATTCAGACGTTAACAAATCGCCCTAAATCAGTATTGAACCATTAATGTACTATTTTCAATGATGTAGAATTCTAAAAATATGATATTATATGTGTCCGTTTATTTAATAAATTAAGATAATATAGAAAACAAGAATTAACAGTAGATATTATATGCAGGACTATCCCACTTGATAGAGGTTTTTCCTCTTAAAATGAGAGGTTATAGATTCAATCTCATGCAATGGTATGATTTATTTTAGGGTAGTTTAGGAATTGCAAATAAAAAAAAGATATGAACATAAACGTTTCCGTCTTTAGTCTTTTTTCTATTTTCACAAAAAGCATTTATACAACATTAACTACAAACATTAAACAAGATAATAAATTGAAATTAAGTTGATATTTTAAAATAATCATTTTGTATTTAAATTTATACGTTATTTTAATATTTGTTTGGGTATTTCATGATTTTTTTTTTCGTTTTCATGTTTTTCTAAATGTTTATTTTTACAATGCAACTTTTCTTGGTTTCTAAATGTGGCATGCTTTACGGTTTTATATTTTGGTTAAACGATGTTAGTAAAAATTAATTTCTTCTTCTACCTAGGTTATCAAGATTATCCAGATATGAAAGGGTGCTCAATAGTACGTTTAAAATGAAGTTTGTTTTAGTAAAAGTAATGATTGTTAGCATTCGTAGTTCATGTTATGATGTTAAACTTTCCAATGGTTAAGCGTTTGGCGAATTATAATTGTAATATGAAGTTTGTAATAAGAACATGTCGGCTCTATTAATTGTGTTCGTATTTATTCATGCTAATTAAAAGTAAAATGATTTTATTTCATTTATGTGAATGGTTTCTACATATATTTACTGAGGGGTTGTTTGGTAGTGTGATAATAGTCATTAAGAGGCTACCTCTTAATGATTCATAGTCTCTTAATAGTTAAGGGATAACCTTAAGTCTGAATGGTTAAGAGCTAACATCTAAAGATAGCCTCTTAATCATTCAGACTTAAGGTTACCTCTTAAACTTTAAAAGTTTATGAACCATTAAGAGCTCATGTCTGAAAGGTGGAAAAAAAAACATTTTCAATTTGCTTTTGAAGCTTCCACTCATTTTATCAGTTTTTTTACTCAAAGCTTCCCTAATGAGAAACACAAAGCAAGAATATGCTTTTTAATCCAACCTTTAATAATTAAATTGAATATATATATTAATACAAGTCAAATGAAACCCACCACCAGGAAAACATCAGCCACGATAGCGGTCGTGACTGTCTCTCTGGCGACCACAGTACCTTTTATGGCAGCTTAAGACTTTGACTCTAAGCCCCAATCAATGGCTTTTGTGTTTATAAACCGACCATTATAATAAGTTGTTTATTATTGACTTAGGAACGAATAGGATGGTGAATGGTGGTCGATGGCAGCGATTATGATGGCTGCGGGATATTGGGCGGTTGGTGATATATTGGGACGGTGATGAATGGTGTTGGATACTGATTTATGTAGTTTTTGGTTAAACGGGTCGCGGGTCAAACCTTGTCAAAGCTCGTCAAACCCGGTCAACTGTCAAAACTGAGTGCTCGGAAATGTTCGTGACACACGAGATCATTGGTTGTTCGGATCATGAAACTGAAACGAGTGATTGGTTGTTTAACCGGATTCACGTGCGTGAACAAATCCGGAAGTTATAACTACACACTGAAACTCATTTATACGACCCTGAATAGTGCGTTGGTATTATAATAAATGCGCGAGACAATATAAATCTAATTATTTGTTAGTAATAAATATTAACGGTTTAGTTAAATCAATAAACGCATGTCATTAGACTCGAGAAGTATATAAATGATGACGTGAAACCCGACTGGTAAAACATTACGATTGCGTATTTTGGTTATATTATACAATTTCAATTCAAAGAACACAACCAAATAAACTTGCCAAGGAGGATTTTAATAACCTGTAGCCGTTGGAACTGTGCCCCAGATCATCCATTCAGATTCCCAGGTTAAAAGGCTTTAACAGCCAGTTTATACAATCAAGATTCGCCGGTTAAAAGGCTTTATACAATCACGATTCCATCTTTTAGCCACTTGAAGCCAAGCATCAGATTCCTTCACATTTTACCTGAGCAGCCTCAGTCTCACAACCTCTTTAATCAATGCGCACACCTCCTTCACCGATCTTCTCTTTTGTTCATAGGTTCTTCAGTTTCTTTCCTGCCCCAAGCACCTGTCTGTTAGTAACACTCCATATAGATTTATTAAGCAATGTGTTACTAAAAGCCTCAATCAATTGATGCCGTTGCCTCAAAACAGTTCTCCACGTAGTATCTTTCTTTATACTATGTCATAAATAAGCAGGGAATTCACATTCAAATTCAAAAAACAAATAAATGGTTACAACGATCCTGAACATTGTTACAAAAAACACTGGTCAAATCTGGATTCTGGTGCCATGACCTGACAACTAAAAGTGTTTATGGTATTGGAAAACTGGATGAATTTCATTAATCAAGGAACCCATTAAATAGGGAACACACAAAACAACCCTACCACTATAAAAGGAAATACAATCACCATATAACTACAATAAATCAATACCACTAATAGATAATCTTAAATATAATAATAATAATCGCTAAGACTCCCCTGCAGTTTGAGCGGGAGGGGGACGAACGCTCAAGCTGGAATGAAAAAACTGGAACATGTGGCGAGGAATCCCTTTGGTGAAAATATCTGCATACTGCAGAGAAGAAGGTACGTGAAGAACTCTAATGTGGCTGATGCGAATCTTTTCTCGAACAAAGTGAATGTTAATTTCGATATGTTTTGTTCGCTGATGCTGAACCGGATTGTCTGATAAGTAAACGGCAGAAACATTGTCACAATAGATGACAGAGGCCTGACGAAGAGGTAGAAGTAATTCCAATTGCAAACTACGAATCCAGGTGGCCTCAACAACAACATTAGCAAGTCCACGATACTCTGCCTCTGCGCAAGAACGAGAAACAATTGGTTGTCGTTTAGATGACCATGAGATCAGATTTTCTCCAAGAAAAACACGGTAACCACTTGCAGATCGTCTAGAATCTGGGCAACCGCCCAAATCTGCATCTAAATAAGCCATGAGAGAATGTGTGCCTGATTGTAGAATACGTATACCGTAATTCAACGTGACCTGTAAATATCGTAAAATACACTTTAAAAAAGCGTAGTGAGGATCATGAGGTTCATGCATGAAAAAACACACCTGTTGAACAACGTAGCAAATATCAGGATGTGTAAATGCTATATATTGTAGTGCCGATACCAAACTTCGATATAAAGTTGGATCCTGAAAGAGTGGCCCATAAGTGGCACTCAATTTAGTTGATAAATCAACTGGAGTAGAATACGCTTAGCATGAAGACATAGAGGCATTAGAGATGATATCTTTAGCATAATTTTCCTGATTTAGGAAAAGAACAGTGGAATCTCTAGTGAACTAAATCCCTAAAAACTGATGTAAGTTCCCAGATCGGTCATTGAAAATTCCCGTGAGAGTTTCCGAATAATATTATGTAGGAGAGCATCTGATGATGCAGAGAGAATAATGTCATCTACGTAAAGCAACAAGTAGGCGGTTTGTGATTCCTTTGTACAGATGAACAAACAATTAACACATGTATGAGACAACTACATTAAAAGTCCACGCCATCATGTTTGAAATCCACATTAAAAGAACGATTGTGATTGTCACAATTTGTAAATACGCGAGAAATCGTGAATGTGGGTGAAAACCGTGCGAAAAACGGAGTTCCCGATTCTCCGGAATCGTAAAAAAGAAGAAAAAATCGAAGATATTGCATTCCGGCATTCTTCCGGTACACGAAGGTGGTTTTGAGGTCCCTTGGCGGTACATAATGAGTCCAAAATACCTAAATGATTCCGGATTTCTTCGCGGTACGCCAAGCTCCCAGCAACCCCTCTTGGCGGTACGCGAAGACTTGGTCGGTTCAGCAGATCAGATTGAAAAATCACATTTCATGCAGAAACTTAAAAATTTTCCTCCTATCGAACTTACAACATCCCATAATGATCTGATCGATTTTTGAGCATCAAAATCTTGGTTGCAAGCTGTAGAAACATCAAGATTTAGCTATACATCACCTTATCGTTGTTTTTAATCCGAGAATCCGCTCGAACGGGTAACGATTCAACTTCTCCTAGTAGTTTGATAATGCATGGATTAGATCTAGTTTTTGAATGTAATGCAATCGTTATTGTTGTTGATTATTTCCTAGATTATGGCTAGGAATGGTTAGAAATGTAGAACTCGATATGTTAACGGTTAAACCCTTGTTTTGATCCGTTATAATGCCCGGTTATCATGAATCATATCATATATTATAATGGTTTAAAACATTTGATTATAACAATGATTGTGGTAGTCTTGATCATTCCTTGAAATGCTAGGATAAATCCAAGGGTTTCAAACTAATGACAAGAGTTTAGATATCATTGGAATAACGATCTGATGCTCATATTAACAGTCAGATTAGTATATTGAACATGATTATTAAACCTATTCTAATATCACATTCATATGTTTCATGATATCAAAATGATCAATAACAAGGATTGACTATTCTTAAGCCAGAAATCAATCTGGAATCTGTTTTAGTGATATAATCAACAACAATACATATTTGATTAATCCAAGGACGTTCTGATAAATTCAATGAGTCATCAACCTTGTATGAGGAACCTGAATCATTATAGGTTCCCACATTATCATACATTGTATGATATTCGATCAAAATAACTGATTAAGGATTTAACGTCAGTCTGATGACTTTAAATGCAATGTCCTTGACATTTAACGTTCAAGAAAATCTAATAAGTAAATTAAATCACAAATAACTTATAAAACACTAAATAATGCAGCACTGAACTACGAGCACAAGTCTTCACGTTAAGTATTGACTTAACACTTTAGGTGAGTTTCGTACAACCCATTTTCTTTTTACTGTTTTTACAAATATCGGGGTATTGCTGTAAAACTGCTCTCAAACATATGATATGTGTCACTGTTATCTGCGTGATTTCATGTGAACTTGTGATGAACTTGCGAGATTTCATGGGATTTTGCCCGTAACTTTCTATCAAAATATCAAAAAGTCCTCATCTTTTGAACCGTATCTAGTAAACCCATGTCGGGCTGAACAGGAAACAATGATAGTACTATTGGCTGACAACACATTTGCCGGGAGCGTGCAACTCCCCTTGGTTTAAATGTTTGTTACATGTTTCCAATATCAGCTTAATGTATGTGATAGACATTAAGAATGAGGCACAAAGATATTTAACAACGGGTAGTATCTTCACAGAACAGAGCATTTCAGTCCGAAAGTAACTAGATATGGGTCCCATGGCTATCTTTGGAACCGTGTATCAAGAACTCTCTTATCATATCATATTGAATCGAATCATTTATTACGAACTCGCCAGCTTTGTGCTGACTTTTCAAACCTACAAATTTTTGTAGGTAGACAGTGACGACGGGTGAGATTGCACTATCAGGCACTTGTATATAAATAACTCAGTTGGTTTAGAATGTTTAAGTTATAAACTATAATGTGTGGCTTGTAATTACGATCTTACCTTGTATTGTAATATCTTTAAGTTAACCTTGTGTGTTGTGATACTGGATCAAGTAAGTTACAACCCATCTCTGAGACATTACCATTATACTTCCGCAACCTTCTCAGAGTGATCAGTGACATCATAATCAGGTGACGAGAGGTGGAGGTGTAACAGGGTGATATCAGAGCCACATGTTATAGAAAATTAGGTTGACCTAGTGACCTAGTTTATAACCATAGGCTCGTATAGTGACACGGAGTGCACTGAACATAACTAAAGAACAAAACTTGTTTTGATTTGAGTCAGGATAATCTGGTGGTACAAATTACAGTTACGAGTGGCCAGCATAACTGGAATCTGCAACTCGTGTGCGTTCTAGTTAAAATTTCAAGACAAGCATAACAATAACAACATAAATTGTGATTAGTTGTTTTAGGATAGGAATAGATATCATATCATGGGTGCATTGAATATTATTATTGAATATTCATTTCATGGTACTGTTCTGAAAACTGTGTTTATACAGTTATGTCAAACTATATAGAAGGTTACATTTATCAGAGGATTCCGTATGTCATTCTTGACGATACTCCCAGTTCTAGTTCGAGCTTGGAGTCAGATCCATCCGAAGCATCCTCACGAGTAGTACCACAGGTACCGCCTACACCACCACAGGTGCCCCATACCCCACCTAGACATCCTCATTCATCAGACGAGGATTCATCAGCTGTTAGGAGGATGAGGAGTCCTTCTCCACAGAGGGTCCCCAGTCTTTGCAGGACTTAGAAGCATGCGGGGATAGGCCCATAAGACTACAAGTCTTCCTCCCTGGCATCAGTTGGCACCTAGGGATTTACCCGGCGCCACCCATTAGATGACACTAGATTTGCAGGGAACCCGTCTGGAGCTGAATGAGTCACGCACTTCCTTACAAGAAACACGAGCTACTTTGTTGGAGACATGTATGTCTCATCGGATGCTAGTAGAGCAAGTGACTACTTTGGAGGCAGGATTGAGAGCATGGAGGGAGGTCATAGAGTCTAGAATGCAATGGGTAACAGTTGTTAGGACTAGACAGTATGTGTGGAGGTACAGGGAGCAGTGGGTGAGGTTCAAGAATCTAAGCTTGGAGATAAAATTATTGTTGATGGCCATAGCGATGGCAGTTGTGGCCATAGTGATGGCTTGTCTACTGTATTTCTTACGGTAAATGTGATCGGGTATATGCACTTTTGGGATTGTCCATTGTAGATATCACTGAGTGGAAACGGAGAGGTTGGGTTGTGAGGTAAACGACTAGGTTGTGTACTAGTGTGGTTAGTCTTATAAAACTCTCTTGTACTTAACGTTACTTATGTATAAAAATAGTATTGCGGTAATGAAAAGTTTTATTCCAATATGTGTGTTGTGAGAACATGTGACTTTATGTCAAACTTTTATTCCATGAACAATGACTAGGTATTATATCAATTGTCTGTGTGACAACGTATCAAAGTCTTGTGTGGCAACATATCAAAATCTTGTGTGGTATCATATCAATTGTCTGTGTGACAACATATCAAAGTCCTGTGTGGAAACATATCAAAATCCTATGTGGTATCATATCAATTGTCTATGTGACAACATATCAAAGTCCTGTGTGGCAACATATCAAAATCCTACGTGGTATCATATCAATTGTCTATGTGACAACGTATCAAAGTCCTATGTGGCAACATATCAAAATCCTGTGTGGTATCATATCAATTGTCTGTGTGACAACATATCAAAGTCCTATGTGGCAACATATCAAAATCCTGTGTGGTATCATATCAATTGTCTGTGTGACAACATATCAAAAACCTGTGTGACAACATATCAAAATCCTGTGTGGTATCATACCAATTGTCTGTGTGACAACATATCAAAGTCCTGTGTGGCAACATATCAAAATCATGTGTGGTAACATATCAATTGTCTGTGTGCCAACATATCAAAAACATGTGTGGTAACATGCCAAAAACATGGGTGATGTTGTATCTAGTTTGAACAATAACATATCTGTATCGGTATCACAATGTTATGTGCTAGGTGACACTATAACATGTTTTTGAGACAACAGGACTGAGTATAACTACAAACATCTGTGTGATTACCTTGTGTTACGAACGTGTCTCGATAATATCAATGTAGGTATACAAATTTTTTTATAATCACATATCAACACAATTTTCCATTGTGACTGAATACAGTTGAATTTATGCGATTGAAAGGGTTATATTTACCTTTTCTTACTCTGACCTGATTTTGTCTGTATGTGAGTAGAAAAATGGCTCCAAAAAGAGATCGACCTGCTAAGAAAATTTCTAACCCTGAAACAAATCAAGTTCCACCTATTATATTGGAAACGAACATGGTTCCACCTGTTAACCCAAAACAACTACAGTTCCACCTGCGGCTGCAAGTGGATCAGAACTGAATGAAGCAACAGAAGCACAAATAGTGAAAGAACAACTACCTGATGTAATACCATGTATCTTAACACAACACCAACAAACACATCAGTCCTGGTTCTGGTGGGGACCAGGCTGAACACAATGCTACCGATGGACACGGAGAAACACAACACACCACCGGTACAGACACAATTGTTCCTAATCCACCACGACAAGGATGTACGTATAAGTACTTTGCTTCCTGCAACCCTCCTACTTTTACAGGAAAGGAAGGAGCGGCGGGACTTCTAAAGTGTATCGAGGAAATGGAAACAAAATTAAAAATCAGCCAATGTCTGGAAGAGCATAAGGTGTCTTATGTTGCTTGTTCTTTGAAGGACTCGGCTTTAACCTAGTGGAATACCTAGGAGAAAACGTTGGGTTCAGCCACAGCTGATGCGATGGACTAGAATGATTTTAAAATCCTGATTATTTCAGAGTATTGCCCAATCACTGAAATCAAAAAATTGCAGGAGGAATTCTGGAATCACTCTATGATCGGTGCTGACTGTTTAGCTTATACCGATCGACTTCGTGAACTTACATGCTTGCTTCCTAACATGTTTCCTATGAAAGCAGCATTGATTGAGAAATATTTCAAAGGTCTGGTTCCCCATATTCAGGGAATGGTAACTGCTGCAGAACCCACTACACTCAAACGTACTATTTTGTTGACCACCAAGCTTACTGATGAGGCAGTAAGAAGTGGTACTTTGTCAACAAAAACTCAAGCGGCTGCGAACCGTAGTGATCTCAGTGCCCCTAGTAACACTAGGGGTACCAAAAGGAAGTGGTTTGGTAAAAGCAAAACCGAAGCTCTGGCTTAGACTAGCCAGAGTAAATCAACAGTGAAGAACTATGGTACCGGGCAGGAACTTAAATGCAACAAGTGTCCTTTTCATCACACAAAACCATGTCCTGTTTGTGCAAACTGTAATCGAGTTGGACACCACGCAAGGTACTGTAGCTTTCCTTCTCGCCAACCAAATCAAGTACCATGAAAAAACCACGCAACCAAACATGTCATGCTTCAAGAGTGGAAGCCCTGACCATTTCATGAGAAACCGTCCAAACAACAACAACAACACTAATCCCGGGAACGAATCTAGGGGTAGAGTTTTCTAGATAGGTGCAGCAGAAGCTTGGCATGATGCAAATATTGTCACCAGTACTTCCTTCTCAATAATTTATATGCATCAGTTTTGTTTGATACAGGGGCAGATAAGAGTTTTATCTCTCCTAAATTTGCGTCATTACTTTCGTTGCCTACCGTAAATCTAGAAGTCATTGAACTTGCGAATTGCAAGTTAATCAAAAAGTAACAATGTTATTCAAAGATGTTCCTTGAATCTGAATGATCACCTTTTCAATATCAATTTACTTCCTATTGAACTTGGAAGCTTTGATGTAGTTGTCGGCATGGATTGGCTTTCTGATAACCAAGCGGAAGTTGTGTGTCAAAACAAGGTGATTCGTATTCCGTTACCTAATGGTAACACAATGATAGTTCAAGGAGAATAGGCTGGTAGAAAGCTTGGTATAATATCATGTATGCAAACTTGGAAATTCTTAAGGTAAGGTTGTCAGGCCTTCGTAGCACATGTAACTGAGAACACTTCTCCACAAAAATGTTTCCTATATATCCCTGTAGTCAAGGATTTTCCTGAAGTTTTTCCTGATAATATAGTTGGATTACGCCTAGTGAGACAAGTCGAATTTCGTATTGACTTGATTCCAGGTGCAGCACCTGTTGCTAAAGCTCCTTATCGTTTAGCACCCTCATAAATGACAGAGCTTTCAGGTCAATTACAAGAACTCTTAGACAAAGGTTTTATCAGACGTAGTTTCTCACCCTGGGAGCACCAATTCTTTTTGTGAAAAAGAAAGATGGTTCATTCAAGATGTGTATCGACTACAAAGAACTCAATAAATTAACAATCAAAAACCGTTATCCACTACCTCGTATCGATGATTTATTCGATCAATTGCAAGGTGCAACGTATTTCTCTAAGATACATTTAAGGTCTGGATATCATCAATTACGAATTCATGATGATGATGTTCCTAAAACAGATTTCAGAACCCATTACGACCATTACGAGTTTTTAGTAATGCCATTAGGGTGAACTAATGCACCTGCAGTCTTCATGGATCTGATGAATTGAGTGTGTAGACCTTATCTGGATAAGTTTGTGATTGTATTTATTGATGACATTCTCATTTACTCCCAAAACCAACAGGAACATGCTTAACACGTGAAACTATTATTGGAACTTTTAGCACGTAAAAACCAATAAGCAAAATTTTCCAAGTGTGAATTTTGGTTATGAGAAGTTCAATTTCTTGGACATGTAGTAAATGAAAATGTTATACAAGTGGATCCGAGTAGGATTAGAGCCGTGAAACAATGGGAAACACCATGAACCCCAACTAATTCGTCAATTTTTAGGACTGGCAGGGTATTACCGGAGATTCATTAAGAATTTTTCGAAAATAGCCATGTCACTAACAACTTTGACTCAGAATAATCAACAGTTTATATGGGGTTCTTAACAGGAGGAGGCATTCCAACTGTTGAAAAACAAACTCTGCAACGCGCCTATACTTGCATTACCGAAAGGTGCCGTTAACTTCACAGTATACTGTGATGCTTCCCGTCAGGGTCTAGGGTGCATATTAATGCAGAAAGACAAAGTAATTGCTTATGCTTGTCGACAACTAAAAATAGACGAGAAGAACTATCTACTCATGATCTAGAACTTGGTGCAGTAGTGTTTGCACTTAAGATTTGGAGACACTATCTATACGGAACAAAGTGTATTGTATACATTGACCACAAAAGTCTTCAACACATTGTAGATCAAAAGATGTTGAACATGTGACAAAGTGATGGGTAGAACTTCTAAATGACTATGACTGTGAAATTCGTTATCATCCAGGTAAAGCGAATGTCGTAGCCGATGCCTTGAGTTGTAAAGAACGAGTCAAAATCTTGTGTGTGAGAGCATTTGGATTGATTATTTTAAACAAGCCTAATTCCTCAAATTAGAGATGCTCAGCAATAGGCTTTACAAGCAAATAACTACCCAGCTGAGGACCTAAGAGGATTAGACAAACAACTAGAAACCAAAACCGATGGAGTACTTTATTTCAAAAGTCAAATATGGTGTCACACCCCCAAATTTCCACGTGTGGTGTCAGTCCACATGGGTGTGACGTGGCCAGAATTGCAGCTCATGGTCATATAGAAAACTCTATATGCGTTTTCAAACACGATGCTTGATATAAAAGCTAACAAAATAGTTGCAGCGAAAAATACATATATCATAGCAGCAGGAAATATTAAGTTTAATACATGTAGCGGAAATGTAATTGTCAGATACAACATTGTTTCAAAATACAAAACATCGATTTTAATTGTTTGTCAAAGGACACGACAAAATGTATGCAAATCCTATGTTCGTGCCCTTAAGTGTGATTCCTGAGTCCATACTCCTGTCAGTTACCTGAGAATACAAGTTTAAGAAAAAGTATCAACACAATGGTTGGTGAGTTCACAGATTTTGATATACATATATAGTAAGAAAACATGTGTCATGCTGTTTATCATAATGTTAGTACTGAACCCTAGGCTCCAAGTCTCAGTGCGTCACTACCGAACTAGACTTGTTAGTCCTTGCCTCCGCTATGTCTCGTAATAACAGAGCAAGATAGGTCGAGATTTCGCGTGTCCCGACCTCAAGTCAATATTGTGCCACGCGGGGTTCGTCACACCCGAATAGATCTATTCATATTCACCTCGTTGTTTGTACATTAAAGGTAAGACTTTGTGAGGGCTTATTACAATTACAACACTTAATGTTTGTCTAATAAACCAGCATACACAAATATGTTTGTACAGTAATAATGTTTGACTCGATGCAACAAGTATTCTCCCCCTATTTGAAAAGTTTGTAAAAGAGTAAAGAGGGGCCGTAAACTCACCTCGTGATGATCGTAAAACAAATGCGTAAGCTCCCGCTTGAAGATGTGCCGATCACCGGCTACCTATATCGTATACCATAAGCGAGTTTGTGTAAGTGAACGCGTTCATGTTCGTGCTTGTGTTTGTGCTCAACAACCCTCGGTTGTTCATGTTGGTCCGTGTCGGTCCACATTGACCGTGTTTACTCATGTTGGTCCACATTGACCGTGTTTGACCGTGTCAAGTCAACGACCCGTTGGTGAACCGTGTGTCGGTTGTGATTCGTATAACATTTGTGCTTGTGCTCGTCGTGTGCAAAACGCGCAAATCACGTTCATGGACAACTTACTATTTATAGTAAGTTTCCATTTATAGCAAGTTCTATACACGTACCATTTTTAAAGTTCTAGCATGCTCGTTAGTCCTACGTGATCATGCTAACACATAGCACATTATCATGGATAGTCAAATAAGCACATAGGCCGTTTTTACACATTAAAGTTTCCTAAATATGAAAGTTTCTAAATTTAGCAATATTATCATCGGAAACCATCTAACTTAGCATGCAATAATCATATTGAATCATATTAAGTCATTTAGCATGCTCAAAACATATCTAGCATCCCTAGATCGACATTTCACAATTTAAAGTTACTAAAAATAGTAACTATGACATATATTAGTCAAATGATCATCCTAAGCATATCTAAGCCATTTTTATGTCACATAACAACATATAATACCATTTAGCATCATCTAAGCATGTCAATCTAGATCAAATCATCACTTATTAACATTTCGACTAGAAAAGTTACTAAAATTAGTAACTACGCCCAAAATGACCCAATGCAATTCCAAATCACATTCCTTAGCATTTTATCATCCTAAAATAATTCTAAGAACAAATCCAAATAAATTAATGCTCATACTTTCATCATCATCACCAAGTTGTAACTTAAAAAGTTACTAAAATTAGCAAGTATTGCAAATGCTAAGGTTTTAAGCATTTTGACAATACCAAATCATGTAATACATCATCAATAACACCAATAATCATCAAAAGCTTATCTAACAACCTCAGATCATGCATGCATGTGGGTATTTCACATATTCATAACCAAATCATGCATTATAACAACACACATTATAATGGATCGTCATGAATCACCAAGATACATCATTAAATCAATATAGATCATCAAATATCATATAAACATCATCAAACCCAGATTAAAATCTTGTCCATGTGCAATATATGTGCTTGCATGTGTGTTTAAAGGCATGCATGTGAGTGTAGAGGTGTTTTTAAGCTACAAGGGATGTAAAGCTACCTTCTAAAGCTTCAAGAAGATGATAATGGTGATGATTTCAGTCCCCCAAGCTCCTGGAACTTCGAATGATGCAGATTCAAGAGGGTGATGGTGGTTTCAAGCTCCAACTATGATTCTTCAAGCTTCAAGCCTTCAATCCTTCAAGTTTGGAGCTTCAAGAGGTCTTCAATGGCTGCTAGAGAGGGGTTACAGGGTGTTTTGGAGGTGATAAGGTCGAATGATGGCGTGTAGATTCGAGTAAAATGATGAAAAGTGGTAGTATAGGCATGATTGTCTTGATTTTTATAAAGATTTGGCGACTGGGTGTCGTCGCGTACCTACGAGAGGGTCCAAGATCCTCTCAGCGTACCGCGAAGGATTTCGAGATTCAAAATCCCCCGCTCACCTATGGTGTACAGACATGGGCATCTCCAGGGTCCTTAGCGTACCACGACGGGCCCTGGAAGAGCCCAATAGGCCCAATTTCAATGATTTGATCTGTTTGTCACCGTTCTCACTCTTATAGACTATCGTTTGGCCTCGTTTGAACTTCCTAGTTCAATGTATGAGCGTTTTGTGAGATTTCTAGTGTTTTGTTACACGATGTGCTAAATGTTCACCAACGTTCGTGTTTTCATAGACACGTGTGTGCGTGTTGCGATAATTCACTGAATTATCGTGTTTGTGTCTGTGTTCGTACTATCATGCCACGTGTCACACTAAATTAAACTAATTCTAGTGCCACGTGTACAAAATATCAGTTAAATAAACATTTAAATAAATAGAATGCTGACCTGGAATTTACGGGGTGTCACATATGGATTCCTCTATTCGGTAACATTAGATCAATTATCTTGGATGAAGCGCACAAATCCAGGCATTCTATTCATCCAAGTGCTGATAAAATGTATAAAGATCTTAGAGACTTTTATTGGTGGCCTGGAATGAAGAAACATATAGAAGAATATGTGGATAGATGTTTAACATGTCTTAAGGTTAAGGCTAAACATCAATGACCTTCTGGGTTATTACAACAACCAGAGACTCCCATGTGGAAATGGGATCAGATATCTATGAATTTCATCACTAAACTACCCAGAACATCTCATAATCATGACTCTATATGGCTTATAGTTGACCGCCTTAGGAAATCTGCGCATTTCTTACCAATTCGAGAAGATTATTCCATGGAACGACTAGCTAAACGCTATGTCAAACAGATTGTATTTTGACATGGAGTACTAATCTCCATCATTTTTGACAGGGATAGTCGGCTTATGTCACGATTTAGGCAAACTCTTCAAAATGCTCTAGGCACGCAAATCAATATGAGCACAGCTTATCATCCACAAACGGATGGACAAACCTAGTGAACAAATTAAACTCTTGAAGATATGCTTAGAAGGTGTGTGATTGAATTCGGAGGTACCTGTGACATTCATGTTCCACTTGTTGAATTCTCATGCAATAACAATTACCATACTAGTATTAAGTGCGTCCCATTTGAAGCACTCTACTGACACAAATGTCGATCTCCTATCTGCTGGGCAGAGGTAGGTGAAAGTCAGATCATTGGCCCAAAATTCATACAAGAAACAACAGGCAAGATCGCAATAATTCAAGAACGAATCAAAGCTGCACACGATCGTCAAAAGAGTTATGCTGATAATCGCCGGAGACCACTTGAATTTCAAATAGCAGATCGAGTCCTGTTGAAATTCTCACCATGGAAATGCATTTCCAGATTTGGAAAGCGAGGTAAACTCTCACCAAGATTTGTAGGACCATTCAAAATTCTATAACAAATTGGAACGGTAGCCTACAGACTTGAATTACCTCTTGAACTCAGTAACATACACGTTGCCTTTCATGTATCAAATCTGAAGAAGTGCTTAACGGATGAATCATTTATTGTACCTCTTGAAGAAATTCAAATTGATGACAAACTCCAGTTCACCGAAGAACCAGTAGAAGTAATGGATCGAGAGGTCAAAAAACTGAAATGAAGCTGAATCCCAATTGTCAAAGTTAGATGGAACTCTCAACGTGGACCTGAATATACATGGGAATGTGAGGATTGTATAAAAGAAAAATATCCTCATTTGTTTTCGTAGATGATTGTCAACGGATAAGTCTTCACCAAATTTCGGGAGGAAATTTCATTAATAGGAGGAGACTGTGACAACTATGTTAAAAGTCCATGTCATCATGTTTGAAATCCATGTTAAAAGAACGATTTTGATCATCACAATTTGTAAATACACTAGAAATCGTGAACGTGGGTGAAAACGGTGCAAAAAACGGAGTTCCCGATTCTCTGGAATCGTAAAAAGAAGAAAAATTTGAAAATATTGCATTTCGGCATTCTTCGCGGTACGCCAGGGTGGTTTTGAGGTCCCGTGGCGGTATGCGATTAGTCCAAAATATGTAAATGATTCCGGATTTCTTCGTGGTACGCCAAGCTCCCAGCTGCCCCTCTTGGCGGTACACGAAGACTAAGTCCGTTCAGCAGATAAGATTGAAAAATCACATTTCATGCAGAAACTTAAAAATTTTCTTCCTCTCGAACATCAAAATCTTGGTTTCAAGCTCTAGAAACATCAAGATCGAGCTAGGGAACAATTCTACATCACCTGATCGTTGTTTTAAACCGAGAATCCGCTGGAATAGCTAACGATTCAACTTCTCCTACTAGTTTGATAATGTATGGATTAGATCTAGTTTTTGAACGTAATGCAATAGTTATTGTTGTTGATTATTGCCTAAATGATGGCTAGGAATGGTTAGAAACGTAGATATCGATATGTTAACGGTTAAATCCAAGTTTTGATCCATTATAATGCCCGGTTATCTTGAAAGCAGATCATAGATTATAATGGTTTAAACCATTTGATTATAACAATGATTGTGGTTGTCTTGATCATTCCTTGAAATGCTAGGATAAATCCAAGTGTTTAAACTAATGGCAAGAGTTTAGATAATCATTGGAATAACGATCTGATGTTCATATTAAAATTCAGATTAGTATATTGAATATGGTTATTAAAGCTATTCTAATATCACGTTCCTATGTTTCATGATATCTAAATGATCAATAACAAGGATTGACTATTCTTAAACTAGGAATCCATCTTGAAACTGTTTCAGTGATATAATCAACAACAATACCTATTTGATTAATCTGAGGAAGATCTGATTAATTCAATAAGTCATCAACCTTGTATGGGGAACCTGAATCATTATAGGTTCCCACATTATCATACATTGTATGATATTCGATCAAAATTACTGACTAAGGATTTAATATCATTTGACGACTTTAAATGCAATGTCCTTGAAATTGAACGTTCAAGAAAATCTAATAAGTAAATTAAAACACAAATAACTTATAAAACATTAAATAATGCAGAACTGAACTACGAGCACAAGTCTACACGTTAACTACTGCTTAACAATTCAGGTGAGTTTCGTACAACCTCTTTTCTTTTTACTGTTTTTACGAACATCGGGGTATTACTGTAAAATTGCTCTCAAACATATGATATGTGTCACTATTGTCTGTGTGATTTCATGTGAGCTTGTGATGAACTTGTGAGATTTCATGGAATTTTGCCCGTAACTTTCTATAACAATATCAAAAGGTCCTCCTCTTTTGAATCGTATCTAGTAAACCCATGTCGGGCCGAACAGGAAACAATGATAGTACTATTGGCTGACAACCCATTTGCCGGGGCTTGAAACTCCCCTTGGTGTAAATGTTTGTCACCTATTTCCAATATCAGCTTAATGTATGTGATAGACATTAAGAATGAGGCACAAAGATATTTACCGACATGTACTATCTTCAGAGAACAGAAATTTCAGTCCGAAAGGAACTAGATATGTGTCTTATGGTTATGTTCGGAATATGTATCAATAACTCTCTTATCATATCATATTGTATTGAATCATTTATTACGAACTCACCAGCTTTGTGCTGACTTTTCAAACCTACAAATTTTTGCAGGTAGACAGTGACGACGGGTGAGATACTATTAGGCACTTGTATATAAATAACTCAGTTGGTTTAGAATGTTTAAGTTATAAACTGTAATGTGAGGCTTGATTTTTATTTGGGACAAAACAACCACATACATCGTATGACGGGTCTATCCATCGAACGTGGTACGAATTCCCATGTTTTGTTGTCTTGTAACACTTTAAACTCGGCCTAGATAGCATTTAACCAATTAGGGTGTGCAAAGGCTTAGGTGTAAGACGATGGAATAGGTGATATTGTGGTGGAGAGAAGAGTGTGTTTTATTTCATTTATAGCAACAAAGCAGTTCAGATAACCTTTTGGCCAGACAAAGGACACATGCTAGGAAATGATGTTGTTCAAGGAGATATAGTTGCAATCATTTCAACTAAAGTTACTCAGTTTGACAGTAAGTATATTAGATGGTTGCCTAATTTTAGTCGGCTTGATTTTTCAGTTTGAGAATTTGTTAAATCCATAAAAATTTTTTTTGTTTTACTACTCATCAACATCCTTGAAGCAACTAGAATCTATATATGCGACCGAGGTGTTTGTAAATCCAAACTTTGATAACATTCAGGAACATATCTGTAGGTATCTCTCTAACTGTACTCCTAATACTATTTAAATGCCTAAACATAGTATCTA
Source organism: Mikania micrantha (assembly GCA_009363875.1). Lineage (NCBI taxonomy): Eukaryota > Viridiplantae > Streptophyta > Magnoliopsida > Asterales > Asteraceae > Mikania > Mikania micrantha. Next base: position 42,819,487 of record CM018694.1, on the reverse strand, counting down.
GCATCCATTCATGTACAACAAATATTTCTTATCACTATTACGGATGTCACACAGTCAAAAGCAGAGAAGGCAGTAACAATCCACGATCTACTAGACCACCTCTCCACAGATAGAAAGGTAATTTTTTAACAATATATAGCAATAAAGTTTACTTTTTTTTTAACAATAATTTATTTTACTCTTAAATAATAATTAATCCAGTACCCATAAAATTCAAACATGCACTACTTTTGTACGCACAATCACCAGAATCACTAGGCTACATGTGAGGCCTCGAAACCAGGCACCTCGCAGAGGTTGGTTTTCATCATAACACATAGCTCTTAAACTAAAAACTTTCATAATCATGCAGCGGAAATGTAAACATAGTTTGATAAACAGAAATCAGTAAAGTGTCTGTATCAAAAACATATCGGATTGCCAAAACCATCGAATTCTCTATCTTGATGCCCCGAGCTCCATAAGTTCTTTCGCCTTAGCCTTAACCTGACATACAAGCTAAATCAAGTCACTTACGCTGGTGAGTTCTAGTTTTCATAAAACAACATTAAACATACTTAACATAAACCTCATTTCATACACATAGTCCATAACCTTAGCACATAACATCCTTAACATCATCATCATACGTTCCACTGCTACCATACGAGCAGTGGGCTTATGCCGGCACAAGGCTCCATACCCAGTTACAGTCGTGGTTGACTATCATACCCAGTTATAGTCGTGGTTGACTATCATACCCAGTTATAGTCGTGGTTGACTATCATACCCAGTTATAGTCGTGGTTGACTATCATACCCAGTTATAGTCGTGGTTGACTATCATACCCAGTTATAGTCGTGGTTGACTCTCATACCTACCCAGCACAAGAACTGGTACATCTTTCATACATATCCTATAACACGTATAGGAACATCGTTCGTTCGTCATACATGATATACTAGCATTATATCATCTTTTATCATAATCATCATAACATTTACTGCTAGCATCATAACATCATTCCTTGCAGTCATCATGGCATCTTAGGCATGTCATACTAGCATCGTTTCATCATACCATCATAGCATACTGGCATCATGCACAGTTCATCATAACATACTAGCATCATTATCATATCATAACATCATGTCATCATGCCTACATATCATACTTCCATCCTAGCAACCTAGGACCTTGTCATATTCCTATAACTATTCTCATAGTTATCATCATGAAGCATGTTATCATAAAGTCATCATCATATCATATGCTAGCATTGTTATCATGTCATGTTATTCATTATCGTAACTCATTTATCATGCATTCATCATACTGATCATATTTTCATGCATAGATCATTCTAACACATAAACATGCATACATAGTCAGGCCATATCATCATTCATTCATCATCATCATAAGCACATAACATCGTAACAATAAGCATGTATGCCAGCCCAAAACCTTAAACATAAAATAGGGCGTCTAGAACTCACCTGATAGTAGACTCCTGTTATCCTTAGCCGAACTCCTTAGCTAGGGCCTTAAGGACCTACATCAGTTACGGCGTCTCGTTACATTACATCACATCACATTCTTAGACTTAGAAATTATTCTAGGTCCTCATAGCCTACTAGTCCCCATTATGAACTCAAGTTCCCGAACCTTAGCTAAGTATCCGAAACACTTGAGGTTCGTTAAACATCCCATACTCGAAACCCATGTACACGAAATTCCTGGAGTTCACGAAATGGCTGGTACTCGAAACCATCATCTGTATTCGAAATAAATTGTGTATTCGAAATAACCTTGTACTTGAAATGGCCATGTACTCGAAATGGCCATGTACTCGAAATTCTAGGTATGATTTCGAGTACCCTTTGTGCAGGATTTCGTGTACTCATCACCTTAGTCATTAAACATCTCAGAAATTCATCTAAGGCTTTGGGGAGCTAGTTCTAGGTTCCTCATGTTGTTACCAACATGCTGGAACCTCAAAGTTCCGAACTTTATGCATAAAGGTGCAAGCTTTATGCACAAGTTCACCTTTCATAAAAACCCTAACTTTTGCATAAAAATCCTAGCTTTTTGATTTAGAACACTTACTTGAAGTTAGGTGATCACCCCTGTAGATTCCCGTGCGTTTCCTCCTTCGTTTGGTCAATCAAAAGATTGATCCTTGAAGTTTCTTGGTTCCGACTTCGTGTACTCGAGAGAGAGCGTGCTCAGCCAAAGGTTCGCACATATCCCAAGGCACTGGTATTTATAGGGAGGGTCCCTGTATTCGAAATCTCCTGTACACGAAATATGGTGTACTCGAAATCTCCCTCATTTCGAGTACACGATCCCTAAGACCCTTATCGATTATTTTTCGTCTGATTTCCCACAAGTTACTTATCCGTTACACATACGTAGGATTCAAATAACTTGTATTAGAAAATTTGGGATGTTACAAGTCTCCCCTCCTTACAATAGGTTTCGTCCCGAAACCTGCCTCGTTACATATCGAACAAATGTGGATACAACTTCCTCATCTCGTCTTCCAATTCCCATGTCGTGTCTGAACCCTTCCGATGCTTCCACTGAACTCTTACTTAACGAACCATTTTATTCCGTAGCTGCTTTTCATTCGTATCCACAATGGCAACTGGCTCTTCAATGTAGTTCAGTCGATCATCTACCTCAATGTCATCCAAAGGAACATGCATCTGCTCGTCTGCCAAGCACTTCCTAAGATGTGACACGTGGAAGGTAGGATGAATCCCGTTCAGCTCCTCTGGTAGATCTAGTCGATACGCGACTTTCCCTACCCTTGCTCTTATCTGAAACGGTCCGATGTACCTCGGACTCAACTTTCCTCTCTTCCTGAATCGAATGATTCCCTTCCAAGGTGATACCTTCAGCAACACTCGATCGCCAACATCGAACTCGATTGGTCTTCGGCGCTTGTCAGCGTAAGACTTTTGGCGATCTTGTGCAGCTTTCATACGTGCTTTTATCACCCGTAGCTTTTCCGCCATATCAATCACGGCAGCCTTGTTTCCCATTTCTTTCTGTCCAACTTCACCCCAGCATACCGGGGTTCTACATCGTCTTCCGTACAACGCCTCATATGGGGGCATTCCGATGCTGGAGTGGTAGTTGTTGTTATAAGAAAACTCCACCAATGGAAAGTGGTCATCCCAGCTCCCTCCAAAATCGATAATGCATGCCCTAAGCATATCCTCCAACGTTTGGATAGTCCTTTCCGACTGTCCATCCGTCTGAGGGTGATAGGCGGTACTGATATTTAACCTCGTTCCCATGGCGTCATGAAACTGCTTCCAGAATCTGGAAGTAAACCTCGTATCCCGATCTGACACAATGGAGACAGGAACTCCATGTCTGGCCACAATCTCTTTCACGAACAACTCAGACAACCTTTCGGACGTATACGTTTCCCTGATAGGAAGGAAGTGTGCACTCTTCGTCAGTCGGTCCACAATCACCCATATGGTATCATGCCGCTTAGCTGTCCTCAGTAGCTTGGTGATGAAATCCATGGTGATGTGTTCCCATTTCCATTCTGGTACCTCTAGAGGTTGCACATATCCGTAGGGCTTCTGATGTTCAGCCTTCACTTGCGCACAAGTAAGGCACCTGTTCACATACTGCATCACATTAAACTTCATGCCCGGCCACCAATAATCTTTCCGAAGATCTTGATACATCTTTGTCGCACCGGGATGCACAGAATAACGTGATTTGTGGGCTTCATCTAAAATCCTCGACCGAATGTCCCCATTTCTGGGTACCCACATTCGACCGAATCGTACTTTCACACCGTGATCATTGTCTTCCAAGTTCTTGACTTGCCCAAAGACACGTTCAAAACCCACATTCTCTTCTTTCAATCCTTCCTGTTGCGCCTGCTTGAGCTCATTCAGAAAGTCTGGTGTTATTACCAAACTATACGATTTTACTCTTATGGCAGGATGATCAGTCTTGCGACTCAGAGCATCCGCCACCACATTGGCCTTTCCCTGGTGATATAGAATATCACAATCGTAATCCTTTAGAAGCTCAAGCCATCGTCTCTGCCTCATGTTCAAATCCTTTTGCTCGAAGAAGTACTTCAAGCTCTTGTGGTCGGTATAGATGGTACTTCTTACTCCATACAGATAGTGCCTCCATATTTTCAATGCAAACACCACTGCAGCGAGTTCAAGATCGTGGGTTGGGTAGTTAGCCTCATGAATCTTTAGCTGGCGCGAAGCATAAGCTATCACCCTTCCCCTTTGCATCAGTACGCATCCCAACCCTTGTCGTGACGCATCGGCATACACAACAAGATCATCGTTTCCATTCGGCAGTGCTAGAACAGGAGCTTGGGTAAGTTTCTCCTTTAGCACTGAAAACGCTTGTTCTTGGTTTGGACCCCACACTACAAAAAAAATGTCATATAGTGACACACAAAAAGTGTCATAGAAAGCCATAAAAGTGCCACTACTGACTGCTATAGGAATGAGTGACACACAATAAAAGTGCCACTAGAAGCAGTGCCACTAAAGCCTTTCAGTGACACTTTTTTGTGTGCCACTCATTTCTTCAAAGATCATTAATGGCACTTTTATTTTTGCCACAGTATTAATTACAAAATGTATATATTGGTTTAGTGGCACATTTTTTTTGCCATAAAATAAAAAAAAAAAGCTGACACAAATTTCATGTCTATAAAATCTATTTATATTTAACAAATTACTTTTGATAGCCCATAAATCATTATATTATTTACATAAATTAATCATTATTTAATATATAAAATAAAAAACAAACTGAAAACATGCATAATTTTATAATCATATTCAATCCAAACATTAGCGAGGAAATGCATAATAAGCTTCAAACGGATTTCAGATTAATCGTTTCAAACATTAGCGAGGAAATACACAATCTTTAACGTTATCAACTCTATTCCTAGCAATCCACTATTCTTTTTATCTCTACTCCAGCAACGCTTCACAACTTGTCAACTATGCCTTCATCATCATGAGATCTTGGAGATGATAATTCGTTACCAGGTAAAGAGTTGTTAAGAGTTGAAGAACCAATACGAGAGACCTAAAAGTAAATACTAATAAAAAAATTTAATACAAAATACTAGCTGATATGCAAACAAATTAAGTATGATATAACCTTATGAGAATCACACCTAGCTTATATGCAAGAACAATAACCGTCTCAATGTTTTGATTAAGAAGAAGTGTACTAGTATGATCATATAACCAAAGTTTTCAAAAACTGGACCTGGTTACTGCCTTACTAGTCGGACCAGATTCAAGAACCGGATGACATAGTAAATATATAAAAAATTCCAAAAAATTTATATAATTATAAACACATTTAAACAAACATAATTTATGTTAAAATAAACATAATCATGTTTTAAAAATACAAGGTTTGATTTTAATGTTTAATTATTTGGATTTTAGTAAAAAAAAAAGTGAAATCCGGTCCGACTGGTGAACTGATTCTCAGTCTGACCGGTGAACCGGCACAATCAGCCGGTTCCTTGAAGGCGGTTCACATGAGGTTTTTGGGCCAGTCGACCCCCGGTTCCCGGCCCGGCCCATCCGATCCAGTTCTGACAACACTGCATATAACTAAGAACTTTGGACAGGTTTCCATTGGAGATATGTTCATGGATAATATTCTTCATAGCATTGACAACACTCTTTAGCTGATAAATAGTTTGTGAATTACTCGAAGAATCACCTTTATCTTTTGAGGCTGGTATCCTTCCAACTAATCGAACATATCATCTTTTCTCTAGACATTTAACTTTTGAATAGTCATCTCTTGTAAAATCATCTCAATCTCTGGGTGTGCTTGTTGAGCCACTTGCAATAACTTTCAGTGAAGCCTAAAATGCAAAATAATATAGATAAGTTAAAAAAAGTAAGGAAACACATGTTAAATAGGAAAGTTAATGCATTACCACCACGCCAACAATTTCGTCATCAACAACACTTCCATCTCTCAATAGCTGTTTACTTGTATTATATGAACTTTTTCTCTCTTTTCTCACAACCTAACTTTTATATAGCTGCTACAACTACAAACATGGAGCATGTGAAAAAATGCAATCTAATCAAGTAGGTCGTTGAGTTAAATTACGATTCTTACTAAGGCAGCAAGAGTTGTTCCTTGACTGCGTTCTCTTGAACCCTCAATCGTCTGGATTTCTCGTACGATTTTCTGTGGTTAAATTTTAGAAAGACAACAATTAAAAGAGGTTCAAAGAAAGTTATAGCTCATACCATTGCTATAACTAAATTAACAGGAATATGCAGTGATTTAACTGCTGTTTTCTGCAGTTAGTTAACTGCAATGTGGTTCTGTTTTTCGCTTTTTTATGCTGTTTTTGCTGTTTTTATGCTGTTTTATGCTGTTATTTTTTGCTGTTCTCTGCTGCTGTCTTCTGCTGCAGTATTAAGCTGTTTTCAGCAATCTGTGGTTGTTTTCGGCAGTGTTTTAACTGCTGTTTTCTGCAGTTAGTTAACTGCAATGTGTTGCAGTTTTTAGCTGTTTTTTATGCTGTTTTTTTGCTGCAGTTTTTTGCTGTTCTCGGTATCTGTTTTCTACTGCAGTTTTAAGCAATTATCTACAATCTGTTGAAGATTTTTAACCATGTGGGTGCAGCTATAAAGTAAATAAAATGGTCCATTGGTTGCTGCAATCTTATGGTCTTTTTCTTTTTGCATCTCCACATCAACTTAAAGCACATTTAAGTATCTACTATAGACCATTTTACTCCTATTGAGTACCAAACGATAAAAACAAAGGTTCTTAAGGATGAGTTTGGTATCAAATGGTTTTAATGGGTCTTGTTTGAAACAACCTCATTGAGTTAGAGAAACAAATCACAAATAATAGGTCATGTTTTAATAGGTTTGGTTTTAATGGTAATAAAAAACAAACCACAAAGTCTAAAAAACAACACCAATCAATTATCTTAAATATATAATTGATTAAATAAGTTAGAGGAATTGCATTTGTACCTGATGCATCGTAAGAATTTGACTGACAAACTTGCATCTTACTAGTATGACAACTTTGAGTTTCATAAACGCCAAGACCTTCAACATCGTCTTCACCATAGTCTTCATGAGAGTCACTGAAGTATGTAGAAGTGATATGTAGTCCCTTGCGCATATCTATACTATGTATTCAAAAAACATGCAACACAACTAACAATATGTACATCATAAAAACAAGTATCAATTTTAGTTTTTCAAATATATTCTACACTCAAATATAGAAGAAAAAAAACATCAAGATTGAAATTTAATATTGGTTAACATCATGCATAATTTCATCAAACTTATGACATTAAAATTAATGAGTAATCAAAAAAAAATTGAGTCTTCCTCATGTTCTTCAAAATCCACTTCGTGCTCCATGTCAAGTGTAATGTCTATGCCATCTTCACCATCATCTCCAATCGTATGCAATTCTGGCACATCATTTGAATATAAACCAACTTGATCATCAACACCTCCCATGTCAAATACATCTCTTACTTTCACATGTCTGACAACATCCCCCATTGTTTCATGTTCTCTTAAACGCAAAATTCAAAAAAGTTTTGCACACATAGGTCTGCAGCTAGCCTGTTATAGGCATTATCACAGCCCCAAGAATCCCATGCATTCTGACCATGCAACAAACCCCCCTTCTAAACGCAGCCCCAGTTGACTTACCAACCTGGTCATACATCACCCCCTTTCCCCAATGGCTACTATACAAATACCCCAACCAGCAGTCCCTGTTCCAGCAGAAATTTACTAATTTCTCATGATCGGAATTTGTATCACAAACAATTCTAATGGATTATCCTTTAATCACGTTTCATACACATTCTGATTTATTTCCAAGTGTTTATTGACGAATTTCTCCAACAAATTAAACGATGGGCAGAATTTAGTTACTTACTGATTGTAATAACAAAGACTAGGGCGTTGTAGCTATCGATCAACTGTTAAGTAGAAATTAAGCAGAATTAGTGCAGAAATCGTGATAACAAAATCCTTAGGAATGATTGAGAGTATTTATTAATTGGGGACTTTCATCAAACATGTGGAATGCATATTAAGTTAAGTGAATTTCATAACATAACAACTTCTTTGCAACTACCTGCTATGTGGCGGACACAAAACCCAGATGAAAACGATTTGTTGCTATTTCACTTCAATCAAACATATGTAATAATGAATTGAACAATGGGGAATAAATTAATTACCTAGGGCTTTAACTAACTGAGACAACCACGATCAATCACCACGTGAAGTAGAAGTCGAGTAGAAATCGTGGAGGTGGAGGGGCTGTTGTGGTCTCCATGACAATACAAAATCAACAAACCATTTGTATTAACAGAATGAACGATGGGGAAGAAATTAATTACCAACGGCTTTAAGTCACTCAGACAATATCGATCAATCACCTGTTAAGGAGAAACCGTGAGTACTCGTGAAGCAGAAATCAAGTAGAACTCGTGGTAGGGCTGGTGTCGTTTCCCTTCAATAGCTGAATTTTGTCCTCTACTTTCTGTGAGGGTCGACTGAGATGAAAAAGGATTGAGGGGAATGTTTAGGGTTAAAACTTGGATTGTGAGTGAATAAATATTTAGGAGGGAAGTTTAATAAATTATAAAATTTTGGCAGGAATTCTTTTAGTAAAATGATAAAATTTTAATGAAAATACTAGATTGATTTAGTGGCATAAATTAAAAGCCATAAAAATATATATTCATTAAGTGCGGCATACTTAAAGTGCCACTAGATTTATAATTTAAATGCATAAATGATAAGTGTCACTATAGGTATGAGTGAAGTAAATGTGGCACACATAAAGTGCCACTAAACCCTATATTAGTGGCAAAAAAGATAAGTGTCACTAAAAGTGTGTGCCACTAAATGGCATTTTATTTGTAGTGCCATTTGTACCTTACGTCTTTCTTCGTGAGCTTCGTCAGTGGCGTCGCTATCTTGGAGAAGTCCTGAATAAATCTCCGATAGTAACCAGCCAAACCAAGAAAACTGCGTACTTCCGTAGGTGACTTTGGAGGGCTCCATTTCATAATCGTTTCAACTTTAGCTGGATCTATCATAATGCCTTCTGGGTTCACCACGTGACCCAGAAACTGTACCTCTCGTAACCAGAAAGCGCATTTGGAGAATTTAGCATAAAGTTTCTCTTTCCTCAGGATCTCCAATACCTCACGTACGTGGCAAGCATGGTCTCCCTCATTCTTTGAATAAATCAAAATATCGTCAATAAACACTATCACCGATCGGTCCAGCATCGGTTGACATACCCTGTTCATCAAATCCATAAATGCTGCGGGAGCATTCGTCAATCCAAACGACATAACGAGAAACTCGTAATGTCCATAACGCGTACGGAAAGCTGTCTTTGGAATATCCTGCTCTCGAACTTTCAACTGATGGTAACCGGATCGGAGATCTATCTTTGAGAACCAGCTTGCACCTTGCAATTGATCGAACAAGTCATCAATTCTAGGTAGAGGATACCTGTTCTTTACGGTCAACTTATTCAGTTCCCTGTAATCGATACACATACGCATACTTCCATCTTTCTTCTTAACGAACAACACCGGTGCTCCCCACGGAGAGACACTCGGTCGTATAAAACCTTTATCAAGGAGTTCTTGTAGCTGGGTCATCATTTCCTTCATCTCGTTTGGAGCTAAACGGTACGGTGCTTTGGCAACGGGTTGTGCCCCCGGCACTAAGTCGATCTGGAACTCAATTTCCCGTTCGGGTGGTAATCCAGGCAATTCCTCAGGGAATACATCAGGGAAGTTACACACCACGGGAACATCATCAATCGTCCTCGTATCCGTACGTTCCTCAATCGCGTAGGCCAAATAGGCTACACACCCTCGCCTCATCATAACATCAGCCGTGATCATCGAAATGATCTTAGGCGCATACATCGCTTTATCACCATAAACCGTCACAGAGCTCCCATCCATCGCACGTAAACATATCATCTTTTGTCGACATACAATGTTAGCCTCATATTTGGCTAACCAGTCCATACCCAAAACCACATCGAATCCTCCTAAGGTAATAAGAAACAATCGGACAGGGAACCTATGACCTTCTATCTCAACATAACAATCATCAATAGCCTCAGTCACCCTGGTCATCTTACCAATAGTCGTCTCTACATCAAATACCCGATCTATCTTCTTAACCTTCCCAGATAACCCATCACAGAAAGTAGAAGACACAAATCTCATACTGGCACCAGAATCAAACAATACAGAAGCAGGAATATTGTTGATAGAAAAGGTACCTGTGACCACATCGGGGTCCTCGATAGCATCATCCTTTGTCATCGTGAAAGCCCGTGCTTTAGCCTTCTGCTTCTCCTTTCCTTTCTCTTCCTTCTTACCCGAGCCCGAAGGATCGGCCCGTGGTTGCCTGCAATCTTTAGACAGATGTCCAAACCCGTTGCAGTTGTAGCATCTGGTGGCACTTGGGCAATTGCCGGAAAATGCCCCGTCTTTCCGCATCGGAAACATAGGTTAGTGCCTACCAAGCACTGTCCGGTGTGAATTTTACCACACTTGCTGCATCGGTTCGCATCCTCACGCTTCACCTTTTTGCATGAAAACTTTCGTTGGTCTGTTTGACCCCTCTTAGTCCCGGAGGACTCTTTCACCTTTGCTTCTTCTTTGGCTGGTTCGGCTGACATAACATCATCCCAAACTATGCCACTAAGCTCCACAGTGGAATCATAAGTCTTGGGAGCATTCGCCTTCACATGAATCCGAACCTTGGGAGGCAAACCCTCCATGTACAACTTCACCCTGCGTTCCTCGGTAGAAACCAAGTGAGGAACAAGTCTAGCCATCTCGTTAAACCTCGACGTGTACTGGCGGTGGTTCAAACTTCCAGCTTTCAGCACCAGAAACTCCCTTTCAACCTTATCCAGCTCATTCTTGGGACAGAACTGCTTTGTGACCAGTTCCTTTAGATCGTCCCAAGTCATCTTCTCCATTTCAGCTGCAGCTTTGAACTGCTTAATGGTGTTCCACCAGTGAAGTGCCTCCTCGACAAAAGAGTGAGCTACGAACTTAACAGATTGGTCGACTCGGCATTCACTGATGGAGATAACAGCCTCCATAGCAGATATCTAGTGGCAAGTAGCCACATCATCCTTCTTTCCATCAAAGGTCGGTGGGTTACATCCCTTGAAGGACTTGTAGTCACAGCCCTTCAGTTTCCCAGTCATAGAGTCGTCGCTCTTAGTCTCGATGATCACAACATCCTCATCTTCCTTAGAGCTTTCCTTGGTTCCCTCAGACTTGTCCTTCAGAGTATCCTTTAGTGCCTTAGCAATCAAGGCTGGTAGCTTCTCATCCATGATTTTGCATACCTCGTCTGAAATAGCCTTTACCACAATAGGCTCTAGAGTGAACTCGTCTTCATTCTCAGGTTGCTCGTTGTGCTCGTGGTCGCCCTCATTGACGGGTTCTTCATCCTCGACACGTGGTTCTTCGGTTTTCTGTGGTTGCTTACGTGGTCTACCCTTTTGTCCAGCCATCTAACTATCTACAGGATGCAACAATTGATGAGTTAGTATAGGATCAGTTTAGCACGAAATAAGCTTTGTAAATCGTTAATGACGTTGATCAAGTGCTATTAACCATTTACCCAACTCATAGGCTCTAAACGTTTCCCATCCCATCTCTTCAATGTGCATGACACTAACTACATACATAACGTTACATCTAACCCTTAACTCATACATAAACATTCCGCTCGTGGCATCCGTTCATCCGTGGTTAGCAATCCGCATCACTTAATCCCATTCTCAGTTTAAGTCTTAGCATTTTGGATGCTAAGATCTCTCAAACTATGGCTCTGATACCAACTTGTGAGGCCCCGAAACCGGGCACCTCGCAGAGGTTGGTTTTCATCATAACACATAGCTCTTAAACTAAAAACTTTCATAATCATGCAGCGGAAATGTAAACATAGTTTGATAAACAGAAATCAGTAAAGTGTCTGTATCAAAAACATATCGGATTGCCAAAACCATCGAATTCTCTATCTTGATGCCCCGAGCTCCATAACTTCTTTCGCCTTAGCCTTAACCTGACATACAAGCTAAATCAAGTCATTACGCTGGTGAGTTCTAGTTTTCATAAAACAACATTAAACATACTTAACATAAACCTCATTTCATACACATAGTCCATAACCTTAGCACATAACATCCTTAACATCATCATCATACGTTCCACTGCTACCATACGAGCAGTGGGCTTATGCCGGCACAAGGCTCCATACCCAGTTACAGTCGTGGTTGACTATCATACCCAGTTATAGTCGTGGTTGACTATCATACCCAGTTATAGTCCTGGTTGACTATCATACCCATTTATAGTCGTGGTTGACTATCATACCCAGTTATAGTCGTGGTTGACTATCATACCCAGTTATAGTCGTGGTTGACTATCATACCCAGTTATAGTCGTGGTTGACTATCATACCCAGTTATAGTCGTGGTTGACTATCATACCCAGTTATAGTCGTGGTTGACTCTCATACCTACCCAGCACAAGAACTCGTACATCTTTCATACATATCCTATAACACGTATAGGAACATCGTTCGTTCGTCATACATGATATACTAGCATTATATCATCTTTTATCATAATCATCATAACATTTACTGCTAGCATCATAACATCATTCCTTGCAGTCATCATGGCATCTTAGGCATGTCATACTAGCATCGTTTCATCATACCATCATAGCATACTGGCATCATGCACAGTTCATCATAACATACTAGCATCATTATCATATCATAACATCATGTCATCATGCCTACATATCATACTTCCATCCTAGCAACCTAGGACCTTGTCATATTCCTATAACTATTCTCATAGTTATCATCATGAAGCATGTTATCATAAAGTCATCATCATATCATATGCTAGCATTGTTATCATGTCATGTTATTCATTATCGTAACTCATTTATCATGCATTCATCATACTGATCATATTTTCATGCATAGATCATTCTAACACATAAACATGCATACATAGTCAGGCCATATCATCATTCATTCATCATCATCATAAGCACATAACATCGTAACAATAAGCATGTATGCCAGCCCAAAACCTTAAACATAAAATAGGGCGTCTAGAACTCACCTGATAGTAGACTCCTGTTATCCTTAGCCGAACTCCTTAGCTAGGGCCTTAAGGACCTACATCAGTTACGGCGTCTCGTTACATTACATCACATCACATTCTTAGACTTAGAAATTATTCTAGGTCCTCATAGCCTACTAGTCCCCATTATGAACTCAAGTTCCCGAACCTTAGCTAAGTATCCGAAACACTTGAGGTTCGTTAAACATCCCATACTCGAAACCCATGTACACGAAATTCCTGGAGTTCACGAAATGGCTGGTACTCGAAACCATCATCTGTATTCGAAATAAATTGTGTATTCGAAATAACCTTGTACTTGAAATGGCCATGTACTCGAAATGGCCATGTACTCAAAATTCTAGGTATGATTTCGAGTACCCTTTGTGCAGGATTTCGTGTACTCATCACCTTAGTCATTAAACATCTCAGAAATTCATCTAAGGCTTTGGGGAGCTAGTTCTAGGTTCCTCATGTTGTTACCAACATGCTGGAACCTCAAAGTTCCGAACTTTATGCATAAAGGTGCAAGCTTTATGCACAAGTTCACCTTTCATAAAAACCCTAACTTTTGCATAAAAATCCTAGCTTTTTGATTTAGAACACTTACTTGAAGTTAGGTGATCACCCCTGTAGATTCCCGTGCGTTTCCTCCTTCGTTTGGTCAATCAAAAGATTGATCCTTGAAGTTTCTTGGTTCCGACTTCGTGTACTCGAGAGAGAGCGTGCTCAGCCAAAGGTTCGCACATATCCCAAGGCACTGGTATTTATAGGGAGGGTCCCTGTATTCGAAATCTCCTGTACACGAAATATGGTGTACTCGAAATCTCCCTCATTTCGAGTACACGATCCCTAAGACCCTTATCGATTATTTTTCGTCTGATTTCCCACAAGTTACTTATCCGTTAAACATACGTAGGATTCAAATAACTTGTATTAGAAAATTTGGGATGTTACACTACAAGGCCATACTGTTTACTTTTATCCTTTTTTTTTCACGTAATATTATTTAAGCTTTTAATAATAACAGTCTTTTAGCATTTAATAATGACAGTCATGAACAGTTGTTAAACTAAAAACATAAGCAAAGGACCGTGTTGACATTTTTCTACCATCCATAAAAAGACGCTCGCCCTTTGTAACTTTCGCCTTTAGATACATTAACTATGAAGTAGCAAAACATTCTAGAAAAAATTAATACTATTTACCAGAATCATAGACAAGATTCTTTACATATGCTCAAAAAATTACAAAATAAAAAAGCAAAAAACATGTTTATATCACACATGAAATTATATTTACCTTTGATTAATTATCGATCTTTCTCCTTAAACATTTACCTGATTCTGAATATGAACAAAGTTCAAAAATCTTCATAGTTGTTTTAGTCAACTCATCATTGAACTGTACAAACTTTCTCTTCTCTTGAGTGATGCATTTAAAATTCACATGTCTCGCACGTATTATGGAGATACAAACTTATCGCAAATGGTTCTACGTTCAACGCTCAAAAAGTAACAACACATTGTACCTTGAAGTAGGAGACTCGTCATACTATGTCTACAAGAATCATGACGGCATGGAGGCAAAATTCATGTATGACAGTACACTAAATGATCATTCAGTTTAGAATCATGCTTTATGATGACACTTGCTACAATAGAGCCATATGATGAGACACATATATTTATTCACTCTAAGCACATATTATTACTTTATTCTAAGTTGTTTTTTAATATGTCATTCTTTAAATGCCAATACCATATTTGATATTTCGACAGCATACCTAAATATAAATATGGAAACAGTTCACTTTAATATGCATTTGGCTCATCATGAGATTCTGTAATTGTTGAACTTGAGAAATCAGTAGTTGTTTGATTAGTAACCGGAAATGTGATTGAAACATGTGGCAAACATAGCAAGTTATTTATTAGGTCTTGCTTTGGAGCCTGCACATATATTATTTTATTATTTCAACTTTTTTTTCAATTTAGGGCTTTTTTGGGATCGCCGCCTATTTATCATTAAAAGGACTTTTTATCAAAAGCAAAATGAAGTTTCTAAAAATGTGTTTGGATTATCTTTTGATATATGAGAAGCCAATAAGTTAAAAAAGTTATCATTATTTTAACTCCCATCCAAAAGTTAAAAAGTTATCTCCAAAAGCTAGAAACTTTGGCTTCTTGAAAACATTTTTTTATTATTATCCAAAAAGTTAAAATAAAAAGTTCTTTTGACATTAGCAAACATTATTTTCACTTATTTACTTCTTCAAAAAGCCAATAAGTTAATTTTAAATGAAATCCGAAACATGACCTTCGTATATAGATTAAGAATCTGAAACTTCTAAAGACAGGTTAATGTTTACAGTTTATTTGAATTTATAACAAATGAGATCAATATTTGTGTAAAATTAATATGAATCTGAGTATATATTATCACATGTAGCAGTAACTTAGGTAAAATGGCAAAATTAAGGTGGTGAGTAAAAGCAACGATTGCTGATGAAACGGCGACACCAAATGTGGTGTTCTTCGACCAAGTCATGACATACATGTTGGGAACAAGCTGTCAAGTCATGGTTATTCTGAAAGGGCACGATGACCCAAAAATACCACCACCTGAAATGCTCGCAAAGATACGAGTACCCATGACATTTACTCTAACTATGAAAGCGAACAAATCAGTCACGGTAATCAAAGCATTTGAAGCACATGACAAGTTATCGTCACATCCTCTCAAATCCTTGGAAGCCTCAATTGAAAAGGCAAACCGAACACCAGCAACAACAGACCCCAAATCGCTGACAACCAAAATACCAACAACCAGATCGACATGTCAGTACAAAAAATAATAGTATAGAAACAATAGTAAGTTTTATGATGTTCTTTTTCACAACATTGTTTTTTAAAAGCTTACGAATTTGACCCATAAGGTATATTCATGTGGATGGCATCAAGCCACGTGTGATTCTTTGGCTTCTTATTTGACTACCAAAAGTTTAACTTCTTTTAAAATATGTTTTTATTTGTTAACAGATGAGCGGATCAAGAAAACAAAAAAGCGAAAAACCAGCAAGAACTCACCTTTTGGTAAATCAAAAAATATATGTAAAACAAATAGAATCATCCAACACCTTTTCGAACTATCAAATAACACAAAAAATGACATGGAACTACGGAATTTTGAATACAAGTACAAACTAAAGACGACATGAATTGGTCACGTTTTGGTTAATGAAAACCAAAGACACTACTTTTGGTCGATGTCTACAGCTAGCAAAAACGTAGCAGTAAACCAACATAGCAAAGGTAAATGACACCTATTTCTATGCACAATATAATTAAACAACCGAATGACACAAAGAAAAAGTCAATGGAGGTGCATCTGCCAAGGAAGAACCCATTTTGTAACAAGAATGTGGCAAAGCCCACGTTTTGTAATCGTTGAAACGACAATGAAAATAACCAATTATGTAGTAAACCAAATAACATATGGAAACATTTGTACAACTATATATTACGTATAAACCAATCTATAAAACCATCGCAACACGTGGGTCGTAATTTCTAGTTTGCAATAAAAAGTAACTATTGGACTAGTTAGACCCAATTGATGGTTTTAAGTCCTAAAAATGCATATGTTAGGCCCAAATCTATCTATCATATATAATAAATCAAAGTTTTTTTGTCACATGTCATGTACTGAAACATGATTTAATTTATTTTCCCGCATTGCGCATTAATTCGTTTTTAACATTCCTTTATTAATAGTAACTAGCCTATTGACATGTGTATTACACAAAGTTGTATAAAATAAACTTTACAAAACAATCATTGATAAAAAAAATAGATATACAAGTAACAAATAGTTTTTATCGTTTTTAAAAAAGAAAAGAAAATTTTATAAATATCTAAATATTTCTTTTAACAATAAAAATGAGGTTTAAAATTTTGAATTTTCGAATTTATTGATTGAAAATGTAAAGTTTCAAATGATTGAACTGTCATTAATACGAATATTGATTTTTTTTTTAATTTGAAGTTTGACTTAATTGTATTAAATGAAATAAAATTATAAAATTGTCAAATATGCCATATGGATAGCCTAGAAAGAAGCCACATAGAAAATGTGATGTGGATATGCTAGAATAATGCCACTTGTCATATTGTTATTCTTTTATTATATAGTGTAGATGTAGATGTAGATGTGGATAATTAAGAAATATGACCATAATGTACTTTCTTAAAAAATCCATGTATTAATTCTTAGTTGCTTATATGTATTAATCACTGTTGTAAAAGTCGGCATTCAAGGCCGAGTACTCTCCGAGTACTCGCTCCAAGGAGTTGTTTCGAGGCCGAGTACTTCCTAAATATTACCCGAGTACTCCCGCCTAGGGCCGAGTACTCTCCGATTACTCTCTCCAAGGAGCTGTTCCACCTAGGAGCGCCTAGCGACTTTTGCAACCATGGTATTAATACTAATTGCAATTCAAGCTCATTTAACTTTGATAAAAATAAATTTAAATGGAAATTTATATTTTCATAGAGTTAATAGTTATCAATTACATAAAAACATTAATATACAGTTAAATACAATATATTTTAAAAATAACTTATTAAAATTCATAATTATCACATTAAAGTTTATTTCTTTAAGGATATATTTTAATGACTATAAGTATTAACGAATTATATTGTATTTTATTCAACCTAAACATTAATACACATATTTATTCAACTAATTCAATACACATGTTTTTTTTATAGACATAACATTTTTATTGTAAATTATATAGCATTTTATTTATTCAACACGTGTAAAACACGAGATTTAACCAAGTACTTTATATATTATTTTACGTTTATTAAAAAAATTCAAAATATTTGACCAAGTATCTTCCGTTCAAGACGCACATTTAAGCCCGAGTTGTGGGCTTGTTAGGCCGATAAGGCCAAAATGCGAGTTTTAACGGTTTAGCTTTTGATTTAAAACATGTTTTCTTTCAAAAACTTATTTTAATAAATTTTGAAAATTTCTAAGTTATTCAACTTGTTAAGATTTTAAATGGATATGAAAAACACGTTTTTAACGCTTTAACATGATGGTTACGTACATTAATTTCATGTTAAATGCTATTATCACCAAAAAAATATTGTAAAATGATATGAAACATTATTTTACTCAAATAAATTGCTAGAAATTTCCAGCATTTAACTTAGTGGTTAAATAGGCCAGTTTATGGCATATGCTATATGAAGAGCAAAAAAGAAATCATTCCCAATCAAACGAAAGACTAACAAATAAGTTGTAGTAGATCGAATTAATGGAGAGAGTGAGGCAGAGAGAAAACCAATGGAAGTCATGGAGAACCAAGGATGGGAACCGACCAAAGGAACAAGACACCAAAGTATCCAAGGAGGATGGGTGTACGAATGTTAGGAGACACAAGGAAGATAAAAACACTGGCAACACGAATGATCAAAGGAAGGAGCCGGCGACAAATTTTTTCATACAGAAGATTCCAGATAACCTTATGGAGAAGGAGCTTTGGATTGACTGTAAACAGCACGAATGTTGGGTTAATCGATTGTTCGCGGGTTAGTTCACAGGTTATGGGTTAAGGTTAAACCCAAGTTGAATTGAACGTGAAAGTTAGAAATTTTTTTTATTTAGCACGTGTTTAAAGTTTTTAAGTGTTGTTCCATAATAGATGCTTGGTCAAATGGGTTGGTTGAGTATACCAATTCTTTAGGAGTTAGTGGGTGCTTCATTGGAGCACGTTGAGTCTATGTTTACCTATTTATATTTGTTCTATATGTTAATGAAATGTGTGCAGAAAGTTTTAAGCAGAAAAAATTGTTAATTACATAAGCATATTACGTGAGTGTGTGTGTTGTGTGTGAGATCGAAGGGGCATGAACCATCAATGGGCAGGTGATCGATGCGTACATTGCTAGAAAAAAAGATAGGCATGGGGGAAGGTTTGGTATCGGAGGCCAAAGGAGTTGGAACAGGTTTGGCAAGAAGCAACTTTGCACGATTAAGAATATCCTGAGTGTATTTGGATTGACTGAGAAAAAGACCATTATCTGTATGAGTGACTTCGAGACCAAGAAAGAAGTTAAGTTTGCCATGATCACGAATGGAAAATTATTTGTGTAGAGTGGATATAAATGACTGAATGATGTCATGATTATTGCCGGTAAGGATCAAATCATCCACATAAACGAGAAGATAGAGGATGTGAGATTCGCGCCTAAAGACAAACAGGGAGGTGTCTGCCCAGCTACAAGAGAAACCACTATCTAAGAGAAACGTGCTTAGACAATGAAACCAAGCTCTTGGGGCCTGTTTGAGACCATATAGAGCCTTATTGAGCCTACAAACGTGATTTGGAAAACAGGTATCCAGAAAACCGGAAGGCTGCTCCATATATACAGTTTCAGAGAGATTGCCGTGAAGAAATGCATTGGATACATCAAGTTGATGTAGTGGCCATTTGTGAAGAACAGCTAAAAAGAGGACAATACGCACTGTAGTGGATTTGACAACAGGGCTAAAGGTGTGAGAGATGTGACAATCCGACTTTTTATACTAACTTTGTTAACGGGAGTTGATGCTACCACAGGCCAACAGTGACAATGTGGGCCCAACAAGGCCAATGAAGGCCCAACAAGGCCAATGAAGGCCCAACAAGATCAATTAGGCCCAATGAAGTCTATGAAGGCCCAACAGAGCCAATGTAGGCCCAATAGGCAAAAGGGAAGGCCCAGTAAGGCCCAATAAGGCCCAGGGAGGCCCAATAAGTTTAAGTTAGGCCCAATGGTATTTACAAGGTCTAATTGGGTTAACCTAGCCCAATAAGGTCCCAATTGGCTCAATTCGTGTCAAATTGGGAATTTGGTTTAGTTTTGTTAGCCGAAAAATTAAGGAAATCATAGGAGATTAAACTTTAAAAGTTTAGAATTAAACAAAATGGGTTTAGAAACATTAAAACATAAGTATCACACTTGTGATTACATAAAATTGGGAATTTTGACCTTAGAAAGTCAAAATTTAGTCAAAATGGTTGGGAATTCGAAAATTTACCTTAAATCGGTTACAAGTAAGTGAATAAATCATCAAATTAATGGTTAATGATGATGATTAAACGATATTGTCAGTTATTGGAAGCTAAAGGTCTCGGATTAAAACTCCCATTATGTTTACAAGTGTAACCGTCCATGCTATGTATACAAGTTATACAATTCGATCTAGATCACCCTAATTGAGACTACAGAACTCATCATCGGCCCCATTAGAACCTTGTGCACACAGCAATTCGAAGAAACAAGCGGGGGAGAAGAAAATTCGATCAAGCATTGGCCGAAGAACACTCAATAGTCGACTGACATCAAATTGAAACCAATTCAGGTAATTCTTGATCCCTACACTTTCTAAACATGCCGACTAAGGGTTATCCTAGATCAATTTCAGCTGCTAACATCGAATTGATAGGGTTCAAGTAACTAGGGCTCGTAATAAGGTTGTTTTGGGGTTCTTACTGTAAACGATGTTAAAAATCCAATTAATTGGTGTCTATAGTTTCAGAAGGTTGCGATTAAGAATACACACATTTCAATTTCAGTAAACGTTCAGGAATTGATCAAGTTCTAGTAACTAGGGTTCTTACTAAAACGGTTTTGGGGGTATTGATCTTTAAGAGATTAATAATCGAATTAAATTATATAGGAAGTTTCAGAATGTTGCGATTAAACTAAATCCTAAGTTAATTTGATGTTTCAATCATGAATTAGAGGATTTCGAGTTGAAAATTGGTTCGGTTGAAAACCGAGAGTAATGTGGATCAATTAGAACTTATTGATTATGTTTTGATCGAATTAGAACCATCATTAGGTACGCCTAAGTGTTTAGAATCATAAACTTATGTTGATAAGATCAATCAGATTCGAAATCGGGTGCAAATGGGAGATGAATTGCTTCGGCTATATAAGAACAAGGGGAACCGGTCAGATGGTGTTTAAAAGAATTAAATTCCAGTTATCTAACGCGATACCCTAGCGGGCGAGATGGTTAGAGGCATGTGTGTTGGTGTTGAGGGTCGCGGGTTCGAGTCCCGGCCCAACCATATTTTTAGGTTTTAATATAAATTTTGTATTTTGAGCATAACTTATTCGTTTCAAGTCCGATTCGATCCGTTCAAGTTGCGTTGGAACCGTAACTAGAATACGAACGTGTTAGGATGATAAAATTTATATTTTAATCCGAACACGAAATCGCGTATAATTACGTTTAATTAAATAAAATCAAATGTGATTTTATTTAAACGATTTCAAAGGCACGCGTATATACGTATGCACATTTCTGACACTTTAACATACGTGTGTTGACACGTATGTGATTTCAAGCACAAAACGACATTTTGAATAACTGTAGGTTATTGTTTAAATCACAGATTCTTCGTAGAGGATTTCTACGCAAGTTCACACGTATTTGATCATTCTACTATTATCAAAGGTGCGTACACGGCCCCTTTCTTATTTTAAACTGTTTTGGGGGAGAAAACATGTGCAACAAACTGTTTTAAGATACATATCACTTGCATGAGTTATCTGTTTACATTATGTGACAACATATCAACTTGAAAGTCCTTACACACCTCGAACCGTTTAGTTTGCTGTAATGCAAAGCGTGGTAGTTAGAAATAGATCTATTAGGTTTGACAAACCTCACCTGGTAGATGGGATCTACGCAGGTGTTGTAACATCAGTGCCGGAACCGTCACCGGAACAGTGATCTCTACAGTACATGAACAGTAAAACAGGTACGGATCATATACATTTCAGTACTTTTCATATTCATATCATTTATCATTATCATAGTGAGTTGTAGTAGAACAGTTTCAGAAACATTTAACAGAAACACAGTTCAGAACAATGGTTCTTGAGCCGGATAATTATCTGGCAATACAGAACCATCATGAGATTATTTGCTTAGGACTTATTATGTATAAACGTATGTGAGACTTTACAGAACAAAACACACGAATGTTGCTATGTGAATGCTAAATTTACGGGTTATTCGTATAGGTGACGATCTGTACGAATAAATCTGAAAGTTTAACGTTCTGAGTGATGTTCTTAAATTAGAAAACAAGATTGAAAAGTATAGTTATCGTCGTGTTCGTACGGGTGACGATTCGAACGAATACGCGCGACGACCGTACATTTCGATTTAAACAGTTAATTTTGTTTTAAATTTTTAATAAATAAGATGATATTAGTTAATTTATTAGGAATTACAACCTTGAATAATTAAAAGATTTCTAATTTTATAACCGTGTCGTTTCGTCGCGTAAACTACGCGACACGACATAATACGCGAAACCGAACGAGACCGATCAACCGGGTGTGGTGAAGCATTTATTATGGCAATTAAATGCCATAATCATCATCACCAACCTCACATCTCTCTCTCAATCTCGTCTCTCTCTCTCTACAAATATTCAACATCTCTCTAAGATTTCTCAACCATCTTGCATCGGATTCAAGTGATTCTCGGTTCAAAACGACCACTACACGACGTAGATCAAGGAAGTACAAGTATTTCGAGATTTCATCCACGAAATTGGAGGTAAACACCCATTTTAAATTCGGTTTTAGAGGGTTTTTCTTGAATACATATGGTTTTGATGTTATGACCGAATTGGAGCACTTAGAACACTTAGACGAGGGTGTATACATGTTTAGGTATTGTTAGAAATGTGATTATAACAAATTGTAGCTGCAAATCAAAGAAGAAATGTGCAGGTTCGTGGAACAAAGGGCTGATCGAAGGAGACAGGTTCGCTGGCCGAACCCTACACGAACCACACAATCCAGCCGAACCCTGCAACCCTAGTCTGCAACGAACCCTGCACCAAGCCTGTAGCGAACCTGTAAAGTTCTGACCCACGAACCCTCAATGGCCGAACCCTGTGGCGACGAACCCTCTTCGGCCGAACCTTAGTCAGTCACCGAACCATAAGACAATGCAACGAACCATGGCCATGCAGACTTGAATAGTTACGAACCATCTGTTATTAGCCGAACCCTATATGTTGCCAACTTAGCCGAACTATGAACCGAACCCTAAAGGTTCGTTGAATTCAAAGTGTTAGCCGAACCTTTGGTCACTAACCCAACAAGGTTCGCTGCCATGTAGGGGTATTCGGACCAAAATGTTATAAAACCTAGATTATCATGATGCATGGAGATCTAAGAACAATAGAACAAGTGTAAACGATCTAGGGAATGTTAGTTGGTCTTAAAAACCTAAGTATCATGAGAAATCAAGCTCATAATGGACATGCATGCATGGAATACACTATGTGAATGCATGGGAATTCACGTAGGCTATGCATGAAATAAACAACTTGGAATTTTGCATGGGATGTAATTGAGTTCATCACATGTCTAACATTATAGACTTCAAGTAATGAGATTTCATTAAAAAGAAGTTGGTAAATCAATTAGAAGTCAAGTATTGTCATTGGGCTTAAATGGGCCCAATGGGACTTGATTAAGTCCATCACATGTTAAACGAGTAATGAAATTTAATAATTTTTCTAAAATCTTGTTTAATTTGAAATCATAAATGGCATTGATTCCTTTAAGTTTACTTGATTATAAAAGTATTGTAATGTTAGGTTTAAAGACTTGTTTGATTTAAATTACTTACTTGAATTGATTGATTGGGAACTTGTTATAAAATAGACGAATTAATTGTCTGGAATTGTTTTAAAAACAAAGGAAACTCTGCCGAAATTTTCTAAAATTTTAAGGTAACTAAGTAACTAAATTATGGGATTGGGGATCAAAAAGGGTAACTAAGATAGGTTAGATCTTAGATATACCTAGTACTAAGACACTTAGTTGCACACACAACAAGACTCAAGGTCTTAGGCACAACGACTACTACGCGTACTTATTACATTCGAATTCTTATAAAATAACTCAGGAACCGAAGAAACTTAGCTTACAACAAGAGCGCGCATTTTGTATTTGATCATTGACATAGCAGCACAGGTGAGTTCATTGCCCCTTTTCTAACATTTTGTTTTAAAACGCGGGGCTGAGAAGCATGCGTAAACTGTTTATTAAATTGTTTACTTAAATGCTTTTAATTTTATATGTTTACATATATAAATGATATCCTAGACCATGTCTAGGAAGATTTAATGCAGGTTTATTAACTGATTTACTTATATATTAAGTGAATAATCAAGTTAAACTTGACTTTTCAACCAGTCAAAACATTTCAAACAAATCAAATCAATTATACTTAGTTACCTTAAAATTTTAGAAAATTTCGGCAGAGTTTCCTTTGTTTTTAAAACAATTCCAGACAATTAATTCGTCTATTTTATAACAAGTTCCCAATCAATCAATTCAAGTAAGTAATTTAAATCAAACAAGTCTTTAAACCTAACATTACAATACTTTTATAATCAAGTAAACTTAAAGGAATCAATGCCATTTATGATTTCAAATTAAACAAGATTTTAGAAAAATTATTAAATTTCATTACTCGTTTAACATGTGATGGACTTAATCAAGTCCCATTGGGCCCATTTAAGCCCAATTGACAATACTTGACTTCTAATTGATTTACCAACTTCTTTTTAATGAAATCTCATTACTTGAAGTCTATAATGTTAGACATGTGATGAACTCAATTACATCCCATGCAAAATTCCAAGTTGTTTATTTCATGCATAGCCTACGTGAATTCCCATGCATTCACATAGTGTATTCCATGCATGCATGTCCATTATGAGCTTGATTTCTCATGATACTTAGGTTTTTAAGACCAACTAACATTCCCTAGATCGTTTACACTTGTTCTATTGTTCTTAGATCTCCATGCATCATGATAATCTAGGTTTTATAACATTTTGGTCCGAATACCCCTACATGGCAGCGAACCTTGTTGGGTTAGTGACCAAAGGTTCGGCTAACACTTTGAATTCAACGAACCTTTAGGGTTCGGTTCATAGTTCGGCTAAGTTGGCAACATATAGGGTTCGGCTAATAACAGATGGTTCGTAACTATTCAAGTCTGCATGGCCATGGTTCGTTGCATTGTCTTATGGTTCGGTGACTGACTAAGGTTCGGCCGAAGAGGGTTCGTCGCCACAGGGTTCGGCCATTGAGGGTTCGTGGGTCAGAACTTTACAGGTTCGCTACAGGCTTGGTGCAGGGTTCGTTGCAGACTAGGGTTGCAGGGTTCGGCTGGATTGTGTGGTTCGTGTAGGGTTCGGCCAGCGAACCTGTCTCCTTCGATCAGCCCTTTGTTCCACGAACCTGCACATTTCTTCTTTGATTTGCAGCTACAATTTGTTATAATCACATTTCTAACAATACCTAAACATGTATACACCCTCGTCTAAGTGTTCTAAGTGCTCCAATTCGGTCATAACATCAAAACCATATGTATTCAAGAAAAACCCTCTAAAACCGAATTTAAAATGGGTGTTTACCTCCAATTTCGTGGATGAAATCTCGAAATACTTGTACTTCCTTGATCTACGTCGTGTAGTGGTCGTTTTGAACCGAGAATCACTTGAATCCGATGCAAGATGGTTGAGAAATCTTAGAGAGATGTTGAATATTTGTAGAGAGAGAGAGACGAGATTGAGAGAGAGATGTGAGGTTGGTGATGATGATTATGGCATTTAATTGCCATAATAAATGCTTCACCACACCCGGTTGATCGGTCTCGTTCGGTTTCGCGTATTATGTCGTGTCGCGTAGTTTACGCGACGAAACGACACGGTTATAAAATTAGAAATCTTTTAATTATTCAAGGTTGTAATTCCTAATAAATTAACTAATATCATCTTATTTATTAAAAATTTAAAACAAAATTAACTGTTTAAATCGAAATGTACGGTCGTCGCGCGTATTCGTTCGAATCGTCACCCGTACGAACACGACGATAACTATACTTTTCAATCTTGTTTTCTAATTTAAGAACATCACTCAGAACGTTAAACTTTCAGATTTATTCGTACAGATCGTCACCTATACGAATAACCCGTAAATTTAGCATTCACATAGCAACATTCGTGTGTTTTGTTCTGTAAAGTCTCACATACGTTTATACATAATAAGTCCTAAGCAAATAATCTCATGATGGTTCTGTATTGCCAGATAATTATCCGGCTCAAGAACCATTGTTCTGAACTGTGTTTCTGTTAAATGTTTCTGAAACTGTTCTACTACAACTCACTATGATAATGATAAATGATATGAATATGAAAAGTACTGAAATGTATATGATCCGTACCTGTTTTACTGTTCATGTACTGTAGAGATCACTGTTCCGGTGACGGTTCCGGCACTGATGTTACAGTCTCCCCTTGTTAGAGAAATTTCGTCCCGAAATTTAAGTGTTATTATCAGGTACAGCTTCCTCTTCAAACAGTTGGGGATACTTTAACTTCATGTGATCTTCACGTTCCCAAGTGAACTCGGGCCCGCGTCTTGAATTCCATCGAACCTTTACAATAGGAATACGGCTTCGCCTCAGTTGTTTAACCTTGCGATCCATAATTTCTAAAGGTTCTTCAATGAAATGTAACTGTTCATCGACTTGAATCTCTTCGATTGGAATGACGAGAGACTCGTCAGCAAGGCATTTCTTTAAATTTGAGATGTGAAACACATCATGCACACCACTGAGTTCACCTGGTAATCTCAGTCGATAAGCTACAGGACCTATACGTTCGATGATTTCGAACGGTCCCACGTATCGTGGTGCTAATTTGCCTTTCTTTCCAAAGCGTACAACGCCTTTCCATGGGGATACCTTCAACATTACACGATCTCCTACTTGGAATTCCAACGGCTTGCGCCGTTTGTCGGCGTAGCTCTTTTGTCTGCTCCTTGTTGCTTGTAATCTTCTTTGAATCTGAGCTATCTTGTCAGTGGTTTCTTGTATTAGTTCTGGCCCCGTTATTCGATTGTCTCCAATTTCAGTCCAACAAATCGGTGATCGACATTTCCGGCCATAAAGAGCCTCGAATGGTGCACATCCGATACTGCTGTGGTAACTGTTATTGTAGGAGAATTCAATCAGTGGCAAATGGGAATCCCAATTCCCACCGAAGTCTAGAACACAGGTTCTCAACATGTCCTCTAGGGTTTGAATAGTACGTTCGCTTTGGCCATCCGTTTGTGGGTGGTAAGCTGTACTCAGATTCAACTGTGTCCCTAGAGATTTCTGTAATGATTGCCAGAACCTTGATGTGAATCTGCTGTCTCTATCAGAAATAATAGACAATGGCACACCGTGGCGTACCACTATCTCATTGATGTATAATCTTGCCAGTTTATCCATGGTGAAGTTCTCACGCATGGGCAAGAAATGAGCAGATTTGGTTAAACGATCAATGATCACCCATATTGTATCATGACCGCTGGAAGTGCGGGGTAGCTTGGTAATGAAATCCATAGCTATTTGTTCCCACTTCCAGAGCGGAATCTCAGGCTGTTCCAGTAGACCAGACGGTCTCTGGTGTTCCGCCTTTACTTTCGCACACGTAAGACACTGTCCGACATACTCGGCTATGTCTTTCTTCATTCCCGGCCACCAATAAAATCCACGCAAGTCTTGGTACATCTTATCAGCGCCTGGATGAACAGAGTATTTAGTCTTGTGTGCTTCATCGAGAATAAGTTTCCTCAATTCATCTACCGCAGGGATCCATATACGTTCCTTGTAGTAGATCATACCATCAGACTTCGTGTCAAACTGTTTCTCTGCTCCGCAATCAAGTTCCTTCTTCAAATTGCCTCGGTCAAGTGCTTCTTGTTGTGCTTGGATAATCTTGTCACTCAAACTGGTCTGCACGGTTATCCCCATTGCTCTAACACGTAGGGGTTTGACCCGTTCTTTCCGGCTCAAGGCATCAGCTACAACGTTCGCCTTTCCCGGATGGTATTTAATCACACAATCATAATCATTCAGAAGTTCAACCCAACGGCGCTGTCGCATGTTGAGCTCCTTCTGATCAAAGATGTGCTGCAGACTTTTGTGATCAGTGAATATGGTACACTTGGTGCCATATAAGTAATGTCTCCAAATCTTCAAGGCGAAGATTACTGCTCCCAGTTCAAGATCATGAGTAGTGTAGTTCTTCTCATGAATTTTTAACTGTCTTGATGCATAGGCTATGACTTTGTCCCGTTGCATTAACACACAACCGAGTCCCTGATGGGAAGCATCACAGTATACAACAAAGTCATCACAGCCTTCTGGGAGAGATAGAATCGGAGCATCACATAATTTCTGTTTCAAGGTCTGAAAAGCATCTTCTTGTTTCTGCTCCCAGACAAACGGTTCACTTTTCTGGGTTAGCTTAGTGAGAGGTAAAGCTATCTTAGAAAAGTTTGAGATAAACCTTCTGTAATAACCCGCCAATCCCAGAAAAGATCGTATCTCCGTCGGTGTCTTCGGAGTGTCCCAATTCTTTATCGCTTCGATCTTGGCAGGGTCTACATGAATTCCCTCGCTGTTGACCACATGACCCAGAAATTGAACTTCTCTTAGCCAAAACTCACATTTGGAGAATTTGGCATAGAGTTTCTCTTCTTTCAACAGCTCCAAGATCTTTCTAAGGTGTTGCTCATGTTCTGTTTTGGTCTTGGAATAAATCAGTATGTCATCGATAAAGACAATGACAAACTGATCCAAGTACGGCTTGCACACTCGGTTCATGAGATCCATGAAAACCGCTGGTGCATTTGTCAATCCGAAGGGCATCACCATGAATTCGTAATGCCCGTATCTTGTTCGGAAGGCCGTTTTCGGTATGTCTTCATCTTGAACTCTCAGCTGATGGTATCCAGACCGCAAGTCAATCTTTGAGAAGTATTGAGCTCCTTGCAGTTGGTCAAACAAATCATCAATCCTCGGTAATGGATACCGATTCTTGATGGTTAATTTATTCAGCTCACGGTAGTCTATACACATTCTGAAAGATCCGTCTTTCTTCTTCACGAACAAGACCGGAGCTCCCCAAGGTGAGTAGCTCGGTCTGATGAAACCCTTGTCAAGTAACTCCTGTAACTGATTTGACAATTCCTGCATCTCTGAAGGTGCTAACCTGTAAGGAGATTTAGCAACAGGAGTTGCTCCAGGAGTTAAGTCAATACGAAATTCTACCGGTCGCGCAGGTGGCAAACCAGGTAGGTCTTCGGGGAATACTTCAGGATATTCTTTCACTACTGGTACATCTTGAATCTTCTTCTTGTCTTTCTCCTTTTCCAACACATGAGCCAGGAATGCTATGCACCGCTTCTGTAGACACTTACGCGCCTTTATGCAAGAAATGATTTTGACACTTCGCTTTGCTTGATCCCCTTTAACTTCCAATACACGATCACTCGGCAATGGAATTCGAAGCAGCTTCTCAGAACAGATGACTTCCACTCGGTTAGATGAAAGCCAATCCATTCCAACAATGATATCAAAACTACCCAGTTCCATCGGTATCAAATAGATGGTAAATGTAAAATCATTTAGTGTCAATGGGCAGTTCCTATAAACTGTGCTAACTGTGACCTGTTTCCCGTTAGCTACTTCTATAATGTAAGGGGAGTCTAACTGTTCCTCTATGGACTCTAGTTGACATGCAAAGTCGGTAGAGATAAAACTCTGATCCGCACCAGTATCAAATAAGACAGATGCATAAAAATCATGTAAGAGAAACGTACCAGTGACCACATTTGGGTCCTGGCGTGCAGCTGGTGCTCCGATTGCAAAGGCTCGTCCACGGGGTGCTTGAACTGCTGGTTGAGCCTTCTTTGGGCAGTTCTTCGCAAAGTGGCCTTGTTCGCCACAGTTATAGCATCCTCCATGGTTCTGATTAGCTGGTGGAGGAAGAGCCAAAGCAGCATTGTTGACTGCTTGGTTAGGTGTCATCCTACAGTATTGGACCCAATGGCCCTTTCTTCCACATCCGGTGCAATGTTTACACGGAGCGTCAGCCGGGTGATGATACTGACACTTGGCACACAAAGGAAACGTGCCAGTGTAAGGCTTGCGGTTGGGGTTTTGTGGTGCTGCTGTTACTTGTTGGAGAGGTGTGGCCACCGTGTAGTTCTTGATAGTCTTCTGTTTCTTCTTCTGATGGTGGTGGGGTTTCTTGGAAGACTCAGACTTGTTCTTGCTGGGTTCAGCCTCCTTCTTCAAAGTTCCAGAGGCTACCATAAGATCAGTGAGTTTCCCAGACAGTCTCACTGCAGATTCAACAGTAGTAGGGTTGGCTGAAACAACCATGCCCTGAATGCAGGCGGGAAGTCCACCTACATAACGGTCTATCCTTTTCTCCAAAGTTGGTACCATGTCAGGTACCAAAGCAACCAACTCGTGGTAACGAGTGGTATACCCCATGTGATCAGCTCCCTTCATCACATGGTTGGATAGTTCAACCTCCAATTTCTGCAGCTCGTTCTTGGGACAGAACTCTGTTCGCAGCAGTGTCTTGAAATCTTCCCATGGCATGGCCATGGCTTCTTCTCTTCCTCGGGCATTAATCTGACCGTTCCACCAGGTCAGAGCCCGTTTGTTGAATGTTCCCGCTGAGTAACGGACCTTGTGGTGTTCGGGGCAGCTGCAAAGATCCAACGTTGCCTCAATCTTCTCAATCCATTGGATTAATCCAACGGCGCCTTCAGACCCACTAAAACTGGGTGGTTTACATCCTACGAAGGACTTGTAGGAGTAATGAGATGAATCTCCAGTATTCCCACTGGCTTCTCCTGATGTGTTGCCAGTGTTGAGGATCTCATTACGAAGACGAAGGAACATCTCCGGTATTGCCTCTTTCATCTGATTCGTCATCTGGCTACTCAGTAACGTCACCAGAGCGATAGTAGCAGGGTCCATAGTCGGTGTTGTGCCTGAACCAGATGCTTGAGTAATCAATGGAGGAGGGGGAGGAGGAGGTGGAGGAGGTGGTGGTGGAGAGTCATTCGGAGACGGTGTGGAGGAGTGTGGAGCCAAGTCTTGAGGTGGTAGCTGTATCAAGGGAGGTTGTCTTCGTGGAGGCATTCTGATCATAACCAATAAAGTCATCGGTTAGTGCAATGATCGAATACAGAAGACAATATGCAGATAAGTCTTAAGTCCTATGTTCTCTACATGCAGGGTCCCTAGGTTATAGTCTAGGCCAAACCATTTAAATAAGTGACCTATATTTCTCTATAACCATGGCTCTGATACCAATCTGTCACACCCCGAGCCGGCGGGGTAGGATCGGGTTCCCCGTCGGCGGAAGGTTCCCGGGGCGCGATATCGGGAGTGATAATCAGAAGTGATCAGATTGTTTACATTGCACACGATATAAATGAGAAATGCTAATTAAAATAGAATTACAAAGTTAAATTACAGCAGTAACGTTTATAATTTAACAATGTAAATCTATTGTAAAACATCAATAATTGACTATCTTGTATTTACACAAGATATACAAAATAAATTGTATCATGATGTCTTCAAAAGTATGCAGGCCCAAAATACTAGTCTTCTATCTGAAGTCCTAGTCCAAAAGAAATGACTTCCTAATTGACCTGTTCGTCACCTGAGAAGTCATGCAAAAATAAAGGTCAACACATGGTTGGTGAGTTCATACAGTTTAGTAGTTGAAAATGATTTGAAAATGATTTGATAATGATTTGAAAACCTCCTTTGGTAAAGACCTTAACCTCATTAACTTCACATGTAATATCCAAATCGGTATGCTTATATATAGGGCATATGTAGGGTCGAACTTACCGCCCGCCCAGCCACCGTCCCACCACATACTAATCTGTATATGACACTGTTGTTAACGATAATTAAGCATTTTTACCCTTAACACAATCCCATAAGTACTCCTGTTTGTTGTCCCTGTCATTACAATTATTTGAAATCTATGTTGATTTCACAAGTTCATCACACAATATGATCAACCACACAATTGTATAACAGTTATAAATGCTTAATTAAACAAGTAAATAAACATTTAATAAAATCTAAGTCCTTATGATTGGGGCCTATGGTCATACTCGAGTAGACTAGTCTGTCAATCTAGGTACTTAGTAGTTAGGGAAACTGTAAATATCCTCAAACATATGACCTACAAGTCAAACGGTCTAGCTAGGACTTCTTGAAATGCAGGATTTTATGTTTCGTCAATGTTTTTGGCGTATGCTATCTCTGATATTTCCCAGATTTTCCCTTAAAAATGATTGTCTGATTCTGTCACAAGATGTACTTGATGTGTTGATCACAGAATACAAGATTCATTGATCGGTAGTACACTTGATTCATTGTTCAACAAACACTTGGTTTGTAGAACATTGAATGTTGTCTTTGCAAAGATTGTTTTGTTGATGTCTTGATGTCCCACACTTGTTTTGTCAAAATGTTTGATTTGATCCCTTGAATTCACCCACTTGTTTTGTCAAAATGTTTGTCTTGATCCATTGAACTCACCCACTTGTTTTGTCAAAATGTTTGTTTTGATCCCTTGAACTCACACCCTTTGTTTTGTCAAAATAATTGATGTTTTACAATAGATTTACATTGTTAAATTATAAACGTTACTGCTGTAATTTAACTTTGTAATTCTATTTTAATTAGCATTTCTCATTTATATCGTGTGCAATGTAAACAATCTGATCACTTCTGATTATCACTCCCGATATCGCGCCCCGGGAACCTTCCGCCCGACGGGGGAACCCGATCCTACCCCGCCGGCTCGGGGTGTGACAGGTGTTTGACTGACCAAACACAATTTTACTATTGTTGTGATAGACAATAGTGGCAAGGCGAAAACATGCTATAGCATGGCAACTAGTCAGCTTTGGTGTCGAACACGTATGTAAATAGTTTATATGACTAGCTATCATGACTGTGCATGTGTGATTATGTTATCTACAACTTATTATTCAAACTGTTGTTTTGAACACTATGATTATTTAAAACCTGTGTTATGCACCAACCATTGTGTTGACTTGATTTGCATGTTTTCTCAGGACGCTAAGGCGCGCGTTACAGCTGGCATGGACTAGGAAGATAGAGTCTCATGCATTATAAACACTTTGAATTTGAATTTGAACATTTGAATATTTAAGTAATTTGGGTTGTAATGTTTACTTATAACTGTTTATGGTTTTTAAACGCTTCCGCAACTTTTGTAAACTCTGAATGTTATGTTTTAAAGACCAAAGTATGTTTTGAAATTCATATAGAGGTCTTCGCTATGTCTAATGATCTGAGATCCTGGTTTGTCATGCTCCCAAACGGTGTGATTCCGTTAGTTGAAATTTGGGGGTGTGACAAGAGAAGTCAAGGCCGGGAATTTAACTGAAGCCTTGAGCAACAAGGCGAGCTTTGTGGCGCTCAATAGAACCGTTAGCATGATATTTTGTGCGGAAGAGCCAACGACAACCAACAACGTTTTGTTGTGAAGGGCGAGAAACTAACGTCCATGTTTGGTTCTGGTGGAGAGCATGCATCTCCCTTTCCATTGCAGCAACCCAAACAGGGTTTTTGGCAGCCGTCTTGAAGCCGCAGGGATCGTTAGAAGCAAATAAGGATTTGATCAAGTCAACGTTGGAGGTAAATGCAAGATCAGCCTTATGCTTCGGTTTAAAAATTCCAGCCTTAGATCTAGTGGTCATGTGATGACCAGTTGTGTTGGAAGGAATCAAGGAGGAGGGAGCAAGAATAGATATTGATTCGACATGATAGTCTGTAAGTTGTTGGGGTAACAGATTCAGGTGGTGAAGTAGATGGCAACTTAAAGGAGGGAGTTGGGTCAGAAGGCTGGGCTGTTGTGGGAGTAGAGGGTGTGGGACCTGAAGTAGTTGAGATGAAAGGAGTTTGGGCACTGTAGTCTTCACAAAGACCACAAGGAGGCTATGGTGGAGGATTTTGACCAGAAGGAGACGGACAAGATGAATTTGGGGAAGACTTTGGAGATGCCATTGAGAAGTCTTCCATGAATGAATGTAGCTGTAGTAGGGTGAGATTCGTATAGGTTGGATTGCCGGAAAAAGGGAAGTGAGTCTCGTCGAATCGAGCATGCCGAGAAATATACATGCGGGAGGATGAGGGATCAAGACATTGATAACCTTTATGTTGGGAGGAATACCCAATGAAGACGCAAGGTAGGCTTCGAGGAGAAAGTTTATGATCAGCATAGTCGCGTAAGTAAGGATAAACACGACAACCATAGGGGTGAAAATTCGAATATTGTGGAGCATGATTGAAAACGATTTCAAAAGGCGACTTGTTTCCAAAGACTTTTGTAGGAAGACGATTGATAATATAAACAGTTGAACTGAACGCATGGACCCAAAATAGTGTAGGAACATGTCCTTGAAAGATCATAGCGAGGCCTGTTTCGACAATGTGACGATGTTTACGTTCAGCTCGACCATTTTGTTGTGGAGTGTATGGGCACGAGATACGATGAAATGTACCATTATCATTTAGCAATTTTCGAACATTATGATTTAAAAATTCGGTGCCGCCGTCACTTTGAAAAACCTTGATTCATCGTGAAAACTGTGTTTGAACAAATTTAATAAAAATATCAAACACATTATAAAAGTCTGTTTTGCGTTTGAGAGGGTAGAACCATGTGAATCAAGAATGATTGTCAACAAAGGTAACATAATATCGGTAATCATCGATTGAATTAACAGGTGAGGGACCCCATAAGTCACAATGCACAAGTTCTAACATATGTAAAGCACGTTTATCATTTAAATCAAACGGTAGCAGATGAGATTTGGCTAATTGACAAGGAGCACATAAAGTTGGTTTAGGAAAAATAGAAGAAACAACCAAATGTCCTAATTTATTCAAAAGCAAAATGGTGTCAAAGGACACATGTCCCAAACGGGAATGCCATAACTCATAGGAAGCCTTCAAAGGAGATATTGAAGATGCAACCATGGCCTGTGAATTATTGTTGAGGACATATAGACCATTGTCACAGTGACCCCGTGCTAGAACCTGCTTCGTGATTCGATCCTGAATAAAAAAATGTGGTTGTGAAAATATCACATCCACAAGGCTGTCAGTTGTAAGCTTGCTAATAGACAAAAGATTATTAGTAATGTTTGGAACAACTAACACATCACGAAGTTTAATGTTTTCATTCAGATTAATGTTGCCAATATGTGATATAGGAAGACGATTACCATTACCAAATGTGACGTTACCAGTGAAAGGTGATGGTTGAGGCATGGAGGCCGAAGAGCTCGTCATGTGGTTCGTAGCACCGGAGTCAACAAACCAATCGGGATTGGTATTGGTGACATGACACTTAGCTTGAAAGGCTTTAGCAAGATCAGATTCTGAACTAGGAGCACGAGACTCAAATGTGGACAATTGAGGGCAAGATGAGGCATAATGGCCATCCATCCTACACAGTTTACAATGAGGGGAACGATGACCACGACCGCGTCCACCACGAGGAGATCGACCACCCCGACCACGAGAGTTGCCACCGGATGAAGGAGGACGCGATTGGGCAGTAAAGGCAACTGTGGGGGAGGGGTTTCCAACCATAGTTTTCATAGACATTTCATGACCTTCGGCCTGAGTAATAAGATCCCGAACAGAAACAGGTGTGCGAGAGGTACGAACAGCAATGATAAAAGATTCAAAAGAAGTACCGAGACCACGTAAAAACCAGTGAGTTTTGTCTGACTCAGGAACGGCATGACCAATGGCAGTAAGCTGATCACTAAGGAGTTTAAATCTTCGACCGTAGGAGGAGACATACTCGTTACCTTTAGTGATGGTGCGCATCTGGTTAAGAAGGTTCTGAATTCGTTCCATGGAAGAGCCACCAAAGGCAGCCTCCAGAGCAAGCCAAACGTCCCAAGCAGTCGAGAGGCCTATTATCTTGGGAAAGGTTTCTTTTGTCAACGAGGATTGGAGAAGGATGAGAGCTCGCTGATCAGTTGATTTCCATGCCGATAAGGCTGGGTTGGGAGACGATTTACCATCCGTAATAATCTCAGATGCAGGAGCATATGCGGTTCCATCGATGTGGCACAAGAGGTTTTGATATCCAAACACGTTGTGGATTTGATTCATCCACAAGAGATAATTAGTGGAGGTGAGTTTAATAGGGAACAAATGCATCAGATGATTAAGAGGGAGGTCAGGAAGAAGCAGGCATGGTGAGGAAGAAGGAGGATTGCAGGGAAGAATCGAGGTGAGAACATGAGGGAAGAGGATCGGACGAGGTGATGGGAGGGGAAGAGTTAGGCGTGTGATACCATAATAGGGTTAAGTCTCCTCAATGGAATGAGAGGAGAACGTATCATTAAAATAGATAAACAATTTACAAATATAAACCATAAAGAATAAACTAGATACATAAACAACCCATACACAATATGCAAATTACATTAACTAATAAAGTGTATGCTAGGGGGGAGGTTTTATTAAAATGTTGGGTCAAGAGACGCCTGAAATTTGGTTCCCAACATGGCATTTCGTTGGAAAAGATAATACGGATCTTGAAGGTAATGTCGATGATCGGAATGTGTCGGATAAACAACAATATCTTACGGCCTGAAAACAACATTCAACTGACGATCAGATGCTCGGAGATGAAAGGGAGAATGAAGAGTCGGGGTGGCAGGGGGACCAAGGGGATGGATGTGGCGGCCACCACCATATTGGTAACGGTGTAAATGAGCATGGTGCAATACCAGAGGAAGGAACGTTTCTGCCCCCAAGAATAAATGATGCATGGGAAGGAAACGAGGCGAATAATAAATCAACAATGTTTTCTTTCCAGGAGATCAACAATCTGGAAGCTGGGCCATCAAATACTAGGTGTTGGGCTCACATGAGGAGTAGGAAAAATAAATTAAGCCTGGCTTAAAGAACTTCAAAACCAAAACTGCGTCCAATAGCCCAAATAAAAAAAGAAAAATTACCAGATCTAAATATGGAGATTCCAGAGGAAATTAGATTTTCCAGACCTGGGGCAGCTAAGAAACGAAAGATGAAAGGCTCTAAAGGAAAATCGATATCAAAACATCAGGTTATAGTAAAAGATACCTTTGATGCAGGGGAAAACACCTTAGACGATGATGACTATGGCTCCGTTTGGCTGGAAGAATCGGATGGAGGGGAAGGCGGGGAGCTGGGGATAACAGATAAATATATTGAGAATCAAAGCTTGGCAAAGGAGGAAATACAGAAGACTTTGGAGGTGTGGGAATGCTTGGGTATGGATATAAGAAGATTTTGAGCAACAAATCAGAGATATAGTTAGCGATGAACAAAGGGAAAGACTCAATAAAGAGGAAGCTGTGAACAATGCAGAACAACAGGAAGAGCAGAGTTCATCAGAGACTAAAAAAAGAGAATCATGTTTCCTTCATAGCTATCCAAGAAACACAGATGCATGCTTTATCTGATTTTCAAATTGCCAGATACTGGGGCAATCAAGCAATGGAAAAGATGATTGTGGAACCAAACTAAATATGGGGGGGGGGGGGGCTGTTGTCTGTATGGAACCCTACGGTCCTCAAAATTCAAGAAATAGTAAAGAATCATAATTTCAAAGTAACTGGAGGAGATATCATAGGCGAAAGTGAAAAGATGTCCAAAGTTAATGTATATGCACCTTGTGATCCAAAAATAAAAGGAAAGATCTATGGGAAGAATTACTTGCAATTAGGAATGAATATGTGGGGATATGGGTATTTGCGGGTGATTTCAATGAGGTACGAATGGATGAGGAAAGAATGAACTCTATTTTCGATCATAGAAATGCAATGGTGTTCAATAACTTCTTCTGAGAGGCAGGATTATTAGAATATTCGCTAGGTGGTAAGAAATTTACGCACAGGACTGGTAGTGGGGAGAAACTAAGAAGAATTGATAGGGCGTTGGTTTGCGATGATTTTATGAATAAGTGGCCCATGGGCAACGTTAAAGCAATGAATAGGGAGTTATGTGATCATAGCCCTTTACTACTATCAATAAGAGACATAAATTTCGGCCCAACCCCCTTCCGGTTCTACAATTCATGGTTGGGGAATGGATCACGGAACCAAGTGTAATAAAAGAAAAAGGTGAGAAATATTTGTAAAGATAAATTATATGAATCAATGGATGTAAGACTAAAGATGGGGAAAGATGGTTTCAAGGAATTAACACGTGAAGTTTAGCAATGTTCAAGATGGTTTCTCTTTTGCGTTCATCAGGAAATATTGGGTAAAACTACAACAAATGTTCAAGAAATTGTTGGATCATTTTCACAAACATGGGTGTATTAACAAGGGCACAAGCTCATTTATAACGTTGATTCCAAAAGTAACTAACCCCATTGAACTAGCTGATTTTAGAACAATTTCATTAGTTGGGGTGGTACAAAAGGTGGTGTCAAAAATCTTAGCAAATAAATTGAAACCAACACTTGAGTCACTAGTGTCCAAAACATAGACTTCTTTTCTAAAGGGGAGGAATATACTTGATGGGCCTCTAATAATTAATGAAGTTCTAGCATGGGGGAAGAAGACAAAGAGAAAGATGGCTTTCTTCATCATGGATTTTGAAAAAGCCTATGACACTCAAAATTGGAAATTCCTGGTATCAATAATGAAACATATGGGGTTTCCATCAAAATGGAGGAATTGGATTCTTGGTTTATTGTTCTCCGATAAGGTTTCTATCTTATAAATGATTCTCCTATGATTGAATTTGGTTTATATGGAGGTCTAAGACAGGGTGAGCCTTTGTCTCCGTTCCTCATTCTTATCACAATGGAGGCTCTCCATGTGTGATAGGAAAGGATACGGACTTGGCATTATTTCAAGGGGTACAATTACCGAATGGGGGGGGTGTATTAGTGACTTATTTTATGCAGATGATGTCATTTTTATAGGGGAGGGTTTTGATCTGAATTGGAGCAATCTGAGGAGGATCTTGAGATGTTTCTATCTGGCTTTGGGGCTGAAAGTGAATTATAGGAAGAGCTGGGTATATGGCGTGGGAATAGAAGGGAGGGAAGCAAAAGAAATAACCGAATTGTTGAATTGTAAGGCAGGAGACTTTTCCTTTAACTATCTAGGTTTGTGGGTTGGGGCAAATATGAATCAAACAAAGTATTGGAAGCCGGTTATTGATAAATTCAATGCTAAGCTTTCGAGGTGGAAAGCAATGGTATTGTCCTTAGCGGGAAGGATTACATTAGTAAAGTCTGTGCTAGGTAGTCTGCCGTCCTATTTTCTATCACTATATAACTCTCCGGGCAAGGTAATTAAGACATTGTAGGGAATCAGGCGGAGGTTTCTCTAGGGTGCAGCTAATTAGAACAAAAAGATCAAATGGGTGGCATGAGATAAATTACTGGCTCCAAAAGGCAAAGGGGGTATGGGGGTGGGTGGATTGAAAGACATGAACTTGGAATTGCTTGCAAAGTGGTGGTGGAGACACAAACAAACACAAGTACAACTTTGGGAAAAGGTGTTAAAAGCAATACATGAAGGGAAGAAATGCCATAAAACCATCCCTATCAAGCAGTCAATGGGTGGTATATGGAAGGGTATT
The DNA here is from genome assembly GCA_009363875.1 of Mikania micrantha. NCBI lineage: Eukaryota > Viridiplantae > Streptophyta > Magnoliopsida > Asterales > Asteraceae > Mikania > Mikania micrantha. The sequence goes on along the minus strand of CM018694.1, from coordinate 42,779,623 downwards.
GGAGGCATTGATAAAGATTTGTTGAAATTGAATATTAATATACATTGTAGGTTAAAGAGTGAAGTGGGTAATGGGCGGAAAACACACTTTTGGACAGACCACTGAATGGAGGGAAAGATATTATGTGATGAGTTCCCAAGAATCTTCAAGATAGCAAAGGTGCAAAAAGCTACGGTATGTGGTTCCTATAACATGATTGGCGATATGGTTTTATGGGAATAGGGGAGAAATCCTAGTTCACATGAGGAATGGGGGGGGGGGGGGGGGAGATTGGTTTGCTAATTGCATTATTAACAAAGGTGGTAATAAATCATAAGGAAGATGTGTGGGGGCGGCTAAATTATTCTGGGGAGGCATTTGCAGTAAAAGAGGTGAGGAAAGAAATTGTGGAAGCCTATTCTTCGGCTTATGTGGGAATAAAGACTTATATGTGGAATAATTTGGTACCAATAAAGGCGAATGTGTTGGTTTGGAGGGCAAAAATGGGTAGAATATCCACGGCAGATGCACTCCAGGTTTGGAGAATTCAAATAAATGCTGCATGTAAACTGTGTGGCTTTGATTTGGAGTCAGCGAACCATTTATTGGTAACATGTATGATTGCAAAAGCAATCTGGTGGCAGATTTGGGTTTGGATAAAAGTGCCAATTCCTCAACAACTACTCTCTGTTGAAGCGGTGTTTGAGTATATTGATACAATGAAGATTGAAAAAGGAAAGAAAAAACTATTAAATGTGATTGGGCACATGGTATGTTGGTCTATTTGGATAGCAAGAAACGACATGGTTTTCAATAAGAAAAATATTTCATGGCAGAAAATTATTGAGGACATAAAGGAGACTTCATTTTTATGGATCAAGAGCAGATCAAAATCATCAACTTTGGAGTGGGAAGAGTGGTATTCTGGAAGAATTTTTTAGGTTCTACAGGGGGTTGTATTAGGGGGTTGGGTTCTAAATTGGTTGTAGCAGAATGTTAGATAAATCTGCAATTTCCTAGCGCCTTGCTAGGTTGGTTTTGTACGCTTGTTTGGTAATAAAAAGTGGTTCCTTTAGCTGTTCAAAAAAAAAAAAAATAGGCCAGTTTGACCGTTTTAAGGCGTTGGCTCGGTTTTTAAACGGTTATCTTGCTAGATACTGTTATGAATATCTTTTCAAAAATTTTCAAATTATTTTTTGTTAAGTTAAGCTACTGATATTAATAAGCAAGTGACTGCATGCGTATGTGATCTGTTTTTAACCTTTAACGTATTGTGCTCGATCGGTTTAATGCTGTAAACAATACCATTGCGACACCATTGATAATCTAACTTGATTATCATATACATTCCTTCCAGATTTCATATTTACTATATTATACATATACTTATTTGTTTAAGTATCAAAATGGTGTTAAAATCCCAACACATGCAAACTACATGATCATATGCAATGTGCAAGGTGGTTAGATGTATACCCTTTGGTTTATAGAGTTTGGGTGAGTCAAATCTTAGCATGATCAGCTGAAAATCTCGAAATCCTACTATAAATGCTGTTAAATTAAATGGGTTAAAACCTATACGCATGTTGATATCCAATTGTGAAACACACTCTTGTTTGGTTTTGACACGTACCCATGAACCTAGAGTGTGTGATCGAGACTTGCTTATTTACGATTCCTACTCGTGTGTATATTCAAGAACTCTTCATACTTGCCTAGAATATGTGGTTAACACATCTTAATACCTGCAAGTAAATATAATCTCAAGAACATAAACCATACTTACCTATTTTACCTCCACCAAATGGGCTTCTTGATTCTTCGAGTTTGAAGGCTTGTAGCTGCTTTCCAAAGATTTTAAGGGGCTAAAGTCCTGAGGGTGAATGTGTGGAGGTATTTCCAAATATTGAGAGAGAACAACACAGTTGAAGAGTTTTCAAAACGTATGAATAATGGGAAGGTGAAGGCTTAAAGGTTTAAGGCATGTATATTCATGTACCTATATATATATGAAAGAAATTATTAATATTTTAACACATGTATACTTTTATAAATTCCGTTGTATATATGAAAGAAATTATAAATATTTTAACACGGGTATACTTTTATAAATTCCGTGCTCTCGATGATTGGTCATATATGTTTTAATGATTGGTCGTATTCGTATTTTTGAGGAACATATCCCATGGTGTATGCTTTTCGCGGATGATATCGTGTTAGTTGCAGAAAAGAAAGAGTAGCTAAATGCGCGATTAGAAGAGTGACGAGCCGCTTTAGAGCAAAGAAGCTTATGCATAAGCATGACAAGAACTAAGTATCTATATTGCAATTTTAGCTGGGCAGACGAAGAGGAGGAAGATGATGAGGTGACTATTGGAAGCCAGAAGGTGCCACATACAATAAAATTCAAATACGTAGGATTGTTTCCACAAGTCGATGGCGACATTGACAGTGACGTAGCTACCAGGTCCAGGTAGGTTGGAAAAGTTGTAAGTTGGAAAAAGTGGAGGGCAGCGATAATCATCATATGCGACAAGAGGTTTCCAGAAAAAAAACTTAAAAGTAAATTTTATAGAGTGGCCTTTAGGGTAGACGGAACTGATTGCTGGCCGGTTAAGAAGAACCAAGCAAGAAAGCTGGAGACAGCAGAGATGAGGATGCTGAGATGGATGTGCAGCCACAGAAAGGCTTGATCGGATAATGAACGAAGTCTTCTGGGAAAGATTACAAGTAGCAAACATCTCAGACAAAGTAAGGGAAGAAAGAATGAGATGGTTCGGGCATGTGAGTAGGAGAAACAGTCGGCACCTGTATGAAGTGTAGAGCTTCTCACGGTGGAGGGGAAAGGGGAAGGGGTCGACCGAGGTTGACATGGGATGAGCGAATCCGCTAGGATTTGACAGAGCTGCACCTCTCTGAGGACATCATCTATGATAGGAGTTCTTGGAGACGTAAAATAAAGGTGCAAGATAGATAGATCTTTTCCTAGGATTTAGGTATGGTTATGTGTTTATTTGTTCCTGTTGGGTTGTATGCTTGATATAATGACATAAATGGTTAGGTGTTTTTCTGTTTCGATGAAACGATTGTGCTACATGATTATGCATTTGTGGTTTGGTCAAATGTTTTGCTTAATACCGTTGTATGAAAAAAGAAAAAAAATAATTAAAAAAATATATTTGGGAGCTTTGAGCCGGAGGACTCTTACGAAACAGTCTCTCTACTCTATTCGTAGATAACGGTAAAGTGTGTCTTTATCTTCCTCCCTAGGCCCTACTCTAAGTGAAATTTTTTACCGGGTATGCTTGTTGTTGTATATTCTTGGGAGTCGGGCCTTAATTGAGTTCAATTAGGCCGAAGTTGTGCTTATGGGCTAAGTACATTAAACCTAATGAAATGCCTATCTGCTTCTAGTTATAAACTTATACGTAGTTTGAAAAATAAAAATAAAGGTTACTCAAAATAGATAGATTTATATTTTCTTAAAAAAAAAAAATTCGGGCCACATATAGAGCTCGAAATTTTGCATGGCTTATCTATATTTATGTCACTTACCAATAATTAAGGCTTCCAAGTAAATTAAAGTACGACAATCTTTCTAGTTGCTTATGTTATAGGGTTTATAGCTCCTTATCTGTAAATCACAAAGACGAGCTATAGTAATTGTGTCCTTGATATCTAAACCGGAAGAGGTACTAGTGGTTATCATGGGCTCCTTGCTTTCCAGGAAAAAAAGGATTAGTTCTAAGAATTATTGGTGCTTATACTTACTTTCAAGAAAAAAGATTAATTATAAGAATTATTAACAGGAACAGTTGGAATATTAAAGTACTAATTGGTGTGACACCCAAGTGGATTTGACACTGTGAGAGACCAGGTTGTAACGAGTTAATTAAGGGTCTAAGTGTGACCAGAACACACTAGACATCTTGTTACGGATCGAAACCATTGCAAGGTTTGAGACTTTTCTCACATCGGTTGTATGTGCAATTAATGTGAGGTTTATAGGCCAAATGAGCTCTCACCCATCAGACTATTCTTTTGGGTTAAGTTCTCATGCTTGATCTATAACACATCTATACATTTGTAACATGACATGTTGGAAGAAACAATGTTATGGTTTTTCAGTGGCAAATCAATGATTGTAATCCAGAATAACAAGAGTTCGCTTCAAAGAAATTGGTTTAAATAAGAATTTATACAATGTCCCAAAGTTACGAATTAAAGTCTTTATTAGAGCACTATGTAGGAGAGGCAAGAGTGATTTTGGACACATATGTGTGATGATCAAGTCATTATAAGAATGACTAATTAATGTGACATAATTCGTATATTTTGCAAGCCAAGTACACCATTTGAAATAGGAAATGCAAGTGTGGATGAGCCATGTCATGAATAAATCAAAGAATTGGATTTGCGGTTGAAGAAGAAGAAGTATCACAACTAGTAAGGAAAGAAAATGAAAAGAAAGAGAATGATGCTGATATATATGAAGTTTAATGTACTGCATGATAGTGCTTAGAAGAGGAAGGATGAAACGGATTTTCATGGACCTATTAGTTAGACTAGTTAAAGGACCAAGTCATAGTTCTTAATCAGATGATGAGCCATTCACCGAAACAAAGAATGTCTTGATATGTTCATCGTGGAAGTACAAGATGTTCTTTTCTGCATTCAAATTACTTTACCATTGGTCATAGGATGTTATAGGTTCTACTGGATTGTTCTAGACCGCATAGATGGTAATGATGTTCACATCTACCTCTACTTGAATCAGGATGGTTCGAAGGAAGCAGATTACGTTTTTCAGGGCAACAAACTAAGCAACTATAACATAGATGATGGCTCTTCACGGAATAAACGTTGAGCATTCGTCTCATGATAATGGAATTTTTGGAAAGAGTTGCCTTATTTTGAATATGGATTTTTTTTTTTTCAAATAGACAAAAATAAATTAAAATAGGGATGAAGGAATAGTGAAAAAGAAACTAAAAAGTGTTCATTTGATTTAAGCCTGCTAATTACTAAATGGGAACGGATTGGTAACATCTTTATCAAACTAAGTTGGTCATACTACTTGACAACACAAGTATTTTTTCTCTAAGAATACCTTAGGTTACCATTGTTAACACAGTCAAGAGGCACTGCATCAATCAAATGTATTATTGGAATGTGTGCATCCATTACTGTTTTCTATGAATCTTCTCTTTATTGCTTCTTTATCAAGCGTAACAATAATTTCTAACTTCTTTCTTACTTTCTGCAAATACTCTTTAACATTTCCATTATTGCAGCTCCATCCTCTTAGTTCCATCTTAGTAGTTCTACTAGCATCTAGATGTATTAATGAGTCAAAATATGTTTCTTTAACAACATATCCATCACATGTTTCAACATTTATATGAAATTATGCAGTAGTTCACATATGATTCTTGGTAAGCATTCTAAGAAACCATCAGTCTTCCAACCACAAATTGGGTACTTGTTGGATCGGGTTGTTAACTTCAAACAACACTTTACAAGTATTTCTTTCTACCAATCTAACAGATGCGGAATCTCTGTTAGAAAGATCTCTCAAACACTCAAGGCAAGCAAATAATCTTCGAAAACACAAGTAAGAACACAAGAATAAATTTCAAGCTCAAAGATATATTTCTCTTAAAAGTAAGTAAAGGTTTACAGCAAACAAGCACCCTTATACAAGTTACAATGAGAGTTTATATAGCCAAGGCTACAACCGTATTCTCGTAGGAATACATGTTGGGTATACTAGACACTAAACAAGAGAAAGCTTATTCTAGTATCTAAGGTGTCTTAACAGGCTAAGACACTCAATTACAATGATTACATTTATAGACATTGACTTTACAAAAGACTAGCTAAATACAAAAGGCATTTAATGTTTTGATCTTCAAAGGCTTCAGGCAATCTTTTGCATTTAATGCTGTTGAGGAGAACTAAGGTGTTGTGTCTGACTCTCGGCACTCTCGGCATGTTATCTTTGTTTTGATCAGACCAACATGTTTGTTGTCAGCACCTTTTAAGGGTAATAAGCAATCTTCTTTGTCAGAGAATTAATCTCGGAAGTCGTTGTACAAGGAAGATGCTGAGGAGTGTCTTCGGAAGCTTTTGTTCTTCAGAAGCTTTAAGTCTTCGGAAGCTCTGAAGCTTTAATTCTTCTAAGTGTTGATCTTCCGAAGCAGTTGTCTTGTACAGCCTTCGGCAGGAGTGAGTTATCCTTCGGAAGCAATGTTGCTTCCGAAGAATAACTCCTTCCTTCCGAAGGCTGTAGTTTCAGTACTTAGACAAATAAGAAGTTTGGTGAGCATCAGACTTTATTGATCTTTACAGTCTCCCCCTAGGCTGATGCTACCAAAACTTCCTATTTTACTCCTCTCGGAGCCCTTTCTCCCCTAAGAACCTCTGCTCTAGCCTTTACCCATTTGCTGGCTATTCTCCCATCAGGTCCATTGTCAGGATAATGGAGTGGGAGTTTCTCAAGGTCATATACAAATGGCTCGGCTATAACCATTAGTTGAATAAGATCCAAAACCTTTATTCCACCATTGATTTTAGTGAATGTGAACATCTTTTGTTATGCTTTGCAGCTCCACTTCACTATTGAAATATAAGATTGATTGTGTTCTGGATTTCTTTTTGGCTCTGAATCAGGCTCAGAGTCAAAGGAGATGGTAGTTCTCTTTCTTCTTCTAGCCATGGTCTTTCTTCTTTTCATCTTTGGTTTGACTGTGACCATGGCTTGACTCCTCTGATCTCTAGCCTCTTGATCTTCCACATTGGATCCCACTGCTGCATCTGTTCCCGCAGTGGACTCTGGACCTGCATCCCTAGATCCAAGATGCTCAGTTTCTCTCCTCTCATCTTCCTTTGATTGTCTCTTAGGATTAGGGCCTTTTGATTGTTGTTTCTTTGCAGCCTTTTGACCTTTATTGATCTTAATCACTGAGGAGATTGGCATGTTATCATAGGAGGGACTTGATGGGGGAGAGACAGGTTCTTCCTTTGGGTTTAAGGGGAACATGTTGGGGAACATGGCCTTTGTAGCCACCCCACACATCACCTCTTCACCCTCTTTGATCCCAGACTTAGAGATGGGTATTTCAATGGTGGCTTCTCCCCATAAGCCTAAGTTTAGGCTTGCTCTCTGAGCCTGGATCTGCTCCATAAAAGGTAACTCACCTCTGGCAATTTTAGCTTTTATATCTCTAACGTGCATATCCATGGTGGAATTCTTCATGGGGCCTAGATGCCGAGCATGGAAGACATACTAGAGGAAGATGGCATTCATTTTGTTTCTGTAAGTGGCCTTCTTTTGTTTCTTTGTCAGCACCACCATGGCTTTGGCTGCAGCAGCTGCATGTTCCTGCTGCTGCACCCTGTCCAGTTCAGTAGCCATCTGAGGTACCGACCAGAGTAAAACTTCATCAATATCATATCTCTTCTCCTGGAGAAGAGCAGATAGTCTTGTAAACTCATCATCCAGGGAAGTGTCTCGTCGGTCCTTCTTTTTCTTGGGCCTCCTCTCCTCTTGTTCTGCTTATGCTTCTGGGGCTAGCTTCCTTTTACCTTTGTCCATCTTTTTTACCCCAGAGGAGATGGATCCTGTAGCCTCACCAGTTGGTTCATCGGCAAATAACTCTTCTGTGGAAGAATCATCAAGTATGACAGCAAGCAGCTGCAGCTTCGGAGTTAACCTTAGCCTTCACTGCCTCCACCAGTTGACCAACCAACTTGGGAGATTCCTTAGTGGTATCCACAGAGAGTTTAGGAGTGGAGGAGAGGTCTTCATCAGCCATTGTCCCAGAAGGGGACACAGGTTCCATGGAGATGGATGGTTGTTCTTGGATGGGTTCCTCCATGCCAACCTGGGCTGTAGTCTCAGAAGGAGACTTAGTCCTAGAAGGGGACTGTTGTGTCCTAACACGGGACCTGGGCTCCATAGAGAGATTGGTTGTGAGCTCTTGCTCAATCTCTATGGCAGCCTCTGTATTATCAGAAGAAGAGGAAGAGGAAGTACTAGAATGATGAAAGTAAGTTCCCAAGAATTCATCACATTCATTAGTCAAAGTGACTATGGAAGGGTTGAAGTCTTGTCCAACTTCCTCTTCTCGTGCTTCTGATCCTGACCCTATAGATGGTGCCTTCTCCCCCTTTTTGGTAGCATAAGGGGAGAGAAAAGTAACTGCAGTAGGATCAGGACAGAAGGGAGTGCAAACTATTGGGGGTATTTTCGAAGGTCCAAGATGGTAGCCTCTTTGGCTTGGACCTCCAGCCTCAGGGTAGCAACCTCAGCTTCTAGGTGAGCTACCCTGGCCTGTAAAGTAGAGATTGTGACCGTCAATTCCTCAGTGTTTGTGCCCTCATCCACCTGAGTGGAATCACTGGGCGATGGAGTCCCGAGCCCTGCTCCTGCACCTCCACCACCAGATGTGGTTTCTTGGCACCCTGGATTTCCCTCATTGAGAAGGGCTTCAAAGAAGTCCTCGCCAATATGGGTTGCCACAAAGGAGGTCCTATTTCCTATACCACTGTCCTGAAGAACCTGAGATGGTTCATCAGTAGTGGCAGCCTCAACTGCATTGACCCCTTCTACACTCTTAGGGTCAACCTCTGATATGGTAGGCTCTGGTCAGGGAACCTTGCTTGTAGTTGTGTCACCACTCTCATTAGTGTTTGTGTAGTGAGAGAGAGTGGGTCATCCAAAGAAACTGTAGAGTTCCCTTGAGCCTGGGTAAATGGATGTGTGGGGGGCATTTCGGGGTGATAATCTCCTAGAGACCTGGGAGGCAGTCCCTGAACTAGTGGAGTTGCTTCAGTAGAAGCAGACTCAATAAGTGGGGTATCCCTTTGGGTATTCTCAGGTATGTATGGTGACATACTCTAAGGGCTTGCAGGCTGGTGAAGGGCAGCACAGGTTCCAGAGGAAGAACTGGTGGAGAGACAACATGTGTGGCTTGCACCTTAGGTGGAACTGTGCCCTTTGTAGTTCTTTTCACCTTTTTCTTGACGGGTTCAGAAAAAGGGACCTGAACAGCTGTAGAGAGCTGTTCAGGGGTTTGGCGGTGTTTGTAGGTGATTTTAATGGGATGTGGAACAAATGATGAAGGTGTGGGTTCAGCATTTGTGGGTGCAACAGAGCTGTCACCTTTTGGAGTAGAAAACTCCATAGAGGAAAGAAGATGAGTGAAGGTTCCACTGAACACAACACTCTTCTTCTTTAGTTGAACAAAAAAACATTGGCAGTGACCAAGGGAATGTTATAAATGTTCCCAGATAGTGAGAGGGATGATCCCAACTCACTGTAGAATATATGCTGTAAGAATCTGGGATACTTACAAAACTTCTTTGGCGACGAAAGATTGTCAGCCAAGTTATTGAAAATGAAAGCAGAGAAATTAAACAGTTGGTTTGAAACCAAGCCATGAATAGCCGAGGCTAAGTAAGAGGGAACTTGATCCCAACCACTTGTCTTATTGGACAGACAATGCAAAAACAAATGTATGAGATACTTATAATTATAGGACACTCTACTCTTCAAATAAGTTTTTGTAGGGAGAGGACCTTCGCACCCTATCGACCTAAAGGTAGAGGCTACCTCATCCTTTGTGGATGAGACCCTTCCCCTGGCATCACGGAGTTGAAGATGCCGACAGATGGTCTCCACAGATATAGACATAGTATGAGCATCAATGGTAGCGACAAGGGATCTACCATTGGAGGAGGAAACAATAGAACAAGAGTACCAAAACTGTTGGTGATGAGACTCATACACCACAGATTTGACAGTTAAGGCAAAGTGATACATGCTCCTTTAAGGAAAGGAGATGATCGGAGTAAATTCAGCGTCATTGTCGGATGACAGTTCCGCTGCTAAGTTGTGAGCAGGTCGAATGGCGAAGGATTCGATGACGATTGGAGAAGGTTTAGGTTTAATTTGGGAGAGAAAATGAAAATCGATTTGAAATGAAACGGTGAGAGAATGTGGACGAGCGGAAGAGCTTTTTATACCTTCGGATGTCAGCATTTAATATTTAGACACATTAAATTTTGAGATCCGGATGTCAGAAAAAGGTCTTCCGATGATAGCTGTTTGGTAAATGAATGTTCAAAATTTTGCTAAGGACCAAGTTGCTTCCGAAGATGTTGCTTTCGGAAGTAGTTCATGAGACTAAAAATGGTCTTCGGAAGATACTTACTTCCGAAGCATATATAAAATATAACATCGGAAGCATATCTTCGGAGGATTAGATTTAGATAAGTTCATCAGAGGGAATTGTACTTTGGAAGTCATCTTCTTCTGATGAATAAAATCAAAAAAAAAATATAACTTCTAAAGAAAAGTAATGTATCGGAAGAGAAATACTCTAGAAGGTAATTTATCTTCTGAAGTGTGAATGCTTCCGATATAAGGAAGGAAGAATGCTTCTGAAGACTTAACTATCTTCTAAGGAGCAATTACTCATCAGATAATATTTTAAGTTTGTCTTCTGAAGAATTGTTCATTCCTTATTAATTCATTTATTCAAAGTTAATCATGCCAATGGCTGTTATTAAATACCTGAATCTTCCTTCATCAAATGCCTTGGTGAAGAGATCAGCCAGATTATGTTTAGTGTCAACTTTGACTAGATGAATCAACTTCTTTTCTGCAGAAACTCTGATGAAGTGATATCTGATATCAATGTGCTCGGTCTTTGAATGCTTGACAGGATTGTTGGTGATGGAGATTGCACTTGAGTTATCTATTTGTGTAGGAGTATTGAACAGCTTTACTCCATAATCCTTCATCTGATTCTGAATCCAAATAACTTGTGCATAGCAGCTAGATGTAGCAATGTATTCTGCCTCTGCAGTAGAGGTAAAAACACATGATTGCTTCTTGCATTGCCAAGACACAATTCTGGATCCAAGAAATTGACATCCTCTTGATGTGGATTTCTTACTAATGTTGCAGCCTCCATAATCACTGTCGATATAAGCCGTAAACTGAAAATCTTCATTTATAGGATACCATAATCCTAGACGTGGTGCTCCTTTGAGGTATCTAAATATTCTCTTCACAGCAAGCATATGTGAAATCTTGGGATTGGCCTGAAATCTTGCACACAAGTGAGTTGCAAACATTATATCAGGCCTGCTTGCTGTGAGATACATCAAAGAGCCTATCATTGCCTTGTATAGATGTTGGTCAACATCCTCCCCCTCAAGGTCAGGGCTCAAGGATGTTGTTTTGGACATTGGAGTACCCAAAGCTTTGCAATCAGTTAACTTGAATCTTTCAAGAATGTCCTTGACATATTTTGATTAACTGATAAAAATTCCTGTAGAGTTTGTTTCACCTGTAATCCAAGAAAGAAAGTGAGTTCTCCCATTGAACTCATTTTAAACTTGGACTTCATCAATGATTCAAAATCCTTGCAGAGAGATTCATTAGTTGAACCAAAAATAATATCATCAACATAGATTTGAACTAACATGATATGTTGATTAGACTTCTTGAAGAATAAAGTCTTGTCGATTGTTCCTCTCTTAAAGTTGTTAGACAACAGAAAAGATGATAAAGTTTCATAGCATTTTCTGGGAGCTTGATGCAACCCATATAGAGCTTTATCAAGCTTACGGACATAATCAGAAAACTTTGGATCTTCAAATCCAGTGGCTGACATACATACACTTCCTCATGAATCCTTCCATACAGAAAGGCACTTTTCACATCCATTTGAAAAACCTTGAAGTTCTTGGCAGCTGCAAAGGCTAAAAATATTCTGATTGCTTCAATTCTTGCAACTGGAGCAAAAACTTCATCATAGTCTATGCCTTCTTCCTGGTGTATCCTTGAACAACCAACCTTGCCTTGTTTTTGATGACAACACCTTTGTCATCCTTCTTGTTTCTGAACACCCATTTTGTTCCAATGGCATACTTAACCTTAGGTAAAGGTCAAACCTTCCAAACTCCCTGCCTTTCAAATTGAAGAAGGTCTTCCTGCATGTCTTCTACCCAGCTACTATCTTTCAGTGCTTCAGCAACTTTCTTTGGTTCTATTTGGGATAGAAAGCAAGAAAACAAACAGATGTTTGCTTCATTCATAGAACTTCTTGTTCTTGTTCCTTCTTCAACATTACCAATAATGTTCTCAACTGGATGGGTGTTATGGATGCGAGTTCTTCGAATCACATCCAGCTGAGAAGTCAAATCCAGTTTGCTTGAATCAAGGTTTGGAAGTACCACCTCAAGCTGGATTTCTGGCAGACCTTGTGGTCTCTGAGATTGGACTGTGGTGGGATGACTTTCTCTAGGAGAAGAAGTTTCCAGAGTGATTGTTTCAGTTGAAGGACTTCCACCTTCTTCTTGACTCACTGGAACTGAAGTAGAGACACTTAAGGGAATAGCCTGAGAGGTGTTCACTGTTTCAGATTGTGAAACAGCATCATGTGCTGAAGTGGATTCTGCCAAGTTTTGTCTTGAAGATATTGGCGATTCAACACGAAAGTATTCTTCTCTTGTGGACTTGGAGGAGTCTATGGTAGTTAACTGTGAAGCTGGAACATACTCTTTCACAAGATTAAATGTAGATGTTAAAGCTATCAAGATCAAATAACCAATCAGGGCCTGTTCTAGGTTTATTGATATGTTCATTGAACCGAACATTTGTAGACTCCTTAATAATTCTGGAAGCTTTGATGTATACTCTATATGCTTTTGCATGTGAAGAGTACCCAACAAAGTAGCCCTCTGCTGATTTCTCAGCAAACTTGGCTAGATGGTCTTTAGTATTCAAGATGGTGCATTGACATCTAAATGGTTTGAGAATTCCAATGAATGGTTTCTCTTATGCCAAATTTCATAAGGAGTCATCCCACATGTCTTAACTACCAATACTCTATTTTAGACATAACATGCAGTGTTGACTGCTTCTTCCCAAAAAGTTATTGGAAGTTTGGCTTAGACAACATGGTCCTTGTAGCCTCAATTAGTGTCCTATTCTTTCTCTCAGCAACACCATTTTGTTGTGGAGTCCTAGGAGCACTAAATTATCTTATTAACTCTTTTGTTGGTAAACCAGTTACTAAGTTATTTTTAACAAGTTTATTCATGTTCTTCAGGTTTACATGACGAAGTCTCCTATGCCAAAGAGATGACTCATCAAGTGAAGCTTTTGAGACAAAGCAACTTATATTACTAAGTGGTGCAGCTGTGTTCATATCTAGCATGTACATGTTGTTTCTTCTTGGAGCCCTGAGTAGAATCTGATCATTTGGGACTACAAATCCTAGCTTTGGAACAATGCATTCATGCTCAGTAAACAACATGTTGTGCTTTTGATCACACACATGTGATACACTCAGTAAATTTTAATTTAGTTCCTTTACAAAATGCACATTCTCAAAGCTTACCTTTTCATTTGTGATTGTGCCCCTACTTGTAGTGTAACCTCCTACCGGATCACTTCCAAATGCAACAGACCCTCCAAAGAATGGTTCATATTTGTGCAGGTGAGGTGAGTCTTGTTTCCTGTCATGTGCCTGGAACAGCCGCTGTCAACAATCCACAAGTTGCTCTTTGATTCCTGTTGTCCCTGCACATGACCATAAGTGAATTAGTTCCTGATGGGAACCCAAGCCCATGTGTCTTGGGTTTTCCACTAGCATCATTGTAAATAAATTTCTTTGACATCAACCTTGGTGAAACAGATGATGAGTTTGTTGTTGGTAGGATAGGTGGCTGAACAATTGGTTCTGCTGTTTCCTTATTCTTTCATATCTGATTGACTTTTGAGGTTGTTGGAAGAGCTTGCTTCTTTTGACAGTCATCGGAAGCACCTTTAGCCTTCCCTTCCGATGACTTGGTTTTTGCTGGTAACTGGGCTTTTCTTTTGATGTTCTTCTTTCGAAGGGATAAAATTTCTTGAGTTTGTTGGAAGCCTTCTTTGCTTGTGCTTCCGAATCTTTCTTTCCTTCAAAAGCCTTCTTGCTTTGTTTCTTCTGATTATCAGAAGTACTTGTTTCCGATACTTTCTTGACTAGATTTCTTCCTTGTTCTTCTGAGGAAACAGATGACTTGCTCCAGCTCTTCTTTCTTCCTCTTCGTTGTGTTTCAAAAAAAATTCTGCTTCTTGGATTATAGAAGCAATCAGCAGCTGAGCTTTGGTTCACAGAGGTTGATTGTTTGAATGTTCCAACAGGTTTGCTGGTTGGATGATTTACCTGTATCCCTGAAAAACTGGCTTTTCTCTCGATTGATCTACCCCTTTTGGACTTGTCAGATGGAAAAGTAACATAATCATCTGAGGAGGTACTCCCAGTTTGTATGTTTTTAGCTTTGACAAAAACCGATGAATGTTTCTTAGTTTTCTTATTTCTATTCTTAATTTTCAAAGCTGATTTTTCTGTTTCTAAGTTAATGGGAGTATCATCCTCATCAGAGCATGTTGAGTTACTTGGGTTCAGATAAGAGAGATCATCATTTTGAGCCACTTGTGTATGTCCAAATCATCATCTTACACAAGGTTAATTTCTGGTTTATACCTAATCTCCACCATAGGAGTATAGGCAGATGGAGGCTCCACCTTTTTATAACCAAACCAGCCCCTCTTTTCTTTACTAACTCAGTGTGTTACTCATTCTGAAAAGTTTTTCATACTTTTCACCTTGGCTTAAAAATTTGTCTCTGTAAGACTCAGCCAATACAAGTTCTGTCTTGGCAGTGGTTAGTCTTTCTAAAAGATTGTTAATTTGACACTGTTTGTTAGTGTCTTCATGTTTTAAGCTAGAAATGGTCTTTTCCATTTTCTCAATCTTTTCTTTGTAATTTCTTTCAGATTCAAAGAAATTTGCCTTGACAACTTGTAAAGACTCAAGCTCATTACAGAGTTGAGAATTTATCCTTTTATAAACATTTAACTTCTCTAAACATTCAGGGTGTGCACAAATCATCAGTTACCTTGAATGAATAAGTTGAGTCATTTGCCATCAAAGCACTGTTTGAGATGGAAGCATCCTCAGCTTGGAAGCTCCAATCTGCAAAGTCTTGTTCTGCAACATTAGCACTGTTTGATGAACTTGATGGTCTTTGATGTGGTTGCCCAGATGTTGATGGCTCAGTGCTTGAGGATTTGCACTCTCTGGCAAAATGCCCTAGCTGTTGACAGTTGAAGCATTTGAGCTTAGACTTGTCAAGCCCAAACCCAGTTTTCATGTTGTGCTTTTGAATTGTCTTCCAGTTCTTTGATAAAACTTCTTTGCTCTATAGGATATCATGGCCATCTGCAGGAATGCCATCTAAATATTCCTGGCATAAGTGAAAGTAGTTGATTTCTTCAGCCATAAAAGCTCCTTGCCCAGAGGTCAGTAGTGAAGCTGAGTTAAAGAATGGTTTTTTTAGTGTGGTTGATGGAGTTGGGGTTCCAGGGAAGGTGATAATGGGTGTGGAAGTAGGGTGGTATATGGGTGATAACTCTGGTAAGGAGGATTGTTAATGGGTGCATAAGGGGGCTAACCGAAGAGAAGATATTTGAGAAGGTTTTAGGTTCCTGTGCATCGATTTCTATCTGGTAAGCACTAAGCATACCAAACAGTTCTCCAAGCTTCAGAGTTCTTAGATTTTCTGTTCTTCGAATGGAAACAGAATATATGTTCCATGCTTGTGGAAGTGATTTAAGAAACTTTTAAATCACATCTTGGTTTTCCATCTTGACACCTACAGCTATTAACTCATCAACCAACTGAACATACCTGAGATATTGAGAAGTCATCTTCTTATTGTTTTCTTGACAAAAGTTCTCGAACTTCTGTTTCAGCATATCCTTCTTATTTTCTTTGACATCTTCAGATCCCTCATACATCTGCTGTAGAGAGTTCCACGGCTCTTGTGCAAATTTGCATTTCTTGAATGCATGTATGATTGTGTTGGGAATCGCCATCAGGATGAGCCACAAAGCCTTCGAGTCCACCTCCACTCTCTTGTAACCTTCATCTGAGTAAAGAGCTGGGTCTTTTGGCACAGGTGCTCCACCGGCGCCAGCAGCAGGAACAGTTGGGATGAAAGGCCCTTCAAGAACTGACTTCGAAAGCTTGAAGTCTTGATTCCTAATGAAACCCTCCATCCTGACTTTCCATGTGTCATAGTCATCAGGAGAGTAAAGTAAACATTGGTGGTTGTTGAGAGTATCATTCTCTGTATCATGTTTGTTTAGAGTAGCCACTTGAACAAACACAGAGAATATGAGTATTAAAGCAAAGAGATTTTTAGAAGAAATAGAACTGGTAGCTTAAGGCTCTGATAACACTTGTTGGATAGGTTTGTTAACTTCACATAACACTTCACAAGTATTTCTTTCTACCAATCTAACAGATGCAGAATCTCTGTTAGAAGGATCTCTCAAACACTCAAGCCAAACAAATAATCTTCGAACACTAGTAAGAACTCAAGAATAAATTTCAAGCTCAAAGATATATTTCTCTCAAAAGTAAGTAAAGGTTTACAGAAAACAAGCACCCTTATACAAGTTACAATGAGAGTTTATATAGCCAAGGCTACAACCGTATTCTCGTAGGAATACATGTTGGGTATACTAGACACTAAACAAGAGAAAGCTTATTCTAGTATTTAAAGTGTCTAACAGGCTAAGACACTCAATTACAATGATTACATTTATAGACATTGACTGTACAAAAGACTAGCTAAATACAAAAGGCATTTAATGTTTTGATCTTCAAAGGCTTCAGGCAATCTTTTGCATTTAATGCTGTTGAGGAGAACTGAGGTGTTGTGTCTGACTCTCGGTATGTTATCTTTCTTTTGATCAGACCAAATGTTTGTTGTCAGCACCTTTTAAGGGTAATCAGCAATGGTTTGTCAGAGAATTAATCTCGGAAGTCTTTGTACAAGGAAGATGCTGAGGAGTGTCTTCGGAAGCTTTTGTTCTTCAGAAGCTTTAAGTCTTCGGAAGCTCTAAAGCTTTAATTCTTCTAAGTGTTCATCTTCCAAAGAAGTTGTCTTGTAAAGCCTTCGGCAGGAGTGAGTTATCCTTGGGAAGCAATGTTGCTTCTGAAGAGTAACTCCTTCCTTCCGAAGGCTGTTAGTCTTTGTAGTTTCTGTACTTAGACAAATAAGAAGTTTGGTGAGCATCAGACTTTATTGATCTTTACAGTACTTAACCACATAAATTTCCATTAACATTAGTCATAATAAGTTGAGAATAGAGGTACATGATTCCTTTATTTTTAGATTTCTTTGGAAGAGATTGGGCTGATTATTTCATTCACTATTTACTATGTTGAGTCCATGTTATGATCTAACTTTTAGAATATGTGTTAAGAACTCAAATATACGTAATAATGTAGTTGGTGTCTTGTTATAGTGTAGGTACTACTAAATTTGGCATGGAAAATAGAAGGAATAAAGTTTGGGGTTTAATGTTTTATCCATGGGTTAACACTAACTTAAACCTTTTAAGCATACTCCAAATCATTTTCCTTAATAGGGCTATTATGCAACGTTTAATTTAAGTCTTGAAAAGTGAAAATGAAATTAGAATAAGAGGTGGGACAACTTCTAATTAATGTTAATAAGAAACTTCTAACAAAAGGTAGCCAAACATAAATGGTCGATGGGACAGTCGGCCATTCAAGCTTTATTCTTACTTTTAGATCTTGAACTCACATGCAAAATATATAATCTAATGTATATTCTCTTGTATTCCTTCAATTCATATCAATTAGAATAAGTTTCAAAGATCTTTAGATTAACTTTCAGATATCAAAGTTCTTAAAACAAGATCAAGGTCAAAAAGCAAAGG